>CM031379.1:29164763-29210386 GCA_018290095.1 Polypedilum vanderplanki | reverse complement strand
TAACTCATCATATAAAAAGTGATGATAATTAGAAAGATATTTCATAAAAGAAACTCACTCGCTACACTTTAAAAGATGAAAATGAAATAGTGAGTGAGTGAGTAAGAAAAGAAGAAGCAAAAAGCAAAGTCAGCTTAATAAAGAGAAAAAAAACTTGAAGTCAATGATATGGAAAAATGTTATCTCGTCACAAGAAATTGATTTAGTTTCACAACATTAAAATCCGAGCGTCTCGTTAAATTAAAAAAGAATCACTTTCACAAACTCAGCTCGGGCAGTAACGCGAGGTGTGATGGCAAAAGAGAGCAGAGGTAGAGGAAAGGAAAAAAGTGCTCTAGTTCGCTGCGCCTAGGTCCAAATGTGCGCGACAACGACCGGAGCAGAGGTGAATGCAAAAGAGAGTACAAGAAGAAAAAAAGACGCTGGCTGGTATGACGGTAAAACGAAAGTGAAACGTTCAAGCTTTATTTTTTGCTGCTCGTCCAGTTCAGCTCTTATCATTAAAAATGTATATTATTTATACACATATTTGCTCTCACATGTGCTCATGTCGCTCTAGTTAAGACTGCATGAGGAAATAATAATAAAAAACACACATCAATTTATCGATTCAATGTGAAACATGATCTGATTGCGGCATGCTGTGAAAATAGAGAGTTTGTTGCTTTACTTTGCTTGATGGCTGCTTTACATATATATGTATGAGCCAGAGTTCGTGTGATGGGTCAGAAAGGGGATGAGCAAATAATGACGATTTCTTTAACCTTTTGTGTTTGAGGAAACTCTTAAGACATATTGCAGCAATTAATAAAAAAACTCAAGTAAAAGTGAGAAAAATGCGAATGAAATCGAAAGTTTTCTTTATGACTTTTTATTGATTTGTTAATTAGATCGCGAGAGTGAAATAATTGATTAAATAATTTTCATTTTATTTCATCAATTTAAGGCAAGAGCGCGCGCAACTGATGATGCGATCGTAGCTGCTTTTTCGTCGCGTCTTAATGAATATCGACGTGCATTTGGATTTTCTTACACTTTAATTGGTTCAGTTTTACAAGCTTCAATGGAAATCTCTTTTTTTGCGCTTGAATTCGTTTCTTTTATGCTTTTACATCACTTTCGATCAAATTTTGATCGCTTTTGTCATCATTCTCGCTTTCAATCTGGTTTTGTTTTGCTGCCGCACGAAAATTGAATTTTTTACGCTGAATCAAGTGAGCTTTACATAAAAACCCTACCAAAAAACTCTTCGTCTTATTTATTGTCGTTGTTGTGTGCGAATTTAGCCGTTTATAATTTTTATAGTCGGAAGAAAAAGCGTAGAAGCTGCTGTTGATGAAGATTTTTTTCTCAAACTAATCTGAATATACTTCCGATATACACGCTTTAATGTTGTATTTTTCATTTTATTATTTCACAAATTGTAATCTAACGCTTTCACTTTAACTACTTATAAGAAATGAAGAATTCTTCATAGAAAATTTAATTTAGGAATTTTTGTCATTTTATTCAAATGCAAAATTTGCTAAAGAAGTTTTAAAGTTAGATATTTGTTAATTGAAATTAAACTGAAAAGTAACATTCGAAACTTGAGAATTCAAATTATTTGATTATTTTCTTTAAAGTTGCTATATTTTTGATATATTGATATTTTTTTATGCAATAATTTTATTTTTAAACTTATCAATTTACAATAAAACCAATCAATCAATTTTTCCGATTCGTATTACACAGAACGTGACATAAAGTTAACAAGCATTTTTAGCAAAATTTTAAAGGATTAACTTTTTTATTGGCAAATTTTAAAAGACAAAAAATTAAAAAACTTTGATATTCGGAAAGTTGTTTGTTATTAGACAACTTTTTGATGTTGTATTTTTATTTGCAGTATTACAAATTTTTGTTTTTCTTAATAAATTTTACAATTCTTTATTTAATAGCGTTTTTTGTCAATGTAAAATTTAAAATTTACAAACATAAATTTATACATTATTAAATTCTCTAATTCAAATCTTGGAAATTAAAGTTATTTACAGAATTCAATTTTCTATATATTTTTCATTATTTTTTTGCTTAACATTTTAATTTTGTTTTAACAATTTTAAAATAACAAATATTACCTTTAATAAGTCTCATGTTTGCATTACATTAACTGGAATTAACTGACATCATTTTTCATACATTTATTAAAGGAAGCGAGAGAAAAATCACAGAAAGTTTATTACATCAATATTAAGCCACAAAGCATCAGCAACAATCGAGTAAGCAGAAAAATTTCTTGTACAAGCACACACACACATAAACCATGCAAGCAAGCAAGTAAAAGAGAGATTATCAATTTTGAAATCTATTTATCGCACATTGCAATCATAATTTGCATAAATTATCTCAAAACTGTAATTCAAAATGACGTTTTTCTCTTCTTTCAGCTCAGTTCAGTTCAGCCGTGTGTGCAAGTATGAAATAAATGAGAAGAGAAGAAAAAATATCAGTGCCAGTGGAGATCGTTGTTGTGAAGTCGTTCAGTTCGTGTGTGCGGTGATTATCGTTGATATGAAGGCGCGCGAAATGCTTCACGATCATGCCAGCAGCACATTCATTAAAACTGTACCACATCGAATTCAAAAGAGCTTCGTAGTCAATGTGTTTGTAATGCATTAATGCACATTTGGGGAGGAATATTGAAACTTGTTTTTATTTTTTTATTTCATTCTCAATAATAATATTCACTCAGATTTATGCAAATGAACGAGAGAACTTACAAATACTGTGTGCGTAGCCAAGGATCTGTTTATGCAAATTTTACTTTTTGTGGCATTGATAAATGATGGCAGATTATTGAAATATACGCAAACGACCTTAATTTACGATCATAATGTATTAAAGCTCTAGTTAAATGTGCGAGAGAACATTAAATGCCTCATTTTGATCATTTATCCGCAAAAAGAGAAAGAGGAATTCGTTCATTATTGCAAATGAATCCTTGCAGCCCCATATCGACATGAGAAATTGATAATAACTCTCAATTAAAACCTGTGGCCATTAAATCGATCACAATTGAGCACTTTACTTCCTGTATAATGCATTTTCAGAGAAAATTGTTATAGATTACATTTGCATAACAATCTCTGTGTTGTTTTTTTACTGCTGCTGCCGCTATTGCTTTTCAAAAGTCTCAAGAGAGTGAAAAAAAATCATTTACCAAAAATAAACTCAATGAAATGAAAGCAAAAGACTAGACTAAAAAATTATCAAAGAATGTTTTTGATTTTTAAAGCGCTTTAAATAGCGGACTTTTGAATTTTAAAATTTTAAAACCCGAAAAATTTAATTCTCTTATCAAACTGAAATTTAAAGATTACCACTTATTTTGAAATTTTTTAATTTGAGAAGTTCCAAAAAATTTGGAATAAATTCAAAGTTTTAAAATTTTTGTTTAGTATTTGAAATTTAACGAATTTTAGAAACTTAAAATTTAACATTTTTCGAAATTTTAATTTTCAAAAAATTTTATCGGACAAAATGCAAAAATAAACATTTATAAAATTAACTTATATGTCTACAAGCATAAGGAGAGTTTATTGCAAATGCACAACTTCTAAGACACCATATATACGTAATAACAAATGGACAAAAAGTGAAATTATGTAGTTTTTTCTATATTTTACCAAGAGAGAAATTTTTTTGCTCTTATTTCTCGTGGGTGGACTTTTTTATTTGCAAATATTTAACATTAAGCGAACTCGAGTTTGAGTAAAGTAGAGTAGAATGTGTATGAGTAAATTACCATGGGCGTACATGAACGACGATTCCTAATCGTGAACCATCTAACAAATTTAGAGCATTGCTATACTACGCCTGTGTGATTATCGTCCATTCTGTTTTATATATTAGTTGGATATTTAAGGAAATATATTTATATACATACATTATCAAGCGACAGAAAGAAATGTCTTTAAAAAGAAACACTGAGTACGCGCGCGGTAGTAGCAGCAGTAACAGAGGAAGAAGCATAAGAAATTATTGAAAAATATTCATAGCGGTCATAATATAGAGAGAAAAAACGGTTAAATGTGAGCAACAGCAGCAGCATAAGGAAACAATGGAAAATATTATTTCATAGATACACACAACCAGCCAACATACCTTGTTCTTATTGCATGTAATAATGGATAAAAAATAGTCCGTAGGCTTTCTATGGAAGTCACTGCTGGTATGGAAATTTCCTCTTTCTTTCTTTTTTCTCTTATACAAATTTATCGTCAATTAAAAAATTATAAAAGAAAGTCCATTTTTGTTGAAAGCTCAAAACGTTAGAATTGAGAGTATCTTGAAATATGTTCATTTTGATATGCGATTAACAGTGAATTGTGCAGCTTCCTTCTCTCTCAATAAATCTTATCAGTATTTTCTTTCTTTTTCGCTGTCTTGCTTGCTTGCATTGAAGACATAATAATTTTGAATATTAGTCGAGCTAGAGGGATTGAGATTTCACTTGAGAAAGAAAATTTATGTGAGGATAGTTGTGGTATTTAATAGGACTTAATTGTTGCTATAAATTTTCATTTTCTTGTTTTATAATCAAATGAATTGTTTTCTTTCGCTTTGCTTTTTTCTACAATTTTTTTGTACAATTCTTTCATTTGATATCACAACTAAAATGACTAGAAAAATGTTGAAAGAGTGCTTAAATAATAATTGAAAGTTTCAAATGGTTAACAAGATTCGATTTCATTAAATTGCTATTTCAAAGATCATTTAGTACAATGAAATCCCAAAAATGTTCTCGTTTACAATTTTATAACTGAAATGACCAAAAAGACACAAAACATGAAGCCAGCCAGCCAGCCAAAGTAAATATAATAGCGTATTTTTTTCCAAAAATGCGCTAAAAATAATATCTTAAGACTATAACAGTCTTAATCATAAATGTTAGACTAAAAGATTTACTAATAAAAATTTAGCATTACAAAGTTTTAAATTTTTTGGAAAATCTTTTACAAAAACATAATAAAATCAAATAATTAAACGTTAAAAAGAAGAAGGAAGTGCTTAGAAACTCCCAAAAAAAGCAGCAGTGTTGAATTAATCCGAAAAATTAGTAACAACATACAAGCTAGTCAAAGCAACTACTGCTGCTTCTCACTTCTTATAAATATCATTCTTCATTAGCGAAGCTATCTAATTTAAATATTTGGCAGCCATCTCATTTTTAAATTTTTTTTCGTATTTCGAAATTCCTTCACAAATGAATGATAGAAGTAATTAAGGAAATTTTGCTGACGCATTCGTATCAATCGCATGACATTGACGGCCGTTCACTACCGCGTCTCTCATTCAATCGCTTGCTTGGTTACTCGCTTGTCACTGACTAGAAAGAGACGAAGAGCGTTAAAATTAATGAGCTCAAGATATTTTGAGATTTCTGATAAGCGGCTTCCTTCTCATGTTCAATTTCATATAAATCATTATTAAAACTAAAAGGATGCATTTCGCGTAACTCAAATTTCATTTGTTTAATTTTACCTTTTTTACGCCTTGCATCCGCGTGCATAATTCATAAATTAATCAGATAAAAGTGTCTCAATTTGTAATGAAATGACAGTCAATATTAACTTGACTGACCCTTTTTCTATATGTAGAATTCAGAGTTGTTTATCAAATGATATTGATCAGTACTTATTGGGTTTAGTTTTATTTGTAGTTTTTAATTAAAAAGGAATTATATTTGAATTTAATTTATTAAAATTCTCACTATCGATATAAAAATATATTTTTGGTAATTAAATTATAACGTTCATTTTAGAAAATTGTTGAAATTTTATTCAATAAAAATTATAAAGTAATTTTATTTATTTTAATTAAGATCCTTTTGTTTTAAATAAACTAAAAAAATAATCTTTTTTTAAATTTTAAAAAACCGTTAAATTTAAAAATCTAAATTTTCATTATACAACTCTGATAGAATTCTTAACTTTTTTATTTCATTCGTGAGAGGAAGTAATATGCAATAATAATAATAAAATGAATTTTTTCTTCGCTTCTCTCTCTTTTTTAATCGAAAACTAGATCACACATACTAAAAATCACTGTCTCGCGTAGCACACGGTCGTTGTAAAGCGTATAAAATATTGTTTCATCAAGGCTATAAAGTTTATATTTTTTTTTCGATAATAAATATACAAATTTCATATACATGTACTCAGTATTCACTATCTTCCTTGATATTGTACGCTGTGCTTTAGAAAATAATGTATATCGAAGCATGAAATGACAGTATCGAGTCTACGTTGCAATAATTGGAAAATAATTGGCGAGTCATGCGTGAATATATATATTGAAAATGTGGTTTAGTAAAGTCATTGCATATATTTTTATATACACACATCATCATTGAAAAGATGCTGTAAGTAAGTAAAGGAAGGCAAATCGAAATTAATCACACGCGGTGACGATGAATCGAGAGTCTCATATTGATAAAAAAAACAACAACAGCAGCAGAGTCTGATTTTTTGCCATGCAGCGAGCGCGGAGATAAAAATTGAAATAAACTTTCAATAAATATTTCAGTTTCATTTGCTTCCTCCACTTCTTCACTGCTGGCTGGCTGACTAGCAATGATGATGATTTAAGTGAGAGAGCTCGCTCAAGTCTTATACACGAATAAACAAACGAAAGAGAGCAAAGAGAAGAGAGAGAATCAATGATCAATGACGGTGATACACTTATGGGTTCAATATGCAAGCAAAGAGAGCGACAGTGGACGATGAGAGAGAAAAAAGTGCTTGTATGTGTGCTTGCTCTGCTTATTTGCTCTTTTTTTCTTAAGCTTTAATCTCAATGCTTTATTTTCTTTCATTAAAACAATTTTTTTATTTTTTTCTTTCTTGTACTCATACATTTACTCCTGCAGTGGGCTCGCGCAGTTGTTATTTCATTATTGTTGTTAACAAACTATCCAACCTAAAGTATGCTGAAAATTAAATCACATTTCAGTGGGTTTCTGTACTTGGTACTCGAATGTTACACATTTCGGATTGTGGAGAATTTTTTCTTTAAAAAATAATTTTTTTCTTGGTGAATCAAAAGATTTAAATGAGTGAACAGAACAGAGAAAAGAGAAAAATAAAAATTGTTACCAAAATAAAAATAAATAAATAAAATTTGATAAATAAAGTGCGATAAACAACAAAACAGAAAATAAAAGAAAAGAATTAAATTGACAAATCAAATAAAAATAAAAAGAAAGTTAAACAAAAAAATATTTTTTGTATTGTGACCGAAGGAAGAATTTCGATTTAAATAAAGTGCCGTTTCGTCCAATATCATCATTCAGATCAATTTTCTGAATCTGTTTTTATTTTTTTTACTTTATTTAATTGAAGTAAAAATAAAAGAGTATAAAGATAGCATTGTACAGAGTCAGGAGATGCCTTTTGTATGTTAACTCTCTGTTACACGGCAGTTAAACAGAAGAGGAGAGGAAAAAAATAAATTTAATACATCAAGAATATAAATTTCATTTCATTTAATGCAAACGAAGTGAAACTATAACTTTTGCATATCTGACCATATATGTAGAAAATAAATGAAGAAATGAACAGCATCATATAACCCAAGTAACAAAAAAAAACAACATATAAAGAAGTGTATAAAAAACAGAAAAATTACAGCCTCGCGATATTTTTTTATATATTTTTTTTTTGGGCTGAAACAAAATATATTAAAGAAATTCTTGAAAAAAGCAAGTGAATGATGGAAAAGTGTATCATTATAATTATTCATTATTATTGGAACTGTAAGTGAGAGAGTAAAAGAAAAAAGAAAAAGGAGAAGATTTATTGAATTGAGATATTGAATATACAGGACATAAATTAACACTTCTGTTATACTTTCATGCTCCTCACTCTCTCATTCATTCTCATATATACTGAAATTTAATGCACATGTACATTCAATTAGTGAAAACTTGTTAATAAATTTTAAAATTCGTTATTGCATTTTTCAAGTGACTCTTTTTTTGATACTGTTGGTGGATTATTTATTGATTGATTCTTCGCAATTTATTTGGAGTACTCGATAAGGTGAGTTTTTGATAATGCGAAAGTTGAAATTTAATTTATTGTTTTTCCTTAACTTGGTCAATTACTTTCCTTTTTATTTTCTGATGAGTTTAATGACTTTATTTTTTTCTTACAATGTTCAACATACATAAGAAATTATTGTAATTTAATGTCAATTTTGATTGTATGTCAATCATGTAAAAATTAAAAGGGACTCTTGCATAAAAATTGATTAAAAATTTGTTGTAGGGAAAAAAGACATTAAAAAATATTTTTTTTATTGTTTGTAAAGCTGTAACTGATTTCTTGTTGTTAATTTTAGAAAATCTTCATGGTTTATTGAAATTTGATTTTTAATTAATTCATGGCTTGTTAAGAAGTTACAAAAAGGTTTTTCTTATTAATAATTTTTTGTGTTGCTTTTAAAATTGAGTCTTATTGAAAATAATTTTAAAGATTAAAAATTTCAAATTTTCAAGTAGAAAAATTAAGTGGTAGTTAATTATTGAGCTATATTATAGGAACAAAAATTACTACAGGATAGTTTCAAATTTACTTTAATGAAATTAAATTTATTGTATAATTCAAATATAATCTATAATAATCCTAAAAGGTTTTAAAGTTAAATTCTCTTTTATAAACAAATTTCAAAGTTTTACATGAAATTTTTATTTAATTTTGAAGAGGATTTTGAAATAAATATAAAACAAAAAACATCAAAATTATGTCAAATAATCTTTTTGAAATTTAATACATCATTTTAAGATAATTTGACCTTCACATGAAAAACAAAAAATTCTCAGAATGAAATGAAATATTTTTCAAAAAATATAATTTTTAAATCAACCGATAGAGAGAGAATAAAATGAAAAAAGGCACCGCAACGAGTTATATATTTTCTCTATCATTGCTTTGTCGTGCAATGAGTTAGAGAAGAGAAGAGAAAAAAATTAAACTTTGTGTCATGTCGCATTTGTAGGTAACATAAAGTATTTAAAAATATTGGCTCGCTTATGAAAATTTATTTCTTAAGCTTTGTGCACATTTCGCTTGAATGAGTCATAGAAAGAGAAGTGATGCCTCGATAAATATTGCGAAAGAATGAAAACAGATATTTTTTGCATGCATGCATATTGGAATTCAATGCAAAAGTTTAGCGCCTTCAATGCCGTGCAGAAAGAGAAAAAAAAGTGACTATTGCTGCAGCGGCAAGCAGTCATGGGCAGGCCAAAAAGTGACATGATAGAACGATGGTTAGTTAAAAACGTGAATATTCATTTTATTTTTATTTTATTTTATTCCATTTTGCAAAAAATAGCTTAAATAATGTTCACTACTAGCGATGGAATTTAAAGTGATAAATTGCATATTTTTGCTCTGTTATGTGTGTACTGCTCATATGTGTGTGCCTTAACTAAGGAGTGTTGCGATTGTTTGATAATTTTAATTGCTAATTTATGATTTCTTGGTCAAAAATGATTAGTTTCCAACTGTGGCTTAATCTTTTAGAAAATCTATTTTTAAAATTCTCGTTCTTTTTAAATCTTGTTCTCTTAAAATAGATGAAATTATTCTATTAATAAATTGAAATATTTGACCTCGATAAAAACACGCGACATCAAACCACCTCATGCAATAATTTGTCTTGATTTGCAATTTTTTTTTTGTTGCAACAATCAAAAGTTGTCTTGAGCAATTTTTTGGGCGCTTTCTTGTTCTTCTGTGGTTGGCTGTCGAAAATTTCAATAAATCCAAGGCTGATTTGTTTAGCTTAGTGAAACTCTTTTTTATGCGGATCATTGATGACAAGTTTCAATGAATCGATTGATTTAAAAATTAATTTTGACAGTCAATGTTACCAAAGAGAGGAATTCTAAGAAGAAGGAAGTTTTACAAGTTTTTCTTATTTGATAAATTTTTTAATACCATGTGGGAAATAATCAATTAAAAATTTTCGAGCTACTTTCAGAAAAAATATAACAATAAAAATTCTGCACAACGCCACCAACATTGAATGCTTCATAATGCCCAATAAAAACTTTTTTATTACTTTTTATCGATTTTAATTTCCTTGATTTGCACATAAAATACATTTTTGTTTTGCTTGCATCCGTTATGAGCATGAGAAAATTAAAAATTTAACTCACTCCTACACATGGAGGTGTTGATGAAAGTTTATTTAAATTTTTAGGACAAATTTTACATACTTTGGGTTGCGGTTTTAATTGAATTTTGCTTGAGGCAATAGTAATGAAAAACAATTTCGAAATACTTGTCAAAATTTCATACTCAAAAAGTATCATTTTGAATGTGTAAATTTTACCTTTTAAATTTGAATAAGTTTTTTATTTTTGTTATTGAGAAAAACTCTAAGAATTCAATGATATAAATTAAAAATTTTGTCTAGCTTTTGTTTAGCTATCAAAAAATTTCATTCTCAGAAAAACTTTTTTTTTCAGATTTCTTTAAATTTCGTTTTTTTGATTCACAATCAGACTTATTAAATTTTTATATGATTTATTCAAATAAAATCATAAAAAGAACGATTGATTTAGGAAATATTTTTGAAAAAATATGGCCCTTTGTTTTTTTATGCTCAAAAGGAAAGAATTTCAATTAATAGGTGCAAAAGAACTTGTATTACAGAAGATTTTCTATTATCAATAATTTAAATTTATTATAAATCTTCAAAATAAAAATTCAATATCAAAAATTAGAAAGATTTCTTTGCTTTTGAAATCAGAAATTCAAAGTTTAAATTTAAGTCTTATTTATGAACATTCTAACATTTTTCATCACTTTTAAACTTCACTAATGCACATTTTAAATAGTTTCTGACATCAGTAATTATTTTTCAATTAATTTTCTACACTTTAAGTGTTCAACAAAGGCATTAAAACTAATCTCAATCATATTATTTTATTAGTATAATTTTTAAGGGAATTTAAAAAAAATAATAAATGTAAAATAGTAAAAAGTCCAATTTTATTGCATCAAAAACAAGTGTGAGAAAATCACGCAAGTTCCTCATAGCACACATGTGCATATTGCAATTTTGTGCATAATTATTTAGGTATTTGAAATCAACAGAAGTTTTTTAAAAAAAATTAACAAATAAACCTAATTGTTTCAAATAAATGCTATTATGTCATTAGAGCAAGTTTACAAGCATTTTAAGGTGTGAAAATTTGTATAAAAACGATTAAAATAATCTCGCAAATTGTTTTAAGTCTTCTTGAAATGATTCACAGAAAAAGACGCATTCGTTTGTTGATGAGATGAGAAATATAACATCATTACCACCTTTTTGATCTTTTCTTGCTTCTTTTTGTTACTTTGAATGGGAAAAATAAATTCCTAAAGTAACCAAAAAAAGCAACTGAAGATCGCATATGAATAATAAATACTTGTTAATGATGAATCAACGGCAAACGCAAGGTAAATGAATGAAAAGTGAATCTTGTCTGTAAAGCGTGGGATCGCACATTCATGCCATTCATTCAGTCAATGAGAGTGCGAGTGTTGAGACTCGATATTTCAAGAATTTCATCAACCAACACTTTCCGCATTTTCTATTTGTTTGTATTTTCAAAACGACAGCATCAATAACAACAACAGTAGATAAACGAGAAGTTTCTTTCCTGCTTTTATTTTTCTCTCTGTCACTTACTCATTCAATACTTAATAATAATATGCTAATCAATGTCATTGCTGATGATGTTTCGCACTGTTTTATTTGCTAAGCGGCGACAATTAAAAAATTCCCACATTTAGCGCATCGCATCTTCTGTTTGCTACCACGACCTATATTATTCTTATTATTGCCATCATTCAACCTCTTCTTCTTCTTCATCATCATTTCTAGTGCTCTCGTCTTTAATGATGAGAAGGCCAAGAGCAGCAATTGTTCCGTTGCGCCTCACTTAAATTACATCATAACACTGCTTCAAGTCAACAATGCGAAATTAGAGAAGTACAAAAGGCATCATCAAGAAAAAATAGATGCGAATTTCCATGAAATTTTGCCCTTGAGACAGTGCCGCATCTTGATAAAATTGATTCAATTATTTTTTTGTTACTATTATTGTAATGTTGATGATGCTTTAAATATGTGTGGAGGCCTTAAAGACATTTTTCAAATGATGATTTTTTTTATGCTAATTCAAATTTTATTTTAAAAGATTCTTATGTTTGAAAAATTGCTAAAAGTTTATAAGAATAGAAATAAATCTGTAGAGTAGAATTTATAAATTAATGATTTAAATCTTATGAATTATAAACATAAAATTGTTAAAATAAAATATATTTAAAATTCATTTTACTAAAATTTTTTAAAATTGTTTTTAGTGCATTTTTGCTTTAAATTTATTTTTTTAACATTTTAATCAAAAATTTTTGATTTATTTTATTGCAGTGATTATTATTTAAGTTAAAACAACTTAAGTATTAGTTTTGCTAATTAAATTTTAAATTTGATCTGAATAACATAAAAGACATTTTAATATTTATGAATCAAATCTTGGAAAAAAAATGTTTATTAAATAGAATTTCAAAACCTTTTTTCTCAATATTTTTTTTCTCTTTTTATTAACCAATAAAGCCCACTCATTAAACTTTTCAATTTTATTTTTAATTAAATAATCAATACCTTTCTTAAAAATATAAATTTCATCAATTATTTGCTTATTAAATTTCATTAAGCGAATCTTTTATTTATTTTTTTGTTTAACGGTTTCTTCTGCGTTCACAAATAAGGACTTAATTGACCATTAACAAAATAACAAGTAGTTCAGTAGTCAAACAATGAAATTTATCCAAATTAAAGAATTCAACCAAAAAAAAATGAAAGTTTCCGCCAATGCAATAATGTAATGAAAATTATTTAAATAATCATCATCAAAGAAGTCTCATGCAAGTACAATCAAGATGAAGAGCGAAGAAGGAAGAGAAGAGAGAAAAAATATTTTACAACTGATTTTTTTTCGACTCTTCATTTTTTGATGGCTTGGCGTGCGCGAACACGGCACATAATCTCTTTTCTCTCTTCATGTCGTAAAAATGGCTAAAAAGAGAAGAAAACAATTGAATTTAACAGTAAAAATGCCGATAAAGCATTTAAAATCAATTTTCATTTGATTCACGAAATCGCCGATACTTATATACAATATTTTTTTCGGCAAAAGTCAATTGAGAGTGAGATTGGCACAATGCAACATTTCATTTCAATTTTCATCAAATGAAACATAATACAATAACATATCTCGTCTTTAATTCATGCATCCAATCGTGATTCTTTCATTAAAGCATAAAGAATTCCACTAAAAGATGTCAATTTATGTTCCGACTTTGCCGCTCTTCGCCTGCTCTTTTTTTATTTCATCTTCGTTGCTTGCTGCCTTCGAGACAATAAACGTTACTTCTTTAAACATCGCATTATATTTATTTTCTGTACCTTTTCTGTCTCTCTTTTCAAAGAGAGAAAATCGCATTGCAAACTTTGCACTTGCTGATTAAAATTTCTCCGCGCAAAGAAATGCGACATTGCTATGCATAATATTTATTTTTTCTTCTACTCTTGTTGTTACTGCCACAAGGCAGAAGAAACCGGCGGTGGTTTTGTAAACGCAATATACACCTCACAACAACACCATTAGATGATCTCGTTTTTCTTTTTTCAGAGCAGATGATGTCGCTTACAGTATTAATTTTTTTTTCATATATATTATAACTGTGAAGCGCAAAAAAAATGGAAAGTTGTTACAAAATTGGAAAATGATTTCAATTATTGTTGCGAGAAGAAGATGATGACGGCAAAAAGAGAAAAAATTAAAGGAAATTGTTATAAATAAATATCTTCAGCATCCCGTGATATCGCTTTCTATAAACACACAAATCATGACAGTTTATTTATATGGTACAGGGTTTAACTTTAAAAACTTACAGAAAATTATTTTTTTAATCGGAAACTTGGTTTTAACAAATTTAATATTTCCTAAAAATAAAACTGATTGTTCATTGAATTGAATACAATTAGAATTGACATTTTATCTACAGATAACATATCAAAAGACTTCATAAATTTGTAATTGATCATGCCAAATTTCTACTTTTTTAAAATTTTGAAAAAACTTACAAATATTTTAAAATTCTACAACGTAATTCATTAACATGCTTGATGAAAATTAAAATTTGCAAAGTATTTTACAATTCTACAATTTATCTTGTAAAAATCTACAATTAAATTTTTTTAATACTACAAAATTTTTAAAGATTTTGACATCTTAAAATAGCAATAAGTCTTAATACTTAAACCCTGATATATTTATGCAGATGCAAAAAAATATGATGACTTTTGTCGTGAGAGTCTGTTGAGATTTTCCTCTGAAAAGTGTCTACTTGTGTCGCATTCAGTTATTCGGATGTAAAGTGTCATAATAAACTCATATCAATCTCATCTGCAGATGACAGCTTTACTGTTTTTTCTAATTTGCATTTTCAACAATCAACTTAACTAGTGCACTTGCAGATTTTTCTGTTTATGAGCCACTAACTTCTTCTACAGCATTTGTTAAGTACTCATAAAAATTAACATTAAAGTAGCATTTTTAAGCTACTTGTTTTGATTTTTTAATCACTATGCTAAGTGAAGATACAAGGCAAATCAGTTTCTTGTTTTATTTGCAAATTTATGAGCTCAACAAGAGAACCAATTAGTTTTTAGTAACGCTTACATAAGCTTTCAATATTTTATCCTTGTACAAAATATCAAACATAATTCATAATTTTATCTTTCAATATTAATCTCATCCTCTCTATTTGCCGCATATTTGAAAAATAAAATTAACTTTCATGTGCTCTGCAAAAAACACTTTTATTTTGATCCAGTTTTAATTGCAATGTGCAATTTGCTTTTTAATAAAAATTCCATGTTTATACGTTTTGTAATATGAAATATGGTGAGGAGAGAGCACTTAAGAGAGATGTTTGTTGTCATTACATTTTATTTGCAATCTAAGAGCATTTTGCTAGGCCATTAAAAGAAGAATTAACATTGTGAAATTGATACATGTAGATGAAAATGTCATTTAAACAAAAAACACATAGAGAAAGAAAAAATAGCAACAAAGTTATTCATTAGCATGCAATTGAAGGAAATAGAGAGAGAAAAAAAAATTGTGGTCTAATTTCTCGCATTTTTGTCGCCATTTGCTCGCTGTATGTCCAGAGAAAACTTTCTAAACATTCGAAAATAATTTGTATTTTGACATGATGTATGTGGTCTCACTAAGGAGATAGAGTCTTTGTTTATTGTTGTTCCGGGTGTGTTTCATCTTTTCTTCAATCCCAATCGATAATGCAAGTTGTATTTGGTTTGATATTAATTGAGTGTCGAGGCGACAAACGGCGGAAAAAATTAAAACTGAAATATTTATGGCTTAGTTTGTTGCTTTGATGATGATCAGTCGATGCACAGGAATGGAAACTTTTCTTACAATGTTGTATGGAACAATGAAGCAAGTGTAAGATGAAATAGTGCGAAAAAGGGCACTTAAGAAAGAAATATAAGGAAATTTACGATAATGATTACAATGTTGCAATTTTTTAATCGTAAAAACATGACCAATTGGATCGAATTGAAAAATTATTTATTGTTATTGATATTTTATGAACTTGATCAATTTCGCAATTGTGTAATTTTAAATTAAAATTTTAACGAATTTCCTAGATGATAAAATAAGATCCTCTCGGAATAAATTTAAAAAAATACGTTAAAAAGTTCTAATCCTTGGAATGCGAAAAATAGAGTGAATAAAGAAGAAGAATTTCTCATATTACAATTTACATGCCTAAGAGACTGGAGAATAAAAAAGATGCAGATTCATATTGATTTATTTAAATTTATTGAACTGTGAGAGAATGCAGCACATACTAAAGGCATTAAAATAGTAACAAGTCACATTCTGCTATCTGAATGGGATTTACACACGAGCGTTTGTGTGGTTGAAGCTAAAACCTTTAAAAAGATCGAATGAAGAGAGTAATGGAATGAAGATAAAGCAAAAAGAACTGGATCAAGTAAGAAGAGAAAAGAAACCGAGCGAGGAGTGAGAAGAAAGAAAGAAACCTGAATAAATTAGCTGTATTTCAAGTGTTACATCCGTACAAGCCGTGCACATATGAAAATGTGATTCTTTTTCATTCGCCGTAATGATATTATTTCTTTATTTTTTTGACTGTAGCAAAAAAATATATTTACTTCATTTAATGAGACGATAAGAAATGAAATGAAACATTTTGTGTCAAAAACAATCACAAAAGTTTGCCGTTTATTGTTCTAATTAAATTTTACACTTCCCACACAAAATACTTTCATTATTATTGAGCTTCCTGTGGTCAACAAAATTGCACCAAAAATAAATGCAAGTCACAAAATGATTTTTTTTGTTTGACTGTTATATAAAATTAAAAAGAAGTCATGTTATTATTTTATACATATTTTATCTTAAAAGGCGACTTTAAAAGCCCGAGGCGAGACTTGATTACATTCCATTTAGTTACCGATCCAACGACGCAAGTTAAAAAGAAAAGAAAAGAAATAATGAGAGCTACAACTGAATTCATCAACTCGATACCCGAAAAAAGACTCTTTTTTATCACTTTCCATGTCTATGAGGTTGTTGGTAATTGCAAGCGAATAAAATAATAAATGGGTATCGTCTCTCAAGTCGAATATTTTTAAAAGAGACCAAACCAGGTCATGCTATGGTTTAATTGGCTATCGGGCTAAAAACAGTTGTCTAATTTTTCAATTATATCTTCACAAGTCTCGTGCGAGTAAAAAGGAGAGAATTTCATAATGATATAATTAGCTGACATCTTTTGTCCCTCTATCTCACTATAAAGGAAGCTCACCTTTTTCTTACCTAAATTTATCTTTAGCTTTAATTAAGATAATTAAAGGTGAGAAAAGTAATGCACAACATTTCCAAAAAAGAAGGAAAGAAATTTCAATTTCTTTTTCAAAAATCACTTTTGCTTTTTTTATTTCGATTTAAGCAAAAGTGAAGAAAGAAATACCAAAAAAATAAATTGAAAGTTCACACCTTTAATGCTCTAATTATTTCCATTGATCACTTTATAACTCTCTAAGCAGCAGTAAAGAAATTACAAATAAGAATGGAAGTGGCAGCAGCAGCAAAAAATGCCAAAATCAATTTATTCATTCGCTATGAAAATTCAATTTTCTATTACTAAATGCGCAACCACCACGACCACAAATTCAGATGCATAGATTTCGTAAAAAAAGTGAAGCATGAATCAGAGCGAGCAGCAACAGCAGCACAAAAAATAATAATTATAATGCAACTGGGGAGTCAGCGCGCGCGATAAAGCGAGTCGAGCGGCAGCATCTCGCTGAGCATTAGCCTAGAGATGATGAGAGCGAGATGAAAACAAGGCAAATAGCGAAGTACATAATTTTTCAATAATAATTGCAAGTCTTCTATCAGATTAAGCAGAGCAATTGGCTATTGCATTAACAATTGGCAAAAAGCATGCTATAGCTAAAACCAGATTTTAATCTCATAATAAATTTATAATTATTTCAAATTAAAATTAATGGCTACCTTTTGGTTCTTCTTTTTCATTACAAAACAATCATTCTTGCTAAAGCTTTATGTCTAAGATCAAAAAGGTCATAAATTCAGATGTCATCATTCTTTTTTTTTTCGTTCCAATTTCCACAATGAATATGTCCAAATATCTGTAATTGTCTTACTCATATGTGAAACAATCACAATGAATGTGAACTTCTTCAACTTTGTACATTTTTATTTATTTATTTGCCATGTGCGTGCGCGGGCGAAGAAGAAAAAAAACAATTGCCATGATTTCAACGAATTGCTATTTGTTTGCTCTCATCATCATTTTGTCTCTGTTTATTAATTACAAATTTATTGTTTTACATTTCAATTTCACATGGCCGGCTTATCAACAATATAACAATTGAGCGTTTATTTTAAGTCATGGGAAAAAGAACAGCAAAGTTAAATTATAGATTTATGAAATAAATCATGTGACTAGTTCTTTATACTTACAAGTTCAGTAGCAAACATTGCTTGCATGTCGTTAAATTGTTGCTTGAATAGATAAAGACAGGAGGAAGAAACTTACTGCTTTATCATTACAAAGCAATAATTTATAATAAATAAATTGTGAGTCCAATACGAACCAGTTGAAGGGGAAGAAGCAACAGCAGCAGCACAATGATCTCATGTATGGGAAAACTATGAAAAATGATCACTCGAGTCATAAACTTTCTACTTCTCTGCACTGCTGCTTTGTGCCACTGAAAATCATATAATATTACATACAAGCCTTTTATGCTTTTTCACTGATGAGAGTAAAATTTTTTTTGCACTAATTGTTAATGCTCAGTAGCAATTATCATAAAAATATTAATTATTATGAGACTTTTGCATGTTTCTTGGGTGGTTCTTCTTAAAAAATTTTATTTTTACTCCTTGAAAACTTTTTTATTTTCTTTGTTTTTTCTTAAAACAAGTTCGAAAAAAACCTATTAGGTCATCATCTTATATAAAACTTGACAGCTGATAAATTTAAACTAAAAAATCATTAATTTCTACATACTTTTCAAATCATCATCAAAGTGCTTTTTTGCTTCAATTTCTCTCATATATGGACATCAAGCAGCGATTAGACGATTAGACCAAGTGAAAGAGAGTAAACGCATCTCTTAAAATTTATTTCACTTACGAGGTCAAAGATACAAGAAAACATATACAGATACACAATTATGACCACATGGCGGCACTTGGATGCCTTTGATGTTTGGAATTTTTGTTTCGTACGCTGATGTTGATGTACACCACGTTTTTTATTTTTTGAAAAATTGAAGCACTCTTCTCTTTGGTTTTTTCGCATTAATTTTTTATCTACTGTAAAGTAAGTGTACATAACATACAATATGATGATGAATATGACGAGTAAGCGAGCAGAAGGAGGCGAACTAGGTGTATGTCTTTCGATATTTCAACTCATCCATCATTATGGACTTGAATCTATTTCAAGTGAAGAGGCGAGAGAGTTGATGGCAAAAAAATGGGCATAAGTAATGTATGTATCTATCCATCTCTCCTGCCTTCGCTCCTCTTCTTAGCACTCGCGCTGTCGAAGCATTGCAAGGCACGTACGGTCAAAATCAGTTTTCTTTGTCAAGGAACAGATAGTTCAATAAATTTCTCTATTACTAGAAAGTAGATTAAAACTTTTGAAATTCATTGAAAGGTTAAATTTTTTATCTTGCTAAATTAATTCTGAAGTTTAGGGAAATTCACAAAATTTATAAATGTAAACAAACTTTTTAAAATAAACAAAAAATTTAAAAAGTTAACAAAAATTCAAATTTTTTTTAAAATTGCCAAAATCTTGGAATCATAAAGAATTTCAATAAATTTTTTAAACAAATTTGAATTTATCAAAGTGTCCACTTCTTGTTTATGCGAAATAGCGATTTCATCTTCATATCATATTTCATACATAGTTTTTTTTTGCGCGAGGCTACAACACACGCGGCATGAGCAATAGAGTTTTTACAACGAACATTAACGGGAAAATTGTGAGTGCCAGGCCAAAAAATAAGAAAAAATTGAAACGAGATGATCGTTGGCCTTTCGAGTGAGGAGCTTCTGATGCGATCTTCATTAATAATCCTCATCTCAATATGTTGATGATGAAAAATGGCTCGAAATGTGATAGCGTCTAGAGTTTGACTTTTTTGTGTAATATAATACAAGTCCGCTGACCAATACATACACTGGTATAATAGAGAAGTTCATCTGTACATAAATATTTGCTGCCATGTGTTCATCAACAAAAGAAGAGTAATGAATTTATAGTTGGTAGGTTGAATATGTGTATATTTTAAGCTATCTATCGGTAGCAGTCTTAAAACAAATGAAATATTATTAAAAACAGAAATGTCGACAACTAAGCTAAAGATTTAATAAGAGAGAGATAGATAAAATATGAGCAGTCAATCTTCACAGTCTAAAGAAGAAAAAAATAAAATCGTGACAAGTTTGAGATTCCTTTGGATTCCTCTCACTAATGATTTATTCATTCTTGCCTACTGCTTGCTTCTACTTTAAATATTGATTTTTTTTGGAAGCTTCAGTTGAGAAGAGAAAGAGAGAGATGATCAAAATTCGTGAGAAATTTATTGATGCATTTTGATAGGTAGCCTTTTTTTCTAAACTGGAATGACAGATTAGATAGATGATGGAGAAGCTAGTTTTAGACGACGCAAATGGCTACTACTACTGACTGTGGGATCAAATATGTGCTGCTCTTTTGATGAGAAGGTCAGATAAGTCAATGAAGCGAGTGATGTGGATAATTTTTTTTATTTGGTTGGGCTTCTTCTGCGAATTGAATGCATGGAATTAAAGATTATTTAATTCTTTTGAAAAGGTTTTCATCTTTTTCAAAATTTCAAAGAAGTTTATTTATTTATAAATTAAAATTTTTAAAATTCTATTATTTTATATTATAAAATATCAAAAGTTCGTTAAAATTTAATTTTCGAAAATTACCAGTTAAAAAGTTTTTAAATTTTTATAAGTTTATTGTATTTTTGAAATATTTATTGCCATTGGTTAAAATTTTCATTTTAGACTTTGTTAAATCTTTGAATATAAAAACTGAATTCAAAAATTCTTTTCAAAATTTAAAAATTCGTTAAAAATAAAATAATTTTAGGAAAAAATAAAAAAAGTCATTAATTTAAAAAAGTAAGATCATTTCAAGTACATCACTTGCCTTAAGCAAACTATTCATAACTTATCATCAGTCGAGAGATTAATTACCATAAATTTTCCTCTCTCAATATCATCAATAACCATTTCATTAGAATCCCTCGCTCGACATTCATCAAATCTATCATTAGAGCGAAAAAAGCTTATAATTAAATTCATAAATAATGAATTGATGTGTGTATACGCTTATATCTATATAGAGTACATTTTTTGTGTAGGCATCGATACACTTAGCTTACATGCGAGATGATGATGATGTAAAGGCAAATGCTTTATATGAACGTGTTTTTCTTTCTTTTTCTCTCTTCATTTCATCTCTTTTCTTCTTCACATCTCACTCTCTTTACTTTTCTTTCATTTTCTATAAAAATATTTGCTGAATCCACTTTCTCGTCCAGATATCTTGTTAATTGTAACAAAAAACCTGAAACAGGAACTCTTTATACTTTAAATTAATTCACCTTTACAAAATGAATGGGTATAAAGAGAAAAAAGATGTAAGAGACTTTTACTAATGAAAAATAAAGAGTAAGAAGACTTGCAATTAAAATTACTACTCGAAATGAGATCAAAATATGTTTACATAGAAAGGCACAAAAACATCATGTTGTGTATTTGATAAAAAATTGCCTATTGACTTTATTAAAGTTAAAAGTCATCAATAAGTGTGCATTTAATTGATATTTTTCTAACGAATAATGAACGAAAAAATTCTATAAAATCACGATCATTAATTTTTTCTCGAATACAATTACAAAAACTGTCAATAAAAAGATTCTCGATGATCAGATTTTCATATGTGTGCAATTGACGTAGTTAGAATTATTCGACTGTAATTTAAAAATGGCTGTAATTTGAGAAAAACATGTGACAATAAATTTCCTTGAAAAATTAATTTTCTAATAATTTGAAATTTTTTCTTTTTATTTACAGATCGAAATGAAGCTGAAATTGGCGTAAAAATTGTAAGTAAAAATTTAACACGTTAATTAATCGTGTATAAAACGCCAAACTCTCACTCTTAAATACTAAAACCAAACACAATTAACCTGTCATGCGAAATCATGTGGCGAAGAAACACACACAGTTCGAGATAATCATTTGACTATTATGACACATTGATCATTAAATTGAATTATAAAACAGAAATTTCATCTCTCTTTCTTACTAACTAAAAAATTTATTTAGATTGCTAAATGTCACATTTCTGACTACCTGAATAAGTTTGAAATGCAGTTTCGCTTAATTAATTTTGAGTCTTTTTAAGATTGATCACTTTATGTTTTATAGTGAGAGGATTAAAAGTTTTGCTATGAAAGATTAGTTGACATATTAATTATATGAAATTGAAAAATTATTTTTCAATTAAATTGATTGCGATCTTGAAAAATATGAATTAAAAATCTCTTTTTTTTTATTGAGCTAGTTTTTAGTGGTTTGTTTAAAAAATTTGATTTGTTGTTGTGGTTTGAAGTTTCGTTAGATAGAAAATGAAATTTTTCTTATGTACAGTTTTTATTCTGTTTTAAGCAGCTTCAATAGTTATTAATAAAATTTAATTCCTGAAATACTATGGATTTTTCATTCAACTAAAGCTGAAACTCTAGAATTCTAAAGCTTTATTTGAACTTCTGTCTAGAAATAAAATTCTCTTTTGCAACATTAGACAGTTATTTTTCTTTAAAAGCATTTTATGTAAATTATAAACTATGGCAAATAAAATGATTTTTCAGTTTTTAAAAATACTCAGAATCAAATTTATTTATCAAATAATTTTCAATTTTAAGTGCTCACAATTCTTCTTTTTTTAAAACTATCAACTTTTTATAATGATGCAAAAATATCCTAAAGCACAGCGTAGTTTTGAACTTTAAAAAATTCCTTTTGTTACAAATTATTTCGTCCATAATTTTTATTATTGTTTTTTTACCTTGAAGTTTTTTATTTTAACTTGACTTTTAACATTTAATCATTATTAACTTTACCATCTTCTTTAAAAATAAACTTTTCCATTTGTTTTTTAGTACAGACTCAAATATTTAATTTTAATTTAATATATGACATTTATTTTAAAATTATGTATCAAAATTTTACTTAATTTTGTTAGAAAATTTTAATATAGTTTAACTGTGGCTTATATGATAATTTTGCATTCCTATTACTTTTCTTGGTAAAATTTAATAAATTATTAATTAATCCTAACACAAATAAACCCTAAATATGACAGCTTTCTAGCTCTCAAATTAAAAAAAAAACCAAATAAAAACCGTTTTTAGTCATAAAAAATTCCCAACAATTCAATTTCATAATAAAATCAAATAAATCAAAGCAATTTCAAGTCATCTCTCATAAATTTAATATAAAATGTAAAAAAAGTGTCGCTAATTTGTTGCAATAGCCATATCCATTCATCTATTATTCATTGCATATTTCATTCCCTCACATAAAGTACAATTTACATTTACCATCTCTTAACCGTCCACATTAAATGTATATTATAATATTAGCCACAATATTAAACGTGCATTATAATGATTTATTAATTTTTTATTTATTGGCAACAAGAAAGAGAGAGAGAGAAAAATTGTATCATACAGTTGAGAAGGCTCTTAACTTACTCATTACACAGCGATCGAAGCATGCATAGCACACTTTCAATATATTACAACCATTATAACATGACACATGAGCGCATAAATCATGTCTTTTTCTCCTTCTTTTGACAAATCAAACAAAAAATATGCTCTATGATAAAAAAATCACATTTTTATGTAATGACTAGCTTTGCTATTGAACACACACATTGTGTATAGCTCAGATGTAACTCAAAGGAGGGCGACTTGTTTTTTTTTTTTATTTTCTGCACCGATTATCTTTGTCCAATCTTTTAACATTGCATTTACAAATATGATCATATTCTTTTTGCGTGGGTATTACAGTTGATGATGATGAAAGTTTGTGATCATCATAGAAAAACTAAAATAAAATATTTCTTACCACACCCCAATACATTCATTCATTCATTACGCATAATAATAATAATAATATTAGAGAGAGAAAGAGAAAATCAGTTCAGGGTTAAAATTGTAGAAGCCAATTGCGGTGTCAAGTGAGATTAATGCATCTCTCTTCATCGTCGCACGTGAACTTTACATAGCACAGCAGCGCGCGAGGCAATCATCTGAATATTAAACAATCAGGAGTCAAGCATGCCGAAGGTTATGTAATTCATCTGCCAAACCTCAAAAAACACATCTTTCATTTTGATGCTGATGATGATGATGAACGAAAAAGAAAAGATAGACTTGTGCGCACCAATTTCAATTGTTCAATTCGAAAAGAAATTTAATAATAATAGAATCTTGATTCATCTGTAAGTAAGGAAAATTTTCTTATAATAAAGGCGAAAGATTCATGCAATACGAAAATCACATAATGACTACTTCAACCATAATAATAAATTGAGTGCGCACCGCGCGATGAAATGAAAACAAGACTCCGAGTCATCGAAATAAATATTATACTCTTTATTTTTGCTGCTCTTTTTTATTGTTTAAAAGCGATGACGATGAGAGAAAAGAAAGAAATTGATGATCAAGTCAGTTAATGGCGAATAAAAGGCAAATGAAACAATAAGAAGAGCATACGCATATGTTAACAAGCCGTGATTACGACTCGTCAATCGTATATCGTATGTGGGTAATTGTGCGGCATCTATTTTGGAAGGAAATTGTCAGTTTAGTAAAGAGAAAATCAATAAAAAATGTTTTAGTCAATTTCATGCTCCGTTATTGCTGTTTCATTAATTTTTATAATTTTTCAAAGCGAAGATACTTTCTAGTTTGGTATTAGAAAGAATGTTGAGTTTTGATAAATGCTTTGTTATTTCTAACGAAATAATTTTATGTTTCTTCATTTTTTTAATGATTTGTCTTTTTCTATTACTTGACATTTATATAACTAGTCAAGTTACTTTTTTTTTGACTTGATTAAATTACTTGATTTCTTCTTACACTTGATTTCTCATTTTACTTGACCTATTAAGTAACTTGACTAAATAACTTGACTTTTATATCACTTGACTTGTTAACTTTTAATGCTAGAAAGAAGTTTAACGAAAGAACTTTCATTCCTTGCTTAATTTATGTTCCTAGAATCTAATAAAAGTCTCAAATTTCACGCTCAATAACTTTATTAATGCATAGAACTCATCAAAAACTAGTCGATAAAGAAAAATACAAAGCAGCAGTCAGTATGACTCATTAAAATCCCATTTGTATAAACTAACTCGCAATTGCAATATTTCTCACTCTTATTAGACTTGCACATCAGCTTCCAACCAACACACATGCATGCAATAGCTAGCATAATTAAATAATTCCTCGCTTACTTCAGTGGTCGATTGGAATCTCCTATGCCTCGCTCTCTAAGAATGTTGCAAATATGAGAAGCAATAATTTAAATAAATATGCAATTTATCATTTCATTATGCATATCTGCCGCACTTTATCGGCATTTTCTTCTGCAATTTTCATTCTCTCTTTCGCTTTAGCATTGCACGTTTGGGATTTTAATCTTTTACCTCATCTTGCAATTTATAAATACTTATGTGGCATATTTGGTTATGTTTGTATATCAGTCGTAGTCATTGCACGCGAAAGTAGCAAAAAAGAAAGAAGACGATGAGAATGGTGCAATGGTAGAGAATGAAAAGGTTGATTAAAATTAATTCAAATGATAAATCAAGAACTGTAGGCAGAAAAAAAGCAAAATGCAGCTCAAATGGCCACCCGCAATATCAATTAGAATACACAGTGTATGGTAAACCATTTATTGATCATCACCGCTTCGCTTCCTTCTCTCTCTCTTCCTCGCTTGATATCAAAAATGATAGTCATAGGCTCGCGACGACCACGAGTGGAGACATTAAAATTGAATGCATCTCTCTCTCTGTCTAAATTTAATTTAATTTAATATTATAAATAAATTTCCATTTTATATTTCAAGTCGTGATTCACAAATGATTGATCGCTTTTTTATTATTTCAATTATGTGGTGTAGTTAGAGCTTGTGTGCAGAAATAAAAAAAAGTGAGATGGTTTGAAAATGAAAAATTGAAATGAAATTGATGATGATGAAGAAGAAGGCCTTTTTGTGTCTAATGGTTGCGATCGAGCTTTGAAGATCATTTCAATGACTTTTATTGGAGTTAATAAAACTTCTCTTTCTTTTATTCGTCACGGTTTATTGATTCTTTTTTGGATTTCTTAAGCGCCATCTTTTTTGTTTTTGTGCCCTGATTTTTTAATAATTGACCTTATGCATCTTAAAATTGCATTATCTATTTTACTTACTGTATTAATAGATCACCATAACAAATTTGATGAAATGAAGTGAGTGCACAGAGGTAGCATGAAAATGCAATCACAACAAGATCATTTCATGCAATTATCGTCAAAGTACTGCCTCTACTGACATTTGATGCTTAAACGTCGTTCTTATTGCATTTCGCTCTAGCTTTATTAAATTGAAATCGATTGGATTCATCTTAAAAGACTATAAGACGATATATAAGTAAAATAGAATGTAAGTAATAAGGCATTTACGATAGATTAGTTTTAACAGGTTAATTCTACTGAAAAATAAAATATAAGAAATGAGATTTAATTTTCTACTCTTTCTTTTCTTTATTCGTCGTCGTCGTCTTTTACTTTTTAAGCCTTTTTGCCTATTTGATGAGAAATTTATTTTTTGATGAATAATAGAGAAGAAGTATCAAATGCGCAAGAGAGATGAGATGAATTAGATAGTAGCAGAAAAAATATATTGTATGGGGCAGATAGAAAGACGAGCCTAGTAATTGATGGAATATTTTGAAATCATTTTGATGTTTGCATGGATGGCAGCGGCATAATATTTTTTTTTTTCGGCATTAAAAATCATTCTTTTGAGCTTAATCGTTTGACTTCGATCGATACTTTGAAAGTTTTTTTCTCCTCTTTTGCCTACTCATCTTGTGTAATAATAATTTTTAATGATAAATACCTAACTGTACTGTGATGATAATCTGACATCATCTATATTGCTCACCTTCTTACTCTCCTTTCATTCTTTCTATAAAAAATCAGACTCTTATTATTATTATGTATATTGTAATTTTTTGAAGATTTATCTTTCTTGTGTTTTAAAATTTAAATAAAAATAATCACAATGTAATGTTAAAAACATCTCATACTTATCTTTTATTTTATTATGAAATCGTAAATTTATTAAGATTTTTATACTAAAAAAGGAATTCTTCTAAAATTTTCAAAATTGAAATTTAACGTCTTTTTATAATTTGAATTTTAACGAAGTTTTATAATTTGAATTGTAACGAATTTAAAAAGTCTTAAAAAAATAGAGGAATCTCTTATTTTTCCTGCATAATAACTTCACCCGAGGAAGTTGAAAAGTGCAAGGTGAATGAATGTAGAAGAGAGTGCAATAACATAAAATATAATATTTAAAAATAATTGTAATAATCGTCTTTTTAGTTTTTTCTCTCTCTTCTTAACATCATCATCATCATCTTCCACATGCATAAACATAAACAACTGGACTATATATAAATTCATATAAGTAAAGAATGCGAGCAGTATAAAGAGAGAAGGAGAAAGATGTAAAGTGAAAATAATAATCACAAAAAAAATATAAAAATATCCATTGAATCCCCGAAGAGACGAATCTCACTTCTTCATCATCATTCCTCATTCATTCCACAGCAGTGCTTAACATTACACTACACTCTCTTTCTTTATAGTTTATGTGTCTCAGTTTGTTGCCCATTATAGGAATGGGCTTTGTTATTTAGATTAAAAATAATATGATAATAGAACAGAAATCATTTATTTCAATTATTGGCAACACGAAAGTGAGGCATCTATAAAAATAAAAATAGTAGTTGAAATGTTGCCCCGGAACGGTGGAATTTAATTCACCAAATGCGCTCTTTTGTAATTCTATTAGACTTGAAGCCATCAACTTGTAGCACTGATTTTTATGCTTCATTTTAAATTACATACATTCATTTTTTATTTTCTTTCTTCCTACGGTCTTAACTTTGATACTCGTCAGCAATAGCAACCTCACTTATCCTCGATTTGTTGCTCTCTAAATTGCTACATAGAGCGACAACTCTTTTTTGAATATATATGTACTCTCCAATTCCCCATTATTTTCGATTATTTTTGACATACAATTTTATTATGGATAGAGAGCAAGAGAAAGAGGAATTATTTATCGCCCCAACTGACATCAGACTGTCATCATGGCAAATGCATATAAATACAAAATTGACATTTCAATTGAGACAACTCTCTTATATATTTCCGTTTAAAGTAGCAAGTGGAAATTGCCTTTATGCAAATATGCATGTTAGACCTATCCATGACTAGATAGTAAATAATTTTTATAGCGGTAGTAAAATCATGAGGAGGAAAATGCCATAACAATAATAATAATAATTGAGAGTGAAAAAATAATGACAGTCGATGTGTGTTTATGTTACTTGTGTCTTATGATGCATTCTTGTGCCAATCTCTGTAGATACAATTAAAATTTATAATCTACTACTGCTGCTGCTGTTGCAAATCATTCCATCTTCAGGAAGTTGTGTGAGTTCGTGATTCAATTTCTCTTACTTGCAAGTTGCAATCTATTTTAAATAAATAAATATTTATTGCATTAATTAATTACTACGACAGCAGCAGACGCTGAATAAATGTTTATTTTTCTATCTATGGATTATTTCACGAAAAAACAATAGGTTTACTGGTCACATTGTTTTTATTGTTATTGCCTGGAGTGCTTCATGGCACATTCCAATTGCATCTCTCTCTTTCTTATTATTAGATTACATTGTGCCATCGTAAGTAACAGTGACTGGAGACTTGCTGCCTGCATATTTTCTTAATTAAATATTGTGTACGTAAATGAGAGAGAGAGCAAAAAATGGGAGCACTTTAACATATCTTTTGTGACTTAATGATAAAGTGCAAGAAGAATTCACTCTTAAAAAGAAGCTGATGCTTGCATTATTTCTTTTTTCATAGATGAATGAAATTCCTTAAAAATTTTTAATTGATAATATGCATTAATAGTACTTGTTTTTTAGTCTATAAAAAATTAATCAATAGAATAATATTAATACTATGAATACAAATTTCACTTTACATCACAGCATATTTACAAGAATTTTAAAGATATTTAAAAATTGCCATTAAAGTTGCAAGATAAAAGTTACAATTAGAAAATATTTGAATATTTCTTAATTCATATCTTAAGATTAAATGTGATTTTATGTGTTTGGCCATATTTCCTTTTTTATAACTTTTTAAAATCTTTTTTTTAATTTTCAATACAATTCTCGAAATTTAACAATTTACATAATATTTTTTTTTCTATTATTCAAAAGTATTTTATATAAAATCTAATCAATTTTTTCCTAATGTTATTGTTGCATTATTTATTTATATTATTTTGTGTATAAAGCAAGCAATAAGAAAAGGAGAAATAGAAATCGACAAAAAGAGCACGAAACATCATATTGGAATTTTAAAGTCCATGTGATTTTAATACTATGATAACATTGCTATGGCACAGTAGTGTTGCTGTTGTTGTTGTTGCTTCAGCCTTCTTTTTTTCATTCTTTCTCCTCTTCATCCTCTGCATGCATGTAATATTATTTACCATCATCATGTTACAATGAAGCAACAAATTAGACTTCAATATCATAGGCCTTTCTTATATTCTTGTGTACAGTGGGATAATTAAGGCACGTGTATCATTTAGGTCTAATACTTCTAGCATGGTATATAAGAAGAATGAAGATCAAGTTGGATAATAAAGTATGAGGAAATTAAATTGAAGAAGGCACACTTATTCATTGATGATGCAGAATATATGTTGAAAATTAGATACACGCTGCACTTATAATGCAATTGTAATGTTAATACGATCTATATAGAGCACGCTTGTTATTGTCATTACTTGAATTTGTATAAGATGAGATGTAGTTGATGTATGTACATACATGATGATTTATTTGCTTGTATCGATGAAAATTGAAAAAATTGTGATCCGATTTTTTTCTTTAGTTTCTTTTCTTTAACTTACAAGTGAAGTTATTTATTTTTATATGCATCATGTACTCATCTTGTTAACTTTTGAATGAATTTCTTTTCTGCTTACAAATGAGATTAATGGATATTGAAAAATAAATATAAAGAATGAGGTTTTTGAATTAAAAGAAAAAATCAGGAAATTAATTTTTATAATATTTAGCATCTTTAATATTCTAAATTCAAACTCTTTCTTACTTAAAACTTTAAAAAAATTTCTTGCAAACTTTCAAATTAAATTCAAATCAAAATTTTAGAAGTATTTTAAATTTTAAAATGTTAATTTGCTCAATTTTTGCAGTTTATTAAAATTTTGAAAAATTATTCATTTTTTTTAAAATTAATTCTATGTTTTACAAGTAAAAATATGTAAAGAAAGAAATTTTGATTAAAAAATTTAAATTTGGAAACAAAAAAATCTGAAAAAATTCGAAAATTTTGGTTCAAGTTATTTAGAAAAAAATGGATTACCTTATTTTAAACAATTTTTATTGAGATTCAAGAATTGAATTAAATTTTTTCAAATGATAATTTTAATTTGAATTTTTGATCTTGAAATTAATTCGGCAATTCTTTATTTTAAATTGCAAAAATTTAAAATTTAAATAAAACCAAGAAAATTTCAACAATTTCAAAATACAAAAAACAAAATTTCACCACAAGCAAAAACATCAAAAAATATTGTCAAACATTGCAAAAAATTTGTTTTAGCAACGCTTAAAAAATCACACCATAAATTCTGTCATAATCACTCATACAGCAAGCACAAGCCTATAAAGTCGTAAATGAATTAATTAATTTTGACACAAAACAAACTACTTAACAGATTTTAATTTTCTGTTTTGTTTCTTTTTACTTTTTTTGCTGCTTACTTGAATTTGCAATGCATTACCACTGCTGTTCTTTTTGTCTTTTTCTCTCCATCTCTTACTCTCGTCAGGCATTGAAACTGTAGAAACCAGGGTAGAAATTACTTGAACTTTGCTGACTTTTTTTTCACTTCACTTTTTTGCTTTATAGATATTTCATAGCATAACATAGTGGAAAAAGTTTTTATTTTTGTTAAGAGAGTTAAGTAGTTGTAAGCTATTACAATCACTCAGTGGAAAATAGACAATAATTCATTTTAACTGGAAGTCAAGTTAAGATTGTAATTATATATTATCTCTATATCGTTCGCTCTCTGCTCCTCTCTAAATTGAATTGCACTAAATGATGCTTCTTCTGCCATAGTATCAGCTTCCCTCTTTTTTGCTTGTGCGGTAAATGCTCTTTCTTACTTACAACAGCAAAAACTAATTAAAACTTTCATTCATTCATGTTTGCTGCTAGGCAACTCACTCTACATAGAGAGAGAGATAGAAAGATGAAATTGTTGATGCCAATTTCTGTACATGATTTTATTTCACTCCAATGTCGACGATATACGTATGTACCTTTATATTGATGATGTAGTTAGAGTGAGGCACAAGTCAAATTGAGAACATCAAAGATCAATGACTGTAGCAGCTTGATTAGAAGTTTGCTGCTGTTGTGTTTCTGTTTGACCATGCATGCGAGTTTCAAAAGAAAAATTCTTCTCTTTAATTTCCTGGAAATTGTTTTTGTGGCTTTGAGTAAAATAGAAAGAAAGATGTATTTTAATTTCTTTAACCTTTTACTTGACACCTTGTCTAGCAGCAATACATGATGGAAATAAAAAGAGATTGAGTGAATGAATGAGTTCTGTGTGAGATAATTAAGTGAGTTTATTATGATTGTGATGAATAGCAAAATAATGATACAATGATACACACAAGTCATTAGGTCTTGATTCATTGAATTGTTTAGGTTTTAAAAAATTTTCAGTAAGATTAGCTGCTTAATTCTATCGAATTATTTTGAATTAAATATTTTAAATTTTAGTAAAATATAAATTTATTTTAACAAAAAGCGGAGCGAGCACCTTTACTATAATCTATTAATTTCAAGATTTGAATCTAGAATTTTTTTTCTTAATTTTGTTTTTAATTTTTAATCTTGAATTCAATTTGCAAATTATTTATTATATCCTAAATTATTCAAAATTCCAATCTTAAAATTCAAAATTCTTTCAATCCTTCATTAAAAAAATGAAAATTTCTTCGAAACAAAGTCAATGAAGATGAAGTAATTTATGTTGATATGCATAAACAACAAATTCTGACGTGTTTGGTTGAAAAGAATGATGATGAAGAAAAAAATAGAGTCCAAATGACAAGACATAAGAGAAAAAGAAAGAAAAAAACCGCACAAAAATAAAAACAAGGGATTTCTATGCGAGAAATAGAGTGGAAATAATAAAGCAATTTGAAAGAGGAGAGCAAAGAAAAAAAATGTTGTATAAATAAATTTATAAGAAGCTTGAAAGAGCAATTGAATAGAGAAGAGAAAATAAGAAGAAGAATGACTCTCCCACGTGCCATCGAAAATCATCATCTCTGTACATAACTTTTTTTCTTTCTCCTTGCCATGACGTTGCTCTTTATATTTTGCTCTTATGCTGCTTACTTCGTCTCTTATGCCAATGCTAGACCAATAAATTTATTGTAATATACAATCTACATGGAAAATAGACGATGCTCTTATTTTCTATCTATCGCTATTTAAAATGAGCAAAACTTGAATTGAATATAATTCACTCATTTCGATTTAATTTTTCAACGCTTCAAACTCGATTTCTTGTGTGTTCACTATGTGCATCTTGTTATGGGACAATTATTTCAATTGAATGACTGGAGAAATATGTGCGAAAAAAATCGTGATCTTTGACAACTACCGTTATTTTACAGGAATAAAAAAATCAAAAATTTTTTGATTGATAAAATTTGGATTTTTATATACAGTTAAAATTGAAAATTTTCTAAATTTCTAGGTAATTTTAAACTTTTTTAATCGTAAAACTTTAAAAAAATTTAAGAATCGTTTATTTTGAAATTTTTATTCGCAATTAAATGACCGTTAAATTTAAATTTAGCCTTTTTTAAAAATTTTATTGTTGAGTTTTAAATTTTTAAGAAACGGTATTTAAAATCTTTTTACAAACTAAATTTTATCATTTTTATTGTCAATTAATTTCAAATATTTAGTAACCGTTATATTTTTAATTTATAAATGGTCATTAAATTCAGAGTATTAAAAAATTGACACTTTAAAGACATATTAACATTACCAAAGATGTAAATTTAAAGAAAATTACAAAGCCATGAATTTTCTTTCAATAGCAAACAAAAGACTTCTTCAGTCTCGCTTCTTCTTTATCATCTTCATTGTGTTCATTCATTATGTGGCGCATGCCTTGTAAAAACCATAAAATTATGGTTGCTCGTACATCATTGTTGAGAGTAAGTACGATAGAGAGAGAGGACGGAACAAAATCACGACATTAAATTGTTGAGCATGAATCTATTATCTCTCCTTCTAATATCGCTCGTTCGTCTTCTGCTGCTGTTGTTACTATTGCACGGTGTAGCTTATTGTCCACTCTACACTTAAAAGAAATTTGCGGCTCAATAGAAAGTTTTTTCGCTTTAATTACTCTCTTACTCAAATTTATCTTAAACAGCACCATTAATGACTTGCACTCATTCGTCTTTTCAGCAGCTTGCACTCATTTGTGCATTTATTAGGAATTAGTAATATAAGTCATCATTTGTCATACTTTAAATTACAATAAGTGCAAAGAAAAACACATCTCTCATGAGCTTTATATACGCCAATTAATAAGAGCACTTGAACATAAATTATCTAAGTATTTTTTTTTCTTCTCTTCCTTCTCTCTTTAACTGAGTTTGCTAGCTATAGAGCTATTGCAAATATTTATTATTCATATATGTACTTTATAATTCTTTATGCCTTTCAAAATGCAACACGTCTCATTTCTTTTCAACATCATTCGACTCGTCTGCATATTTTGCCACAAATGATGGTTGATGATGGTGATGAGGAAAAGCATGCACTCTTGTGGGGGAGTTAACTGCTGTTATGAAGTGTCAAGTTTATTTATTTGCAAATTCTCTCATTTGGACTCGCTTGTGCTTTAACATACACAATAAATATATTTGTGCAATGCATGTATGATTTGTTGGACATATATGTTAGTTATGGGATGTTAATTGTGATTTATGATAGATGGAAATAAAACTGAAATTACATTTTTAAAATTCAACAAGAAATTTTTAAAATTTTCAATTTAATAAGTAAATTTGTCACTAATTAACATTAATAAAAATAAATAAATATGAATTTGTTTATTAAATATTTTATCTCAAAGTTTTTACCATTTTAAAAATTTTCAAAAAATATAAACAATTTGATCTGGAAATTTTTTGACTATTTCAAGATTCTTTTTGATTAATTTTTAATCTTTATTGAAATATAAAACTTTAAATAAATTTTCTAATTAAAACAAAAATTTAAAATTGATAGTAAATCTGATCGTCAAAAAAATAATTTCGATTCTTTATATTTCAATTTCAATCCTTTTGTTTTATATTTTTTGCAAAATTTCTACTCAAAAATCTTCATTTTCAATTGTTACAATTAACAAGGTGAAAATTTCAAGTTGATTACACAATTAACTCACGTCACTTGTCTCTTTTTCACTAACTTTTGATTGAATCAAATTGAATTAAAGGCAAGACTACCTATGTAGCCTAGAGCTGTCTCGAAAGCTCATTTATTGCTCTAGGAATGTACAAAAAGAAACCAATCAGCCAGTAATTAATGCCATTAATTAGAGATCGAAAGAGCATGAGTGAAAACTTGAATTCAATAATTAAATCATAATGCATAATTAATGAATTGCAAAAAAAGTAGGTAGGGGAAAAATTATAACGAGCTCTTGAAAAGAGCAATAAAAAAGGAGATGATTGCAATTTATAAATTCCATCACATAGGAGAGTTTGTTGCATTCGATCTATCGCTCATAAAAGAAATGCTCAAATCATGCTTAAATGGAAATCATCATCATCGACTCTCTGACTATTTTTGCCTTCTTTGTGCATGTAGAACGCCATATAGATGAGTATAAAAAATCATCAAGTCGGTCTTCTCTTTTCATTTTAATGTTATTATTATTATTTCTTTCACTACACTACTGACTGCCTGATGATGTGCCTCAATTCAACTTCAATTTGAAATTTATCCTCATCGATAATTTTTTATTATAATGATCTGACTATTTTGTGTACAATCATTGCCGTTTTTGATTCTTTTTTTTCTCTTTTCGCATCATTTCACTATGAATAGTTTTTATGACAGTTATAATGTCCATATACATTACATATGTGATTTAAAATGCTGCAACTATTTATATTTATTGAATTGAGAACATCATTGTGTGAAATTGCAATTGGTATTAAAAAAATGTATGGTAGAAATTTTTGTACGACATTATTTTTTAAACCACTCCTCACTGGTCACAAGAAGCACAAAACTAACTTTTTTTTCTCTCTCTACTGAGTACAATATTGTTTTGTTTGAGCCATCATGTTGTTGTTATGAAGACTAACATTATTATGAAATAAATTTTCATTTGAAGCGAGCTCTCGCTCTAGAGAGCAATGAACAAAACACGACCAAAGACGCGATATATAATGATTATTATTATTATGGACTAGTATTATACTTATACTCTCTTTTTTGTACTGTGTGTTTGCTTGTTTGGTTATTTATGAGATTCATATCAAAGAAATAATACACAATGATGCTGTACATGTGGTTTGTTGTATAAAGAAATAGTAAAAGATGTGTCTATTTAATGTACAAATGGCATTTACCAAATGTAATCTTATAAAATACCTTTTTTTATTTGAAAAATGTGTGACATTAATTCAGTTGCATTTTTAAAATTTCTTTGACTTTTTTACTATGAATGAAAGCTTTTTATTATTTTTTAAAGAGGTTTTCTATAATTTTAAAGTTTCAAGACACTTTACTTACAAAAACTTTAATGATTTTTAATTTTAAATGAATTGATCTTAAGTCAAGTAAATGTCAACTTGACTCTCAAATTCAAGTCAATAATGAATTTTCACTTAAGAATCAAGTAAATTATTGTCAAGTTAAAATCAAGTCATTTAATCATCAAGTAGAGTCAAGTTGCTTAAATATAAAGCAAGTTTGATTACAACAATTAAACTGTGATATCTTATTCTAATAAATATTTAAAATTCTCTAATGATTTCAATTTCCTTTTCATTGCAGATTTTAAAATTGATTAATCAAGTCCATCAAACAACAAAATTTATGAAGGCCAATTGCAGTAGCACAATCAACTGAAAGTAGAAAAATTTCCAATCAGCAGTTAAAAGTTAATAGAATAAGCCAACAGCAGCAACAAAATATAGTAATTTGATAGCGATGCGAGAGAAAGACCATTCGCCAAGGAAAATGCTGCCGAGTCCGAAACAAGGAGCGATTTATCCAAATGGATTACCTTTGCCCGCACTTCAATTGCCCTTTGACCTTATTACAGCCATTAATCGACCATCATCATCAGCATCATCGTCCAATGACTCTCCATCACCTGGCTCTAATCACCATCGGCACGAACAATCGTCGTCTGCCTCAACATCTTCTTCTTCTTCATCGTCAGCCGATCAACCGTTAGACTTGCGCGTTGAACACAAAAAGTCGTGTAATGATAATGAAACTGAAGCTGAGAATGGTCATATAGAGGATGAAAATAGCAATTCAATTATCGCAAACAACAATTATGTAAAGAATGAAAGACAAGAGAAATCGCCAAGTCCAATAGATTTAAATCATCTGCATAGCAGCAGTAATAAGAAGCGACTTCTTCATCATCAGCCACAACTCAATTTGAATGGACTGAATGCGCAACAAGCGCAAAGACTTTCGAATGCACCTCTCTTTCCACCACCTTCACTGCATCCATTAATGCTTGAAGCAATGGCCAAAGCGGCACGACTGCGACTTCCTTATAATCCAGCATTTCCACTCCTGCCACCACCACCATCTGCTTTTGGCCTTAAAGATCAAGACCTAAATGCACTAAATGTTGTTCCAATGTCTTCATCACTTAATCCTGCACGTTCATCAAGTCATCATAATAATAACACCATGAAACAAGTTAACCACAATCTCTCATCACAATCATCAACATCATCATCGAATTCAGGAATTCCAAATAAGAACAAGGATCGTTATAGTTGCAAATTTTGTGGAAAAGTTTTTCCTCGTTCAGCAAATTTGACTCGTCATTTACGAACACATACTGGTGAGCAGCCGTACAGTTGCAAATATTGTGAGAGATCATTCAGCATATCAAGCAACTTGCAACGCCACGTGCGAAATATTCATAATAAGGAGCGGCCTTTTAAATGTGCCCTCTGTGAGCGATGCTTTGGGCAGCAAACGAACCTCGATCGACATCTAAAGAAGCATGAAGCTGACGCCATTGGACTTGGATTGGGAATCGATGAACGTTATAAGGCATACAGAAGGAACTCTCGTGGCATACCGGAAGATTCCTATTTCGAAGAGATTCGACAATTTATGGGAAAAGTGACACAACTGCCAATTCAACTGCGACATGTGAAGAGTGAAACACAAACAAACTCTTCATCTCGTAGCTCTTCGCCAAGTGACTTAAATGAAAATAATAATGATATTAAATATAGTTTAATGGACATTGATGACAGCACGGCAGAACAGCAGCAACAGCAACAACAGAAAAGGGCAAGCAATGATGACAACAATAATAATACAAATGTCACAACTTGACCACATTCGTGAAAAAAAGCTCTCAATTGACATTCTCTCTCTTTCCTACATTCTACTTACTATCTATTTAGTGCGCAATTCGTGATTTTTGCTTTTTTTAAAATAAAAAAAACTATGATGATGATCGTGTGGATGAGAAATCTCCTAGTGCGATGATATCGCAATTTATACACAATATTAAATAATAATAAAGAAAGAGAGAAAAAATGAAATGAAACTTAATGACGTACAATTGCTGTAATGTATCTTTTAATACCTAGAATTAATATCAAATTGAATCACATTACTATTTTATTTTATTAATTTTTTTGTAAAGACAAGAAAAGACAACAATCTGTTAACCATTCAATTAAAGATATTTTGTAATTTTAATTTTCTTTTCTTTTTTTTTGTTTCAATTGATGTTATTAAACATACGCACCACAATTATTACCTTTTTACTACATGCCATAAAAACAACAAAATTACTGAGAAAAAGAAAAGAAGAAAGATGAAATTTCGATTGAATTTAAAATGGATAATTTAGTAGATAATTTTTTGAAAATGATTCTTTAAATTGATTTTTTTTGAAGATTATTTTTGGACACATGTGAAGTTAGTCTGGTTTTAATTTTAAATTAACGTTTATGTCTTTACGTATGTTTTTTTGACTAACGTTTATGTTTATAAGTTGAGTTTTTTATACGTATATGTTCTACGTAAAGAAATATTCAAACGTTTACGTATAACGTATAATTTTATGCTTAACTTACATTTGTTGTATGAGTTTCTTTTAATAAAAGTTCACGTTTTTGCAAAAGTATTTTTGTAAATTTTAATATTTCAACAAATGTCATCATTTTACATATTTTATTAAAGAAACGCTTAAATTTCTATGTCTATCTTTTATTAAAAATTTTAATTTTTTTGGAATTAAAATTATTTCTTGCATTAAAAGACATACGTAAAAGCACAATCGTTATGATTTTTTTTATCTTTTCAAATTTTGAACTAACTTCAGAAAAATATTATTTTTGTCATTTTTCAAATAAAAATTGAATGATTGGTTCATAAAAATACCAAAGTATGAATATTTAACAAATTTTTGATTTAAAATCAATTGAAAAATCATCAAATCATTTTGGTTAATGTTTTTATTTATTTTTTATTGTTGTCACTTTACACTTTTTACTTGCTTTATTCTATTCTATCTTTTTTACCATCAATCATAATGTCAAGGCTACAAATGTAGAAAATTTTAAAGTAGATTTTATTAGTTTAAGTAAGAAATAAAAAAAATGAAAAATGGACCAATCTAGTGATGCTATTTTGATAATTTTTAGTCTTTAATTGTATAAAAAATGAATATCATTTTGTATTGAAGGAAACGTCTCTCAAATGGTCTCTCTTACATTTAGTGCATGTTATTTAACAACTAATTGCCTTCATTTGCATGAATTGAATTCAAAAATATTTTTGTTAGTCATCTTTTAAGATTGATTTCATTGAATTAATTATTTTTCCATTGACAAGATTTTAAACTTCTTCCTAATTCATGTTAAAAGGCTTACACAAAAAATAAAATGATGGCAAAAATTTTCAATTCGTGATCAAAGTAAGGTCTTCGATTCTTAAGCAAGAGATATGAGCAAAATATCAAGGTGAATCGAATTTCATGATCCTATTTGGTGTGCTTTGTAGAGAAAAACAAAATTAGCTCTTCGGTGACCTAATTCAAGCATCTTATGATAAAAGCTAAAATGTGAGATCCAAAAACCTTCAATTGATTTAGTTTTTAAAACACAGAAATTTTTAACCTTGTTACCATTACGATAATGAACTTTTTTGAGATAATAGCGAATAAATATACACATAGAAAATTTATATACACAAACATTTTATTAAAATTTCTTTTGATTCCTTAGAAAACATTTTTTAATTCATAATTTAGCTTTTAATCTTGCGCATAGACAATTTGAGTAAAACTCATGAAAAATTTTACATTTTTAAATATTAAAAAAGTTTTTAAGATTTAAGTTAGAAAGAAAAATGAATTTAGAAGAAAATAAAGAATTTTATAGTGAAAATTTGTTACAAAAATAAAGAAGTAAAAAAGTTAAGAGAAAAATTGTCTCAAATGTCACTCACTTTGGTTTTTAAATTTCAGCTTAAACAGCAATTAACAAAAAAAAGTGAAATTTGTAATTTCCAAGACAAATCATGAAGCATGACCAGTGGTTTGAGCTTCATCTGTGTCCATTGAAGCGTGCACCTGTAAAAATCTAATCATGATCGATTTCTAACGAAATAACTCACAGAAAAAGTGTATCGAAGCAACTTTCACAATTATTTTTTTATTACAAAATACACAATCATTGATTACATGAAGTAAAACACAAAAAAAAGATATCAAAACTGAAAGACGAAATGAAACATTCCACAGAATTGTCTTTCGCTTGTTTTTGTTTTCTTCTCGTGGCTCGTTCAATTATTTCTTTTTTATCACAGTTATTTTATATTTTACCGCAAAAAAGGTAATGAAAAAAAGCTACATGAAATTATCTTTCTCCTCACTCAACTCATGAGTTGAAGTTGAAATAATTACGTGAAAAATTCCAATCATCACACAAAACATCAACTACAACACAAATTCTTATTCGTCATATGATTACTTCCATCAATGCCATTCGACTGGAAAAAGAATCCACTTCTGTTGTTTATTGTTTTCACTGCAATCGGTCAGCAATATTTTGTAACTTTCATTTTCAGCTGGAATGTTGGTTCCTTGCAAACACATGCCTGTATTCGCTTGTAATAATTGGAGTGTCTGGATTGATTATTTTTGAAGTAAAAGAAAAGAAAAAGAAATATAAATATATATTTTGCAAAATCTTTGTAAAAATTGAATTTAAATTTAATAATTATAGAAAGATTGCAAGTATTCAAATCTTATAAAGTTAAAAACCTTTGTCTAAATCCCTTTTGAATATTTTTTGCTATTTAAATATTATAAATTTTTTTTTCTAAACAAGAGTTTTTGTTTCTTTTTAAAAATTACTGTTTGGTACCAATAACTTCTTGATATATATAACCAATTTATTAATTTTTTATATAAGCAAAATTTTAACTTTGAAATGAGAATTCAAACCTTGATAGTTAAATAACATGAAAAAAATTGTATTACAGTATAATTTTTCATTTTTTGCAATTTCTTTTAAATAAATAACAATTTAAGCGCATATGCGCATAAAATTTTATAAAAATATTGATTTTCCTAAACTCCAAAATGTTTTTTAGCATAAATCAGTAAATTGTTTAATTTAAAATTTTGTAATTTGTTTTTCAAATTTAATTTGATTCCAGAGTTAAATGAAGAGGTTATTGAAATTTAAATTTTAAGAAGTATAGAAAGTAATCAACTCTATTGTTTCTATCATTTTTTAAAAAAATCTTATGAAAAACATTACTCACATTAGTATTATAAATAAAGTACTGCGTACTTTTAGTTGAGCACGTAACCATTTTTGCATAATTCTCATCCTTTCCATTCTTTTCATCATTCGAGTCATCCGATGTATGAATTTTAAATGAATCCAAGCACAAATTTTCATTTGTCATAATTTTTCCATCAATTGTAATGACAAACATTTCATCTAAACTATCATAAAGTTTTGAGCATTTTCGTATAAAAGTTTGGCCATATGGAGTCACAGCGTTGTTAGTCTTGGGTTTTTGCAAACACAAATAATCATTGGAATTATGACGAAAGAGCTCATTGATTGCCTCAGTTCGCTTGTTGAAATATTTAATCAATTTGTTCCAGCGCTCATCGATACTTTGTTCTTGAAAATGAATCACACGACTAAACTCCTGAATGATGTCATAATATTTTCTATATTCAGGTCCAATTGTAGTCAAATTTGCAATTTGAATTCTTCCAAAGAAGCGATTTTTAGCAGGAAAGAAATTTTCTTTCCAAACATTCTGTAAATACCAAGTAAAAGGTTTACATTGAAGTTTTTGCCTTAAAATTACTCTTTCAGTTGTATTCAATGTTGCTCTTAAAGAATTTGCATTATGATTAAATTTATAATAAAATTCTTTCCATTGATCCATCCAAACATCAGCAACACGTGCTAAATTTCTATTTAAAATTTCGTTGACACCACCAGGGAAAGTATAAGGTGAACTTTTTCGAAAAAGATGACCAACATGTGAACACGGTGCAATTTCAATACTGCCGCCACACATCCATATTCTCATGCTCATTTCAATATTATCGCCACCCCAAATTCTCATACTTTCATCATAACTGCCAATTTCAAAAAAATATTGACGATTTATTGAAAATAATCCACCAGCAAATGCAGGAGTTTTAAATGGTGCACTAACATCTTTTTGTCTTTTCTTGAGCTCTTCATCGCCAAGCATAAACCATCGAAAATGAAGTTCCCAATTGAATGCGCCCCAATGAAAGTCAAAACTTTTAATATAACTAAAATTATCATCAGAAATGATGTCGATGACTGGACAAATGACAACTTTTCGATTGTCTTTAACTCGCTTCAATAGCGGCTCTAACCAACCAGTATTGCACTCACAGTGAGCATCAAGGAAGGTCAATACTTCGCCTTTTGCATTCTTTGCACCCAACAGTCTTGCACTCACTAATCCCTCGCGATTTTGTAATCGCAATACTCGAGTTGGAATTGGCAATTTCGCCACATATTCATCTAGCTGCTCTTTCAGGAATGTTCGTGTACTCGCATCATCAATGAGCAAAATCTCATGGACTAGATCTGCACGAGATCGATTAATCACAGACCATAGTGTGCGCAATAAAACAGACCACGCTTCGTTATGAAATACAATTATGATCGATGTGGTTGGAAGATTCGTTGGATAAGTTTTGGTTTTGCATCTGCAATAAAGAAATTTTTTAGTGAAATTTTAGGGAATTTCAGAAAGTAGAACTTACACATTATTTCTAACATCCTGAAGTGTTCTATTTATAGAGATTCTATCACTTGCAAGTAAATTAAAACGATTTATTTGGAAGAGTTGTTGCATTTTAAGAAGATCTTTTGATGGAATGATAACCGGATTGCCTGAAATAATTCCAAATTTGTAGTTGAGCCATAAATGGAAAAAAAATTATTCTTACCATTTTCTCCTTCACCAGCAATTGGATCATAATTGTTTGAGTTTAAAAAATCATTGCTGAAATTAACACTTGCACCAGGCATGTAATGACCTACAATTTGTGGAATTCTTCCGCGTGCACGATGTGCATATCTGCTATCTTGTAATTCTATTATCTTGTCGAGAGTAAATTTTGACAAATAAAAAATAACACAACAACTTATTAATGTAATTGTTACGAGCACAAAATAAAACTTTTTGAATCGACATTTCAGAAAATTCCTCATTTTTGGCTCAATTTGTCAACTTTAATTCAGAAAATTTTGTTTTAATTAACATCTTTTTTGAGGAAAAAGAAAAATTCTGTGTCGTCAATTTGCGTTTGTAAATACTACAAGGGACGTACAACTGAGTAATTTTTATGATTTATATGCAATAGCTTTTCTTAGCGATGAAGTACTAGATTTTTTAGTCCTAAGGTATAAAGCTAAAATAAAATTTAATTTTTAATTATATTGAATTAAATTTGGAGAATTTTTCTTTAAAATTGATGCAAATTTATGGAAAATAAAATAGAAAGTTGAAATTCAGTGGAATTTTAGAATTTGATACAGAAATTGTTGAAAAAATAAAGTTTGAAAACTTTGACCAATCAAAACGCTTGAATTGAATTTTTTTTTCTATTTTAAACTGACACAGACATCACATTTACATCCTCTCCACTTTTTTATGGAATCAAATGCATAATAAAATGTTATGTTATCTTTTATTTTTTAAAATTTTATTGAAAATTTATGAAGCATTAATATGAATTTATTGTTTTTATTCTGCTATTTTTCATACATTTATTCATAATGAACTGCAAAATTTTAAATCTATTTATTTAATATTAACTCCAGTATTGATACATAATTTTTATTTATTTTTTTCCATATATAAAGTCTTATGCAGTGTTGTTACGAAGGTGCCTACGACCTACGTGCCTTCGTAGTTTACCTACAACTTCGCCTTCGAAGGCAATTGCCTACGCGAAGGCACTGCCTACGAAGGCGAAATTTTTTGCCTTCGCCTACGACTTTCGCCTACGAAGACAAAAAACTACGCGAAGTCGTAGGCGAAAGTGCGAAATTTTCGTAGACCGTAGGCAACTTCGCGTAGGCAATTGCCTTCGAAGGCAAATTCGTAGACGTAGGCACCTACGAATAACAACACTGGTCTTATGACTTTGAGAAAGACGGATTAAATTTTATCTAATCATAAATTAGAGAAATCTGTTTTAAAATAAGAAAAATTAATCTACTCAACAAAAGATGTCGAAAAATTCAAATAAAATTTGACAGTTTAAAAAATTTATTCGTGATGATAAAAATCAATTTTATTTTACAGTGAATACTTTAAATTTCAAGCGGAATATTCTATGAAAAATATCAATCATAGTTAAAATTTATGAAACCTTCTAATTATTTTATCTGTTTACTTGTCAGAAACAAATTCTGATAAAATCTATAAGAGAATTTTTGCATCATCTTCATCCTGTTTTGACTTTTATAAAACTTTTCAATATGACCATTATCTACTTTTCGAAAATTCAAACCTTATGATATCATTTATGTTACCTGTGCTTATTTTTTGATTTTTGTTTGTTTATAAAAATAACTTATCAATTTTATCCTCAGAAATTCGTTTTACACGCTGTTGCAATTGCAAAATTTCATTAAATTGCTTCATTTGTGTTTAAGTTTTCATAAATCTCAATGACTCTATCTTCAAAAATAAAACTCATTGCAATTCCAGTGTAATTTTCTGGTGTTTTCTTCTCTATTTGAATTTTCATTGAATAAAAAATATCATTGCAATTCTTTAAACATCCACAAAGTTCATCAACATGTGTATCATTTTCATTGTATGCTGGCCAATTATGCAGAATAGCACCAAAACAATCAATTTCATCATGATGTCTGCAAACTTTCATAGTTTCATTTCTTGGCATCAATAAACTCACACAACTACACTTTTTAAAAACTTCTCAATCATGCATTCATATTCACAAAGTGCTTTAGTGTAAGTTTTAAAAAAATTCTTGGAGAATCCTATAAGACTTTGATGAAGCAATGACACAATCTGTGAAAGTCGGAAAATATGAAAATTGTTCAAACTATTTCAATCGAGTCTAACAATATCGTGGTTTTTGTTATTCATTTAACATGCAAGGTTTCAATGCCATTTTTAATACAAATATAATTAGCAGCAATTTTAGTTCATATAAACGATTAAAAATCAGAAAATCTTTCGATAATGACAACAAAAATTTTAGAAAATTTTCATTGATGAAGATGAAAAAGTTCAATGGACAATTGATAAAGGATATTTGCCTGAACATGAAGATAATTCAGCACCAATGGTGGCTAAAAAAGATAATTTTATCACAACTTCATCTCAATTAAACTTAAATGATTCTGTTAATCTTTGTTTAGAACATCAGGGAAGTTACAGTTATTACTTTCACTTAGCAAATGAAATTTTAACACCAATGCATGAAGATCATAAAATAAGCATTGGATTATCAAGATATTTGAAACTTTCAGCCAAGTGGCACAAAACAAGTGATGATTTACGAATAATTGACCCAACAATTCGTGGTTGTTACTTTGGTGATGAAAGAAAATTGAAATATT
>CM031379.1:29132063-29164264 GCA_018290095.1 Polypedilum vanderplanki | reverse complement strand
CAATTCCTTTGCTACACTCTAATTTCGCAAGAATAAAGCTATATCATTTATTTCGCTATTGATTTGAGCATAAGGATGTTAGCAGCTTTATAATAAAACATTTACAGAAATTGGTTTCAAAATTCAAATTTTGTAAACAAATTTTCACCATAATTTTTTAAAAATCTAAAGAAATCTGCTTATTTCTTTCATAATTTCGTCTTGAGTATTATATTATGGAAAAGCATTGTTTATTATTAGAAATAAAACATATTTGGCAAAGAATCTTCGCATTCTAAAAATGGTTAATAAGAAAAAACAAAAAAATGGAAAACCATTGAAAACCAAAAAAGTTTTTTGATTTTAAAAATGTCTTTAAATTAGAGAATTAACAAAAGACATGTATGATACCGTTACTAAGTAAGGAAAGAATAAATCGAAAGTAAGTGAAAAATAAACAAAATACGTATTCATAAAATTTGAATTTTCTTTTACGTTAAACTCGATGGCAATCAATAATGCGCATCAGATGCGCATCGATGCGCATATTTTGTGATGCGCATCGATTCGCAATCAAAGTTTTTCGAAACCCAGAAAATTCAAATAGAGAAGAAAACCACCAGAAAATTACACTGGAATTGCAAATGAGTTTTATTTTTGAAGATAGAGTCATTGAGATTTATGAAAACTTAAAAACAGCAAATTGAAGCAATTTAATGAAATTTTGCAATTGCAACCAGCGTGTAAAACGAATTTCTGACGGATAAAATTATTTAAGTTATTTTTATAAACAAACAGAAAATCAAAAATAAGCACAGGTAACAAAATTGATATCAATAAGGTTTGAATTTCGAAAAGTAGATTAATGGTCATCTGAAAAGTTTTTATATAAAAAAGTCAAAACAGAATGAAGATTATGAAAAATTCTCTTATAGATTTTATCAGAATTTGTTTTTCTGACAAGTAAACAGATAAAATAATTAGAAAGGTTTTCAATAAATTTTAATATGATTGATATTTTTCAATAGAATATTCCGCTTTGAAATTTAAAGTATTCCACCTGTAAAATAAAATTGATTTTTATCATCACGATAAAATTTTTTAACTGTCAAATTTTTATTTGGAATTTTTTCGACATCTTTTGTTGCAGTGATTAATTTTTCTTATTTTTAAAAACAGATTTCTCTCAATTTATGATTAGATAAAATTTAATCCGTCTTTCTCAAGTCATAAGACCAGTGGTTGTTATTCGTAGCGTGCCCTACGTCTACGAATTTGCCTTCGAAGCTAATGCCTACGCGCAAGTTTGCCTACGGTCTACGAAAAATTTCGCACTTACGCCTACAGACTTCGGCGTAGTTTTTTGTCTTCGTAGGCGAGTCGTAGGGCGAAGGCAAAAAAATTTCGCCTTCGTAGGCAGTGCCTTCGCGTAGGCAATTGGCCTTCGACAAGGCGAAGTTGTAGGTAACTACCCGAAGCGCAGCGTAGGTCGCTAGGCACCTTCGTAACAACACTGCATAAAGACTTTATATATGGAAAAAATAAAATAAAAATTAATGGTATCAATCTGGAGTTAATATTAAATAAACTAAGATTAAAATTTTGGCAAGTTCATTAATCGATAAATGTAATGAAAAAATAGCAAGAATAAAAAACAAAAATTCATATTAATGCTTCATAAATTTTCAATAAAATTTTAAAAAATAAAAGATAACAATAACACTTTATTATGCATTTGAATTCCCATACAAAAAGCTGGAAGGAATGTAAATGTGAATGTCTGTGTCAGTTTAAATAGAAAAAAATTCCAATTCAAGCGTTTCTGATTGGTTCAACCAGTTTTTCAAAACTTTCATTTTTTCAACAATTTCTGCCATCAGAATCTAAAATTCCAACTAATTTCAACTTTCTATTTTATTTTCCATAAATTTGCCATCAATTTTAAGAAAAATTCTCCAATTTTAATTCAATATAATTAAAAATTAAATTTTATTTTAGCTTTATACCTTAGGACTATATATAAATCTAGTTATTCATCGTCTAAAGAAAAGCTATTTGCATAAAATCATCAAAAATTACTCGTTTGTACGTCTTGTAGTATTTACAAACGCAAAATTGACGACACAGATTTTTTCTTTTTCCTCAAAAAACGATGTTATTACAAACAAAAATTTTCTGAAATTAAAGTTGACAATTGAGCCAAAAATGAGGAATTTCTTCTGAAAATGTCGAATTCAAAAGGTTTTATTTTGTGCTCGTAACAATACATAATAAGTTTGTTGTGTTATTTTTTTAATTTTGTCAAATTTACTCCGACAAGATAATAGAATTACAAGATAGCAGATATGCCATCGTGCACTGCGAAGAATTTCCACAAATCTGTAGGTCATCTACATGTGGTGCAAGTGTTAATTTCAGCAAATGATTTTTTAACTCAACACAATTTGAATCCAATTCGGCTGGTGAATGGAGCAAAATGGTAAAGAATCAATTTTTTTTCGCATTTTATGGCTCACTACAAAAATCTGGAATTAAGTTTCAGGCAATCCGTTAATCATTTCATCAAAAGATTTTCTTAAAATGCAACACACTCTTCAAATAAATCGTTTTAATTTACTTGCAAGTGATAGAATCTCTAATAACATAGACCACACTTAAGGATGTTAGAAATAATGTTGTATAGTTCTATCTTTCTGAAATTCCCTAAAATTTCACTAAAAAATTTTTTAATTGGGAGGATGCCAAAACAAAACTTATCCCAACGAATCTTCCAACCACATCGATCATAATTGTTATTTCATAAGCGAAGCGTGGTCTGTTTTATTGGCGCACACTATGGTCTGTGATTAATCGAAGTCTGTGCAGATTCTAGTCCATGAGATTTTGCTCATAAGATGATTGGCGAGTACACGAACATTCCTGAAAGAGCAAGCTAGATGAATATGTGGCGAATTGGCCAATTCCCAACTCGAGTAATTGCGATTGACAAAAATCGCGAGGGTCAGTGAGTGACAGACTGTTGGGTGCAAGACACTCGCAACAAACGGCGAAGTATTTGACTTCCTTGATGGCTCATGTGAGTGCAATACTGTTGGCTTAGAGCCGCTATTGAAGCGACGTTAAAGACAAATCGAAAGTTGTCCACTTTTCGCCAGTCATCGACATCATTTCTGATGAATAATTTTTTAGTTATAATTAAAAAGTTTTGACTTTCATTGGGGCGCATTCCATGGGGAACTTCTTTTGAATGGTTTAATGGCTTGGCGATGAAGAGCTCAAGAAAAGACAAAAAAGAATGTTTAGTGGCACCATTTAAAACTCCTGCATTTGCTGGTGGATTATTTTCAATAAATCGTCAATATTTTTTTGAAATTGGCAAGTTATGATGGAAAGTATGAGAAATTTTGGGTGGCGATAATATTGAAATGAGCAATGAGAATATGGATGTGGTGGCGGCAGTTATTGAAATTGGCCCGTGTTCACATGTTGGTCATCTTTTCGAAAAAGTTCACTTATACTTTCCTGGTGGTGTCAAACGAAATTTTAAATAGAAATTTAAGGCACGTGTTGCCTGATGTTTGGGATGGATCAATGGAAAGAAAATTTTATTATAAATTTAATCATAAATGCAAATTTTTAAGAGGCCAACAATTGATACAACTGAAAGAGTAATTTTTAAGGCAAAAACTTCATGTAACCTTTTACTTGGGTATTTACAGAATGTTTGGAAAGAAAATTTCTTTCCTGCTAAAAAATCGCTTCTTTGGAAGAATTCATTGCCAAATTTGACTACAATTGGACTGAATAATAGAAATATTATGACATCATTCAGGAGTTTAGTCGTGTGATTCAATTTTCAAGAACAAAGTATCGATGAAGCGCTGGAACAATTGATTAAATATTTCACAAAGCGAACTGAGGCAATCAATGAGCTCTTTCGTCAAATTCCAATGATTATTTGTGTTTGCAAAAACCCAAGACTACAACGCTGTGATCCATATGTGCCAAACTTTTAATACGAAAATGCCTCAAAACTTTATATAGTTTATGATGAAAATGTTTTGTTCATTAACAATTGATGGAAAAATTATGACAAATGAAAATTTGTGCTTTGGATTCATTTAAAAAATTCATACATCGGATGAACTCGAATGAATGAAAAGAATGGAAAGGATGAGAATCCTATGCAAAAATGGTTACGTGCTCACTAAAGTACGCAGTAACTTTATTTATAATACTAATGTGAGTAATGTTTTTTCATAAGATTTTTTTAAAAAAATGAATAGAAAACAATAGAGTTGATTACTTTCTATACTTCTTAAAAATTTAAATTTCAAATTAACCTCTTCATTTAACTCTGGAATAAATTAAAATTTGAAAAAACAAATTAACAAAAATTTTTAAATTAACAATTTACTGATTTATGCTAAAAAAAATTTTGGAGTTTTTAGGAAAATCAGAATATTTTTTATAAAAATTTATGCGCATATGGCCTTAAATTGTTAAATTTTATTTAAAAGAAATTGGCAAAAAATGAAAAATTATACGTAATACAATTTTTTCATGTTTTATTTAACAATTCAAGGTTTGAATTCTCATTTCAAAGTTTAAAAATTTTGCTTTTAAATAAAAATTTTATTAATAAATTGGTTATATATATCAACAGAAAGTTATTGGTAGCAACAGTAAATTTTTAAAAAGAAACAAAAACTCTTGTTTTTAGAAAATAAATTTTTAATATTTAAATAGCAAAAAATATTCAAAAGGGATTTACGACAAAGGTTTTTAACTTTATAAGATTTGAGATACTTGCAATCTTTCTATAATTATTAAATTTAAAATTCAATTTTTACAAAGAATTTTGCAAAAATATATATTTATATTTCTTTTTTCTTTTCTTTTTACTTCAAAATAATCAATCCAGACACTCCATTATTACAAGCGAATACAGGCATGTGGTTTGCAAGGAACCAACATTCCAGCTGAAAATGAAAGTTTACCAAAATATTGCTTGACCGATTGCAAGTGAAAACAATAAAAACAGAAGTGGATTCTTTTTCCAGTCGAATGGCATTGATGGAAGTAATCATATGACGAATAAGAATTTGTGTTTGTAAGTTGATGTTCTTGTGTGATGATTGGAATTTTTTTCCACGTAAAATTATTTCAACTTCAACTCATGAGTTGAGTGAGGAGGCAAAGATAATTTCATGTGCTTTTTTTCATTAACCTTTTTTGCGGTAAAATATAAAATTAACTGTGGAATAAAAAAGAAATAATTGAACGAGCCACGAGAAGAAAACAAAAAACAAGCGAAAGACATTCTGTGGAATGTTTTCATTTCGTTTTCAGTTTTGATATCTTTTTTTTGTGTTTTACTTCATGTAATCAATGATTGTGTATTTTTTGTAATAAAAAATAATTGGTGGAAAAGTTGCTTCGATAACACTTTTTCTGTGAGTTATTTCGTTAGAAATCGATCATGATTAGATTTTTTAGCAGGTGCCACGCTCAATGGACACAGATGAAGCTCAAACCACTGGTCGATTGCTCTTCATGATTGTCTTGGGGAATTACAATTGTCACTTGTTTTTTTTGTTAATTTGCTGTTAGCTGAAATTTAAAAAACAAAAGTGAGTGACATTTTGAGAACAATTTTTCTCTAAACTTTTTTACTTTTTATTTTTTGTCAACAATTTTCAACTATAAAATTCTTTATTCTTCTTCTAAAATTCATTTTTCTTTTAAACTTAAATTTTAAAAAACTTTTTTTATTATTTAAAAATGTAAATTTTTTATGAGTTTTACTCAAAATTGGTTATGCGGCAAGATTAAAAAGCTAAATTAAGCAATTTAAAAATTGTTTTCTAAGGAATCAAAAGAAATTTTTAATAAATAGTTTGTGTAATAAATTTTCTTGTGTAATATTTATTCGCTATTATCCTCAAAAAGTTCATTTTTAATCGTAATGGTAAAAGGTTAAAATTTCTGTGTTTTAAAAAAAACTAAATAATTGAAGGTTTTTGGTATCTCACATTTTAGCTTTTATCATAAAGATGCTGAATTAGGTCACGAAGAGCTAATTTTTGTTTTTCCTTCTAACAAAGCCACCAAATAGGACATGAAATTCGAATTCAACCTTGATATTTTGCTCATATCTCCTTGCTTAAGAATCGAAGACCTTACTTTGTCAGAATTGAAAATTTTTGCCAATCATTTTATTTTTTGTGTAAGCCTTTTAACATGAATTAGGAGAAGTTTTAAAAATCTTGTCAATGGAAATAATTAATTCATGAAATCAATCTTGAAAGATGACTGACCAAAATTTTTTTTGTATTCAAATTCATGCATATGAAAGGCAATTAGTTGTTAAATAACATGCACTAAATGTAAGAAGAGACCATTTGAGAGACGTTTCCTCAAATACATTATATAGTATATTATTTATACAATTAAAGACTAAAAATTATCAAAAAATAGCATCATAGATTGGTCCATTTTATTATTTCTTAACTTAACATAATAAAAATCTAACTTTAAAATTTTCTACATGTAGCCTTGACATTATGATTGATGGTAAAAAGATAGTATAATGAATAAAGCCAAAGTAAAAAGTGTAAGTGACAACAATAAATAAATAAATTAAAAACATTAACTCTAATATAGATTTGATGATTTTTCATTGATTTTAAATCAAATTTGTAATTACATAGGTAATGAACAACATTAATATTTGATAAAATTTACAATAAATTAAAGTAAAGTAGTATATGTATATTATATGTAATAAAAATTATTAACGATTTGGTGCTTTCTAATGTTTTAATGCAAGAAATAATTTAATTCCAAAAAAATTAAAATTTTAAATAATAGATAGTATCTTATATATTGTATATATATATAAATAAAAATATGTAAATATGTTATGTATTATTGTGTATTATATTATATAATTACCTCTCAACAATTATATATTATATGTGAGGATGTGTTGTTGTATATAATATGTATGTTATGTTGTATATATTTTTTTTTTTATTTTAAATATTCAACAAAATGTATCATTTTACATATTTTATTTTAGTAGAAACGCTTACATTCTATGTTCTATCTTTTATTAAAATTTATTTTTTTGGAATTAAAAATTATTTCTTGCAATTAAAAAAAACATACGTAAAAGCACAATCGTTATGAATTTTTTTTTATCTTTTCAAATTTTTGAGGCCTAACTTTACAAAAAAATATTATTTTTGTAATTTTTCAAATAAAATTGATGATTGGTTCATAAAAATACCAAAGTATGAAAATAATTAAACAAATTTTGATTTAAAATCAATTGAAAATCATCAAAATCATTTTGGTTAATGTTTTATTTATTTTTTTATGTTTGTCACTTTTACACTTTTTACTTGCTTCTATTCTATTCTATCTTTTTTACCAATCAATCATAATGTCAAGGCTACAAATGTAGAAAATTTAAAGTAGATTTTATTAGTTTAAGTAAGAAATAAAAAAATGAAAAAATGGACCAATCTAGTGTGCTATTTTGATAATTTTTTAGTCCTTTAATTGTATAAAAAATGAATATGCATTTTGTATTGAAGGAAACGTTCTCAAATGGTCCTTCTCTTACATTTAGTGCATGTTATTTAACAACTAATTGCCTTCATTTGGCATGAATTCGAATACAAAAATAATTTTGTCAAGTCATCTTTCAAGAATTGAATTTCATTGAATTAATTAATTTTTCCATTGAACAAGATTTTAAACTTCCTCCTAAATTCATGTTAAAAGGCTTACACAAAAAATAAAATGATGGCAAAATTTTCAATTCCGTTGATGCAAAGTAGGTCTTCGATTCTTAAGCAAGAGATATGAGCAAAATATCAAGGTGAATCGAATGTTCATGATCCTATTTGTGTGCTTTGTAGAGAAAACAAAAAATTAGCTCTTCGGTGACCTAATTCAAGCATCTTATGATAAAGCTAAATGTGAGATCAAAAACTTCATTGATTTAGTTTTTAAAACCAGAATTTTTAACCTTGTTACCATTACGATAATGAACATTTTTGAGATAATAGCGAATAAATATACACATAGAAAATTTATATACACAAACATTTTATTAAAATTTTCTTTTGATTTCTTTAGAAAACAATTTTTAATTCCTTAATTTAGCTTTTAAATCTGCGGCATAGAACAATTTTTGAGTAAAACTCATGAAAAATTTCAATTTTTTAAATAATAAAAAAAGTTTTTAAAGAGATTTAAGTTAGAGAAAAAATGAATTTAGAAGAAAAAATAAAGAATTTTATAGTGAAAATTGTTAGCAAAAAATAAGAAATTTCGTAAAAAAGTTAAGAGAAAGTTGTCTCAAATGTCAACTCACTTTGGTTTTTTAAATTTCAGCTTAAACAGCAAATTAACAAAAAAAGTGAAATTTGTAATTTCCAAGACAAATCATGAAGCATGACCAGTGGTTTGGAGCTTCATCTGTGGTCCCATTGAAGCGTGCACCTGTAAAAATCTAATCATGATCGATTTCTAACGAAATAACTCACAGAAAAAGTGGTTCGAAGCAACTTTCACAATTATTTTTTTATTCAAAAATACACAATCATTGATTACATGAAGTTAAAACACAAAAAAAAGATATCAATAACTGAAGACGAAAAATGAAACATTCCACAGAATTGTCTTTCGCTGTTTTTTGTTTTCTTCTCGTGGGCTCGTTCAATTATTTCTTTTTTATCACAGTTAATTTTATATTTTACCGCAAAAAAGGTAATGAAAACAAAGCTACATGAAATTATCTTTCTCCTCACTCAAACTCCATGAGTTTGAAAGTTGGGAAAATTAATTACGTGAGAAATTCCAATCATCACACAAAAACATCAACTACAACACAAAATATCTTATTCGTCATATGATTAATTACCATCATGCAATTCGACTGAAAAAGGAATCCACTTCTGTTGTTATCATTGTTTTTCACACTGCAATCGTCAGCATATATTTGATAATCTTTCATTTTCACCTGGAAAGTTAGGTTACTTGCAAAACAACATAGCCTGTATTCGCAATTTGTAATAGTTGAGAGTGTCTGGGATTGGTTATTTTTTGAAAGTAAAAAGAAAGAAAAAGGAAATATAAATATATATTTGCAACATCTTGTAAAAATTGAAGTTTAAATTTAATAATTAAGAAAGATTGCAAGTATTCAAATTCTTATAAAAGTTAAAAAACCTTTTGTCTAAGAATCCCTGTTTGAATATTTTTTGCTATTTAAATATTATAAATTTTTTATTTCTAACAAGAGTTTTTGTTTCTTTTAAAATTACTGTTTGCTAAGCCAATAACTTCTTGATATATATAACGCAATTTATTAATTTTTTATAAAACAAAAATTTTAACTTTGAAATGAGAATTCAATCCTTGATAGTTAAATAAAATGAAAAAATGTGTATTACAGTATAATTTTGTTCATTTTTTGCAAATTTCTTTTAAATAAATAAAATTTAAGCGGCATATGCGCATAAATTTTATAAAAATATTCTGATTTTCCTAAACTCCAAAATGTTTTTTAGATGAAATCAGTAAATGTGTTTAATTAAAATTTTGTATTTTGTTTTTCAAATTTTATTTGATTCCAGAGTTAAATGAAGAGGTTATTGAAATTCTAAATTTTAAGAAAGTATAGAAGTATCACTCTAATTGTTTCCTATCATTTTTTTAAAAAATCTTATGAAAAACATTACTCACATTAGTATTATAAATAAGAAGTACTGTCGTACTTTTAGTTGAGCACAGTACCATTGTTTGGCATAATGTCTCACTCCTTTCCATTCCCTTTTCATACATTCGAGTCATCCCGGTGTATGAATTTTAAATTGATATCAAGCAAAAATATTTCATTTGTCATAATTTTTTCCAATCAATTGTAATGACAAACATTTCTCTAAACTATCATAAAGTTTTGAGCATTTTCGTATAAAAGTTTTGGCCATATGGAGTCCCACAGCGTTTGTTAGTCTTGGGTTCTTTGCAAAACACAAAATAATCATTGGAATTATGACGAAAGAGCTCATTGATTGCCTCAGTTCGCTTTGTTGAAATATTTTAATCAATTTGTTCCGCGCTCATCGATACTTTGTTCTTGAAAATGATCACACGACTAAATCCCTGAATGTATGGTCCATAATATTTTCTATATTCGGTTCCAATTGTGAGGTCAAATTTTGCAATTTGAATTTCTTCCAAAAGTAAGCGATATTTTAAGCAAGGAAAGAAATTTTCCTTTCAAACATTTTGTAAATACCAAGTAAAAGGTTTTAATTGAGAGTTTTTTGCCTTAAAATTACTCTTTCAGTTGTATTCAGATGTTGCTCTTAAAGATTTGCTTATGATTAAATTTATAGATAAAATTCATTTCCATTGATCATCCAAACATCAGCAACAACGGTGCTAAATTCTATTTAAAAATTTCGCTTGACACCAACCAGGGATAAGTATAGGAGGTAACTTTTTTCGAAAAAGATGACCAACAATGTGACCGGTGCCATTTCAATTACTGCCGCGCCACACATCCATATTTCATCGCATTTCAATGATTAATCGGCACCGCCAATTCTCATACTTTCATCATAACTGCCAATTTCAAAAAAAATATTGACGAATTTTATTGAAATAATCCACCAGCAATGCAGGAGTTTTTTAGAATGGTGCACTAACATCTTTTTTGTCTTTTCTTGAGCTTTCATCGCCAAGCATAAACCAATCGAAAATGAAAGTTCGCCAATTGAAATGCGCCCCAATGAAAGTCCAAACTTTTAATATAATTAAATTATCATCAGACATATGATGTCGATGACTGGACAAATGACAACTTTTCGATTGTTCTTAACTCGCTTCAATAGCGGCATCTAACCAACCAGTAGTGCACTCACAGTGAGCATCAAAGGAAGGTCAATACTTCGCCATTTTTGCATTTCGTTTGCTACCCAAAGTCTTTGCACTCACGTAATCCTCGCGATTTTGTAATCGCGTACTGCGAGTTGGAATTGGCAATTTCGCCACATATTCAGTCTAGCTGCTCTTTCAGGAATGTTCGTGTAGCTCCGCATCATCAATGAGCAAAATCTCATGGACTTAGATCGTGCACGAGATCCGATTTAATCACAGACCATAGTGGTGGCGCAATAAAAACAGACCACCGCTCGTTATATGGAATTACAATTATGATCGATGTGGTTGGAAGATTCGTTGGAAATTTTGGTTTTGCATCTGCATAAAGAAAATTTGATTAGTGATTTAGGGATTTCAGGAAAGTAGAATTACACATTATTTTCTAACATCCTGAAGTGTTCTATTTTATAGAGATATCTATCACTGTGCAGTAATTAAAACGATTTATTTGGAAGGTTGTTGCATTTTAAGAAAGATCTTTGTGATGGAATGATAACCGGATTTGCTGAAAATAATTCCGAAATTTGTAGTTTGAAGCCATAAATGGATAAAAATATATTCTTACCATTTTCCCTCCTTCACGGCAGCAAAGTTGGATCATAATTGTTTGAGTTTAAAAAATCATTGTGAAATTAACACTTGCACGAGGCATGTAATGACCTAAATTTGTGGGAATTCTTCGCGCGTGCACGATGTGCATATCTGCTATCTGTAAATTCTATTATCTGTCGAGAAGTAAATTTTGACGATAAATAAATAACACAACAACATTATTAATGTAATTGTTACGAGCACAAAATAAAACTTTTTTGAATCGACATTTCAGAAAATTCCATCATTTTTTGGCTCAAATTTGGTCCAACGTTAATTCAGAAAATTTTGTTTTAATTAACATACTTTTTTTGAGGAAAAAGAAAAATTTGCTGTGCGTCAATTTGCGTTTGTAAATACTAATAGGGACGTACAACTGAGTAATTTTTATGAATTTTATATGCAATAGCTTTTTTAGCCGATGACAGTAACTAGATTTTTTAGTCCAAAGGTATAAAGCTAAATAAAATTTAATTTTTATTATATTGAATTAAGTTATGGAGAATTTTTCTTTAAAATTGATGCAGAATTAATGGAAAATAAAATAGAAAGTTGAAATTCCAGTGGAATTTTAGAATTTTGATGACAGAATTGTGTGAAAAAATGAAAGTTTGAAAACACTTTGACCAATCAAAAGCTTGAAGTTGAAATTTTTTGTTTTCTATTTTAAAACTGACACAGACATCACATTCTAATCCTTCTCCATCTTTTTTATGGAATAAAATGCATAATAAAATGTTATGGTTATGCTTTTATTTTTAAACTTTTATTGTTAAAATTTAGAAGTATTAATATGAATTTATATAGTTTTTATTCTGCTATTTTCATACATTATTCATAATTACTCAAAATAGGTTTTAACCTATTTATTAAATAACTCCAGTATAACTATTTTATTATTTTTCCATATAAGTAGAGTTGTCGAGTGCCTACGCCTCTTGACCGTAGTTTACTCATGCTTCAAGGAACTAGAAGCTGTAGAGCGATTTTTTCTGCTACGAAATTTGCTAAAAAATACGGTCCGTCGATGAATTAGACGTAAATCCGTGAATTGCTTGAAGCAAAATTTGAACGTAAATACAAACACTGTCATACTAAACGGATTAAATTTCTAACAAATATCTGTTAAAATAAGAAAAATTAATCTACTCAACAAAAGATGTCGAAAAATTCAAATAAAATTTGACAGTTTAAAAAAAATTTATTCGTGAATGATAAAATCAATTTATTTTACAGTGAATACTTTAAATTTCAAGCGGAATATTCTATGAAAAATATCATCATAGTTAAGATTTATGAAACTTCTAATTATTTATCTGTTTACTTGTCAGAAACAAATTCTGATTAAAATCTATAAGAGAATTTTTGACAAATATCTTCAATTCTGTTTTGATACTTTTATAAAAACTTTTCAATATGACCATTATTAATTTTTTCGAAAAATTCAAAACCTATGATATCATTTATGTTACCTGTGCTTATTTTTTTGAATTTTGTTTGTTTTATAAAAATAACTTATCAAATTTTATCGTCAGAATTAGTTTTTAACACGCTGTTGCAATTGCAAATTTCATTAAATTGCTTCATTTGTGTTTAAGTTTTCATAATCTCAATGACTCTATCTTCAAAAATAAACTCATTGCAATTCCAGTGTAATTTTCTGGTGGTTTTCTTCTCTATTTGAATTTTCTAGGGTTCGAAAAAACTGATGCGAAATCGATGCGCATCAAAAATATGCGCATTCGATGCGCATCTGATGCGCATATTGATGCGCAATAGTTTAACGTAAAAAGAAAATTCAAATTTTATGAAATACGTATTTTTGTTTATTTTTCGACTCACTTTCGATTTAATTCTTTCCTTTACTTAGTAACTGGTATCATACATGTCTTTTGTTTTAATTTCTTCTAGTTTAAAGACATTTTAAAATCAAAAAACTTTGTTTTCAATGTTTTCATTTTTGTTTTTCGTTTATTAACGCATTTTAGAATCGGAAATTCTTTGCCAAGTATGTTTTATTTCTATAATAACCAATGCTTTTCATAATATTAATACTTCAAGACGAAATATTAAAGAAATAAGCAATTTCTTTAGATTTTTAAAAATATGGTGAAAATTTGTTTACAAAAATTGAATTTTGAAACAATTTCTAAATTTTATTATAAAGCTGGCTAAATCCTATGCTCAAATCAATACGAAATAAATGAATAGCTTTTTTTATTCTTCGAAATAGAGTGTAGCAAAGGAATTGTTTAAGCATATATGCAATACAGAAAATCTCCATACAAAATCTGATGCGCATCTGATGCGCATCAGTTTTGTATGGATGCGCATCGATTGCGCATCTGATGCGCATCAGGCGAACCTAGAATTTTCATTGAGTAAACAATATCATTGCATTCTTTAAACATCCACAAAGTTCATCAACATGTGTATCATTTTCATTGTATGCTAGCCAATTATGCAGAATAGCACCATAACAATCAATTTCATATGATGTCTGCAAACTTTCATAGTTTATTTCTTGGCATTAAAAAAACTCACACAACTAAACTTTTTAAAACTTTCTCAATCATGCATTCATATTCACAAAGTGCTGTTAGTGTAAAGTTTTAAAATATTTCAATTTTCTTTCATCACCAAAGTAACAACCACGAATTGTTGGGTCAATTATTTCGTAAATCATCACTTGTTTTGTACCACTTGGCTGAAAGTTTCAAATATCTTGATAATCCAATGTTTATTTTATGATCTTCATGCATTGGTGTTAAATTTCATTTGCTAAAGATGAAATAATAATGTAACTTCCCTGATGTTCTAAACAAAGAATTAACAGAATCATTTAAGTTTTAAATTGAGAATACAGTTGTGATAAATTTATCTTTTAGCCACACATTGGTGCTGAATTATCTTCATGTTCAGGCAAAATCCTTTATCAATTGTCCATTGAACTTTTTCATCTTCAATCAATGAAAATTTTTTAAAATTTTTTGTTGTCATTATCGAAAGATTTTCTGATTTTTAATCGTTTATATTCGGAGAAAAATATTTTATAACTGGCATAAAAGTTTTTTTATATTTGTCCCTATAAAGTTCAAATTTATTAGCCTTAAAAAGAAAATTTATAAGTGTTATAAATTTTTTTATGACAGTTGTAAAAATATTTATTACTGTTATAAAACTTTTATAAAGTGTCATAAAAAAAAAATTTATAACACTTATAAATTTTCTTTTTAAGGCTAATAATTTGACTTTATAGGACATATCTAAAAAACTTTATGCCAGTTATAAAAATATTTTTCTCCGTGTATGAACTAAAAATTGCTGCTAATTATAATTTGTATTAAAAATGGCATTGAAACCTTGCATGTTAAATGAATAACAAAAACCACGATATGTTAGAACTCGATTGAAATTGTTTGAACAATTTTCATATTTTCCGACTTTCACAGATTGTGTCATTGCTTCATCAACAGTCTTATAGGATTCTCCAAGAATTTCTACATTATCCAAAATTTATTCTTGGTATTGTTTTGATGTAATAACTACTACCCATAATGATTGCAAGCTTCTAAACTCACTGTCATGTGATCTCTTTTATCAATAGGCAAATAACAATCTTGAAATGCAAAATCAAATGTCTGCATGAGTTTTCATGAAATCATTTCTATTCGCAAATTCACTTTTAGCAAATAATGGTGAAGGCAAATTGTAATGGCTGGAAATGGAATTTCTCTAACTAAAATTCTCTTCATTGTTGTACTCACATCTGGCTCAACTAACCATTTTCTGTAGCCGTTTCTAACGTAATATCCAAAAGTCATTAAAGAAATTGTTAGTGAAATTATCAAAAAAGGCGTGAAGCCAAACGGTTTTATCATTAAAGACAAATTGAACTGCATGAAGAGAGCTTTCACTTGCAAATTATTTTAACCAATGACTCTTCATTTGACATGACTAGACACTTTTAATACTTGAATATGAATGAAATAATTGTGGAATTATGCAACATGCAATTTGCATGCATTAAATTTTAATTGATTGCGACATGAGAGCACAATGTTAACAAAGATAAAACACATGTTTGAAAATCATCAAATAAACATTGATTATTTTAAGGATTAAGAAACATAAGAAAAAAAAGAAACTTTCATTTTTTTCAGTATTTTAAAATTTTGAACAATGAAGTGTTGTAAGTTTCCAAAATTAAAAATGTTGATGTTTTTATAATAAAAGTATTTTTCACAAGCAATTTTAAAAGTTTATTTTGGATAAAAAACAAGTTTTTCGATTAAATATTTGTAAAAAATCACTAGCATTTTTAAATTTTCAATTTCTATAAATCGTTATTTTCAAGTAAATTAAAATGTCAGAAAATCGATATTTTTTGAAAATCTACAAAATTGTATTAGAAAATTGTAGAAATAATTTCAATAACCAAATTTTTCGAATTCTAATAATTATAAAAATATTACTCAAACTTGAAACGACAACTAAATGCAATTTGCAATTCAAAGCAAACAGTCAGAAGTGTTGCAAATAAATATAATTACCTTACTTATTCCCAACAGATAAAAAAATTTTCAAAGCATAAACATTAAAAATAAATAAAGTATCACGATAGCACAGAGTATTGCCTATGCTTAATATTATCAAAGAGAAAATCAAGATGCTTGAGGATATATATTAAGTAAACACTACGTTAAAACACTTCAGTCAACCTGTCAAACGCAAAGCACAAACTTTTTTGACATGTAAATATAAATAGACTTATTGAAAAAATTCTTTCGAAGATTTTTACTTTATCAACTTTATCTAAAGTGAAAAATTTCCTCTCATAAAAAGCTTAAAAAAAGGTTCAGAAGCAAGGCAGTGACTCTGTCATAATAAATTATAATTTATAATAAAAAAATTTTCCTCAATAATCTCCATTCCACTTTCATCATGTTGTGCGTCAATGTCTGCTAATAAATCATATTTTTATTTCGATTCTTTAAATTCATACATCGCATGAATAAGCACACACATGAGGATAAAGTTTAAGAGAAAAGAAAATTTATTAGGATAATTGCAAAAGTTGTTATAAGATGCATTGACAACGATTTATGTAAAATGATAGAAAGAATTCTTAAGAGTTGCTGACTTTATTCACTCATGTATGATGTGAAAATTCTGTAAATTAATTGAAATTTTTAATTGAGTTGAAAATGTGCATGTTAGACAAGTTGATGGATGGATGAAGTGTAAGTGTGTAATAAACCACAAGAAAAGTTTTACTAACATGCATCTATTCAAATTTCATGTTTAATTAGTAAAACATTGAGTGATAATTATAAAATAAGCATGAAAATTTGTTAAGTAGTTTTAAAGTAAAAAAAATTTTTATCTATTTGAAAAGAAAAAGTTAATTATAAAAGTATTAAAATAAATGTTCCGTGAAAAAGAAGTTGAAAAGTGGTTAAAGACACATTCAAAGAAAAAATCATGAAATCTCTTCAACCTCACTCACTGACTGACGTATGTTTTTTTCTTCTTACTGACTAAAAGATTTTATAAGCATAAAAAAGCCATTGGCATAAAATTCCACGTTGATTTATGCTAATAAGAAAGGAGATAAAATTTCATTACACACATATGCTACTGCTGTTGCTACGAAGTTTGAAAAGTTTTTAAACATTCAAAAATAAAAATAGGAAATGCGGAAATAAGCAATTTTTAACATAATAAAGCTCTATATGTGTGGAAATTTCAGCCTACGCAACACATAATTATATTTAAATTTTGAAATATAGCCACAAAATATATCCCAATTTGTATTCTGATCTTTTCTCTCTCTCTCTCTTACAAATTGCTTTTACTTCACATGAAATGCTTATAAGTAGCATGAATGAGTTCTTCTTCATATGCCTTCATTTAAAATTTTATTAATCTCATTTGCGAGTATGTGAAAACTGAATGAATGAATGAGTTTTTATTATAAAGGATTGAAAATGACTATTAAAGTTATGTACACTCATGCCACTCACTGCTTTCTTATATGTGAAATTATTAAGACAATTAATTTCTTTTTTAAGTTTTCTTATGCTCATTAAATTTTAAAACTTATGATGATTTATGATGTTGAACGATAATTGACTTAAAAAAATTTGATTTTAATTTGGACTTTTTTAGCATTTGTAAAAATTTGTTAACTCTTTAAAATTTATTAGGCTTTTTCCTATCGAGAATATTCTCGAGAATGAAAAATTCTCATTGTCCGTTCTTGAAACATTTTCAAGAATTCTCGAGAGGAAATGGAAAAAGCCTAAAATTTATTAAATTTTAAAAGCTAATTTACTTTTTTAAATCTGTTAATAATTGCTCTTCAGTTTACAGATGTATGTTAATATTTATGTTATTCGTTCTTTTATCTTTATATTATAATCTGTGCATAATATTCAGATGTCATTTTTAGATCAAATTTCAAACTTGTGTCAACTTCAAAGTATTTGAAAAATGTTGCAAGGAAAGAATTTTCATTACATATTTTATGACTCAAACAAATTCCTTCCTTCTTTTAAAAACAAAACATAAGCTAAAAGATGACCTTTACTAATCTTTCAGATTTAAATAATTGAGCATCTTTAATCTGAATATTTTGAATTTCTGCGTTAAAATGTTTTCTTATTTTTGATTTATTATTTCGTTTTAAATTTTAAATTAATAAATTTTCATCTGTTGATTTGTAAATTATTTAAATCACATTTTTATACGTGAGTGTATTTTCATTTACTTTTTAGTATAATCTATTTACGATAAGCTTTATTTTATTTTTATCTTATCAAATTGAAGAATAAAAAAAATTATAAATAAAGATGTAAAACTTGTGTGGGTTATAGAAAGTTTTTTAAATATTTTATTGCTGAGACTTGAAATTAATCAAATGTTTTGATTTACAACACTTTCATATTGACATACATTTTTTTTATCAAAAATTCTGCTTTAAGACTTTTTGATCAGTTTAAAAATATTCAATTTAAAAAACATTCAACTAGAAAATCGAACTACAAGGATTTAACACATTTGTTGGAAATTAAAATCAGAAAACCATCATAGAAATTCAACTTCTCAATATTCTACGCTGTCAATCTCACTATCAGATGACACTTATAATTTCTAATCCAACAGCACACATCAATGCAGCTTACTAAAATCAATCAAATAGTAACACGTTAATGTATACTTGCTTTTCTATCTTGTTCAAGTTGGAGAGCATACTAATAGTTAGATAGTATAATGCACAATTTAATTCTAAAGTCTCACCGCTACGCACTTTTTATCATCTTTTTTCGTCTTTTCTTTATATTTTATTTATCACAATTTGCGGACTCTGATTATATAAAAAAGAAATGTTAAATCCAAGAAGGGATTTTACATCAGTTTTTTTCATTTTAATTTACTTTCAGCGATCTTTTACGCTTAAATTTCTGTTCTCATATTTTATCTTTTTACGCCTTTTCATATTTGTGTACATTCACCTTTATGATGTGTACATCAATATGTAAAAAAAAATATGTTCTACTGGTCCAGTGATCAATCTGAAACTCATTTTACATGGGAATAATTACCCGTGAAAAAGAAATGCAAAATTAAATACTTTCTTGAGTAAAATATGGGACATAAGTTCTAAGTTAGCTCAGAGGTTTTTTGCAAACACAGTTTCGATTAATTCAATTGTATTAGAATTGTTTGCCTAAACTATTAAGAAATGAGAACTGAAGATAGGCTTCAAGATTATATATAAGGTGATATTTATATTCTTGAATTTTACATGAATTATGATTGCATTACTTCAAAATGCACTTTTATACTTTAAGTAGACGTGATAATTACAATTAATCATAAAGAAACATATTTTAACCTAGATTAATCTTGAAAAAGATTTATCTAAAATGAACGTGTCTTTAGAGATAAGTAGCAAACATACACCATCATCATCATATAGAAAATGCCACACTCTCTTTATTTTTCATGCAATGAATTGGAAATTGAAGTGATCAAATGAATGACTTTTTTATTATCACCATTGTATACAGAAAATGAAAAATTGTTATGATATTAATTTTAATATGTGTGCCGTGGTTTGCATACATAAGCAATAGAGTGAGAAATAGGAATCAATGGACGGATATCCGAATCGAGAGGTGATATCTTCGTTGAGTAATCATTCAATTTTGAGCTACAGCCAGACACACGCAGCCCATGCCTTAGTTTCAATTTGAATTGGTTTGAATTCGACAAGTGGTTCTTGAGTCGTAGGTGGAATAGAAGAAGAGTGATGGAGTTCACATGAACACAAAAATAGCCACAAGGCACGCTCCATACTATATATGAGCGTATATCGTGGGAGGAATATTGAGCAATATGCTACATCATACTGTTGCATAGTGATTACAATTTTCTTTCACTACCAAGTTTTAATGGCAATAAAGTATGGAATCTAACATCGTTATTTGAAAATTGGCACACTGAAGTAGGCTAGAATTGAAAAAGTTTTTGTTTAGGCAATTTTAATTTTTAACACTCGTTTTTGTTAAGTATAATTCAGACGATTTTAAAATTTGCGAGGATAAAATCATCTTTTTCGCTCGGTGGACCACAACCGTGTCAAGACGAAATATCCGTTATTTTTGTGGTTATGCAGAAGTAAAAGGCGGATAATATTTATACTCCACTTTTAACTCTAACTCAGTTAATCATAGCTTCAAATCGAATTTAACAATAGCACTTAAAAAAGGAAAAAGCAGCCATTTAGCCCATACCCCAAAACAAAAAATTTCTTTAAGATATTATAATAATTTTCTAATTTTGTTTATGATATGTGGTTCTGTGTCAGCATAAAAATGCAAAAATTCAAATCTTTTTGGCATATAGACATGAACGTTTACTTCGATCTGACGTCGTTACAGTAAAAAGAATTTTTTCTATCGTAGTTGCGTTTTTTTAAAAGCTATTTATTATCTAAAACAATAATAGACATTTATTTTTAAGCCTTCATATATTTTAAAGTTATGAGCTTAATGCAGTAATTGGCAAAAAAGTCAAATTTTGTAGATTTTTTTGATTTTTCTTTTGCTTCCTACGCCTGTAGTGAAAAAAACTCTTGCTATGGCGACTAGCAGAAAAGTTCTTTACTTCGTTTAAATCCCTGCATACCGCAATGAGTACTACCTAAATGAAGATTTGTTATTGATCAACTAATAGAATTTTTCATTCTTTGAAAAGCGGCTGCAGCGCTTGTTTTTTATGTAATTTTTAAAATTGTTTTTTTAAATAATTCTCAACAAACATTGCAACGGTTTTTTAAGACCATTAACTATGAAAATGGCATTGAAAAATGAGTTCTCTAGGTCCAAAAAATATGCTTTTTTGAAACCAAGGTGTGCTTCCGTTCATTGCTTAAGCTCAGTCCAATTTCATTCCCGATTGGAATTAATTAGAGGTCTCTTGCTTGGATTAGGTTATCAATACCGCACTTAATATTCAAAATAGTTTTTATGGTGATTGGGGTAATTTCAATGATAGCAAGAAGAAGCCAAGGATACCACAAATTACGCAAAAAAATGCTCACACAAGAAAGAGTCCAAAATTAAATTATCGTGTTTTTAACTTGATCATAGTACTTTTTTGACGGTAAATTTGGCTCAAAAAAAAATATCTTAAAATTTGTGCGCTATGCAAATTTCTGCCTATTTAAAAAAGTCGCGTTGGAAGCTTAATTCGTTTGTTAAAATTTACCCTAAGCCTTAGTTAATTAGTTAAGAAGCTAAAAATTACTGCCCAATAACACAAAAATAACGATATCCTCGACAAACGGTTTTGTCGAAAAAAAAAAAATGATTTTATGCTATTTTTTATGAATCGGTCTAATCCATATCTTAACATAGAACGAGGTTGCTTAAAAATAATTTCCGGATCTAAGCCGCATAGTGAAGGGATGGTAAGCAAATTTAAGGCAATTAAGACGTAAACATGGTTTTAGTGGTAAAATATAAATGTAAACTATCTCATGACTGAATTGTTAGTGAAAAAAGTAAAACAAATACTTAAATGATCTACAAGCTTATCAAAATTTTTGGGTTTTTTGAGTTATTTGAGTTTACCTTGAAGTAAAACATTTAATTCATACGTCAATGAACTGATGAGTTTAACAAATTACTTTTGAAAACTATATAAACTCTATTTTTACACTTCCATAATGGTTTTAAAACTGAAACTTATGAATGATATTTTTTATTAGGTCAATTTTTGTTTAAGTGAATACAATCATTTAAATTAAATTTAATAAAAAATAGATGAAAATGTTATTTAAATCTGAAACGATTATGAAAATGAAAACGGTGACACTTAGGGAGATAACAAATTTATTTTCTTAATACGCGCCACTTCATGAATAAAATAATCAAACAAGCGAACAGAAAATTGTAAAACAACTTTTATTTGAAACTTGTTTTATGCGATAGTTAAAACGAGGAGACTATTCATAATTTTCTGTACATGATTTATTGACGGAACATTAAAATTTTGTTGAAGAAAAAGCTATTAAAAATTTTAAATGTTTTCCTTTAATTATAAGAATGTGTTGTACATAAATGCATTGGAAACTGTTATCAGGGACTTTCATTATGAAGATTAAAGTTTTTGCAATTGAATATCTGAAGGCCAAAAACTGTAGAAAATTAAATTTAAACTAAGCAACAAACTTTACACTATATTTTGTGAACATCGTAAACTTTTTCCAAGTTATGTTAATATGCAACAGCGGTTAATATAAACTTTTAAAAGTAGTCTGCAATAAATATAATAAAGTAAATCTCTCGAACCTTAAAAAGATCTTCTCAATCTATCGTAATGATATAAAAATCGCATGACAAATTTTTTCTTTTTCTTAATTCCACTGTTGCTTATTAAGCAAGGGTATTGTGGTTGGTTATGAATTAATTCTCGTCAAAGCAAAATTTAGAGAAGAAAAATAAAAACTTGTTTGAACTCGCAAAACATTAAATAAAAAATTCCAATTAAAAGATTAAAATTTTATTTGTTTTTGCTCATTTAACATCCAAAATTTTATGTGTCCACATTTTTGTTTTCTTTTTCTGTTCGTTAAAAATTTTCATTATAAAATCTTTTGAAAAAAATTTAAATTTTTGTCGCGCTTCATTACGCACATTTAAATTTAGGAAGAAAATTTTGTGTATTAACAATAGATATAATATACAATATGAAACAGATGGTTTTAACAAACAAAAATTAGATTTTTGAAATTTTGAAACGGAATGTTGTCATTTTCTATTGTGTTACAATATAAAGTAATTTGCCCAACACATTATCGAATGTGAAGGCGATAGTGGTGTAATGGTTAGCATTGTAAGACTTCCCAAAACGGATCGTAGTAATTCGTTTGCGATATCTTTTAAGATCTGGTTCGATTCCTGCTATCGCAAGTTACTTTTTTGTTTAACCTTTCTTTTTTTTAGCGCATTTATTGCAAAAATTATGTGCTAGCTGGCTGGCTGGCTGGTTGGCTCAACGGCTCTGGCTAAGGTCTCGAAAACTATAATAGCTAGCGATTTAAGCATATATGCAATACAGAAAAATCTCCATACAAAATCTGATGCGCATCTGATGCGCATCAGTTTTGTATGGATGCGCATCGATGCGCATCTGATGCGCATCAGGCCGAACCCTAGAATTTTCATTGAGTAAACAATATCATTGCAATTCTTTAAACATCCACAAAGTTCATCAACATGTGTATCATTTTCATTGTATGCTAGCCAATTATGCAGAATAGCACCATAACAATCAATTTCATCATGATGTCTGCAAACTTTCATAGTTTCATTTCTTGGCATTAAAAAACTCACACAACTACACTTTTTAAAAACTTTCTCAATCATGCATTCATATTCACAAAGTGCTTTAGTGTAAGTTTTAAAATATTTCAATTTTCTTTCATCACCAAAGTAACAACCACGAATTGTTGGGTCAATTATTCGTAAATCATCACTTGTTTTGTACCACTTGGCTGAAAGTTTCAAATATCTTGATAATCCAATGCTTATTTTATGATCTTCATGCATTGGTGTTAAAATTTCATTTGCTAAGTGAAAGTAATAACTGTAACTTCCCTGATGTTCTAAACAAAGATTAACAGAATCATTTAAGTTTAATTGAGATGAAGTTGTGATAAAATTATCTTTTTTAGCCACCATTGGTGCTGAATTATCTTCATGTTCAGGCAAATATCCTTTATCAATTGTCCATTGAACTTTTTCATCTTCATCAATGAAAAATTTTTTAAAATTTTTGTTGTCATTATCGAAAGATTTTCTGATTTTTAATCGTTTATATACGGAGAAAAATATTTTATAACTGGCATAAAGTTTTTTTATATTTGTCCCTATAAAGTCAAATTTATTAGCCTTAAAAAGAAAATTTATAAGTGTTATAAATTTTTTTATGACAGTTGTAAAAATATTTATTACTGTTATAAAACTTTTATAAGTGTCATAAAAAAATTTATAACACTTATAAATTTTCTTTTTAAGGCTAATAATTTGACTTTATAGGGACATATCTAAAAAACTTTATGCCAGTTATAAAATATTTTTCTCCGTGTATGAACTAAAATTGCTGCTAATTATATTTGTATTAAAAATGGCATTGAAACCTTGCATGTTAAATGAATAACAAAAACCACGATATGTTAGAACTCGATTGAAATTGTTTGAACAATTTTCATATTTTCCGACTTTCACAGATTGTGTCATTGCTTCATCAACAGTCTTATAGGATTCTCCAAGAATTTCTACATTATCAAAATTTATTCTTGGTATTGTTTTGATGTAATAACTACTACCCATATGATTGCAAGCTTCTAAACTCACTGTCATGTGATCTCTTTTATCAATAGGCAAATAACAATCTTGAAATGCAAAATCAAATGTCTGCATGAGTTTCATGAAATCATTTCTATTCGCAAATTCACTTTTAGCAAATAATGGTGAGCAAATTGTAATGGCTGGAAATGGAATTTCTCTAACTAAAATTCTCTTCATTGTTGTACTCACATCTGGCTCAACTAACCATTTTCTGTAGCCGTTTCTAACGTAATATCCAAAAGTCATTAAAGAAATTGTTAGTGAAAATATCCAAAAAAGCCGTGAAGCCAAACGGTGCTTATCATTAAAGACAAATTGAACTGCATGAAGAGAGCTTTCACTTGCAAATTTTTTAACCAATGACTCTTCATTTGACATGACTAGACACTTTTAATACTTGAATATGAATGAAATAATTGTGGAATTATGCAACATGCAATTTGCATGCATTAAATTTTAATTGATTGCGACATGAGAGCACAATGTTAACAAAGATAAAACAAATGTTGAAAATCATCAATAAACATTGAATTATTTTAAGGATTAGAAACATAAGAAAAAAAGAAACTTTCATTTTTTTCAGTATTAAATTTTGAACAATGAAATGTTGTGAGTTTTCCAAATTAAAATGTTGATGTTTTTATAATAAATTATTGATTTCATAGCAATTTAAAAGTTTATTTTGGATAAAAAACAAGTTTTTCGATTAAATATTTGTAAAAAATCATGCATTTTTAAATTTCAATTTCTATAAATCGTTATTTTCAGTAATTTAAAATCTCAGAAAATCGTTATTTTTTGAAAATCTACAAAGTTGTATTAGAAAATGTAGAAATATTTCAATAACTAATTTTTCAATTCTATTAATTATAAAAATATTACTCAAACTTGAACGACAACTAAACATGCAATTCAAAGCAAACAGTCAGAAGTGTTCAAATAAATATAATTACCTTACTTATTCCCAACAGATAAAAAAATTTTCAAAGCATAAACATTAAAAATAAATAAATATGCACGATACCACAGAGTGTTGCTATGCTTATATTATCAAAGAGAAAATCAAGATGCTTGAGGATATATTTAAGTAAACACTACGTTAAAACACTTCAGTCAACCTGTCAAACGCAAAGCACAAAACACTTTTTTGACATGTAAATATAAATAGACTTCATTGAAAAATTCTTTCGAAGATTTTTACTTTATCAACTTTATCTAAAGTGAAAAATTTCCTCTCATAAAAAAGCTTAAAAAAAGGTTCAGAAGCAAGGCAGTGACTCTGTCATAATAAATTATAATTTATAATAAAAAAATTTCCTCAATAATCTCATTCCACTTTCATCATGTTGTGCGTCAATGTCTGCTAATAAATCATATTTTATTTCGATCTTTAAATTCCATACATCGCATGAATAAGCACACATGAGGATAAAGTTTAAGAAAAGAAAATTTATTAGGTAATGGCAAAAGTTGTTATGAAGATGCATTGACAACGATTTATGTAAAATGATAGAAAGAAATTCTTAAGAGTTGCTGACTTATACACTCATGTAAGATGTGAAAATTCTGTAAATTAATTGAAATTTTAATTGAGTTGAAAATGTGCATGTTAGACAAGTTAGATGGATGGATGAAGTGTAGTGTGTAATAAACCAACAAGAAAAGTTTTACTAACATGCATCTATTCAAATTTCATGTTTTAATTAGTAAAACATTGATGATAATTATAAAATAAGCATGAAAATTTGTTAAGTAGTTTTAAAGTAAAAACAAATTTTCATCTATTTGAAAAGAAAAAGTTAATTATAAAAGTATTAAAATAAATGTTCCGTGAAAAGAAGTTGAAAAGTGGTTAAAGACACATTCAAAGAAAATCATGTAAATCTCTTCAACCCTCACTCACTGACTGACGTATGTTTTTTTCTTCTTACTGACTAAAAGAATTTTATAAGCATAAAAAGCCATGGCAATAAAATCCACGTTGATTTATGCTAATAAGAAAGGAGATAAATTTCATCACACACATATGCTACTGCTGTTGCTACCGAAGTTTGAAAAGTTTTTAAACATTCAAAAAATAAAAATAGGAAATGCGGAAATAAGCAATTTTTAAACATAATAAAGCTTATATGTGTGGAAATTTCAGCCTACGCAACACATAATTATATTTAAATTTTGAAATATAGCACAAAATATATCCCAATTTGTATTCTGATCTTTTTCTCTCTCTCTCTCTTACAAAATTGCTTTTACTTCACATGAAATGCTTATAAGTAGCATGAATGAGTTCTTCTTCATATGCCTTCATTTAAAATTTATTAATCTCATTTGCGAGTATGTGAAAATGAATGAATGAATGAGTTTTTATATAAAGGATGAAATGACTATTAAAGTTTATTACACTCATGCACTCACTTGCTTTCTTATATGTGAAATTATTAAGACATTAATTTCTTTTTTAAGTTTTCTTTATGCTCATTAATTTTAAACTTATGATGATTTATGATGTTGAACGATAATTGACTTAAAAAATTGATTTTAATTTGGACTTTTTTAGCATTGTTAAAATTTGTTAACTCTTTAAAATTTATTAGGCTTTTTCCTATCGAGAATATTCTCGAGAATGAAAAATTCTCATTGTCGTTCTTGAAAATTTTCAAGAATTCTCGAGAGGAAATGGAAAAAGCCTAAAATTTATTAAATTTAAAAGCTAATTTACTTTTTAAATCTGTTAATAATTGCTCTCAGTTTACAGATGTATGTTATATTTATGTTATTCGTTCTTTTATCTTTATATTATAATCTTGCATAATATTCAGATGTCATTTTTAGATCAATTTCAAACTTGTGTCAACTTCAAAGTATTTGAAAAAATGTTGCAAGAAAGATTTTCATTACATATTTATGACTCAAACAAATTCTTCTTTCTTTTAAAAACAAAACATAAGCTAAAAGATGACCTTTCTCTAATCTTTCAGATTTAAATAATTGAGCATCTTTATCTGAATATTTTGAATTTCTGCGTTAAATGTTTTCTTAATTTTTGATTTATTATTTCGTTTAAATTTTAAATTAATAAATTTTCATCTGTTGATTTGTAAATTAATTTAATCACATTTTTATACGTGAGTGTATTTTCATTTACTTTTCGTATAATCTATTTACGATAAGCTTTATTTTATTTTTATCTTATCAAATTGAAGAATAAAAAAAATTATAAATAAAGATGTAAAATTTTGTGTGGGTTATAGAAAGTTTTTAAATAATTTTTATTGCTCGAGACTTGAAATTAATCAAAATGTTTTGATTTACAACAATTTCATATTGACATAATTTTTTTTATCAAAAAATTCTGTTTAAGACTTTTGATCAGTTTAAAATATTCAATTTAAAAACATTCAACTAGAAAAAATCGACTACAAGATTTAACACATTTGTGGAAATTAAACATCAGAAAAACCATCATAGAAATTCAATTCTCAATTTCTACCTCAATCTCACTTCAATGACACTTAAATTTCTAATCCAAAGCACACATCAATGCAGCTACTAAGAAATCAATCAATAGTAACAGTTTATGTATACTTGCTTTCTTCTCATTGTTAAGTTAGCGAGCATACTAAAGTTAGAAGATATGCAAATATCAAAGTCCTCACCCGCACGCTTTTATCACTTTTTTTCTCTTTTTCAAATTATTTTCTCAACAATGCGACTTGTTTTATTAAAAAGAAATGTAAATCAAAAAGGGATTTTCTCGTTTTTCATTGAATTTACTTTCGCGTTTTCTTAAATTTCTTGCTCATATTTTATCTTTTAGCTTTTATATATTTGTGTACATTCACCTTATGTGTGTACATATTGTAAAAAAAATCTTTTATGGCAGTGATCTCGAACTCATTTTACTGGAATATATGTGAAAAAGAAAGGAAAATTTAAAATATTCTTGAGTAAATATGGGACATTTTTAAAGTCTAAGTGAGAGTTTTTGAAACAAGTTTTATAGAATTCAATTTTATTAAATTTTTTCTAAACTTAAAAATGAACTGAAGATAGCTTCAAGATTATATAAGGTTATTTTCTAGAATTTTAATGAATATTTGCAAATCACCAAACTTTTATAACTTCGTGACTTAAATATTTTAAGCTATTAATCTTAAAAAGATTTACCTAAAATGAGACAGTGAACAATCTTTGAATTGCAAACATAAATATCATATAATGAAAATTTTCTTTATTTCATGCAATGAATTGAAAATGAAGTGATAAATGAATGACTTTTTATTATCACATTGTGAACAGAAATGAAGAAATTGTATGAATATTAATTTTATATGTGTGCGTGTTTGCATACATAAGCAATAGAGTGAGAATAAATCAATGACGATAATCGAATCAAGAGAGTTTCTTCGTTGAGTAAATTCAATTTTAGTACAGCCAGAACACGAGCATGCTTTTTCAATTGAATTGGTTGAATTCAATGGTTCTTGACTTTGAAGAATGATGCTCACATGAACACAAAAATAGCCACACACGTGCATATCATTTTGAGGTAAATATGAGCTAAATATTACTGTTTCCATATGTGTAAATTTTCTTCACACCAAGTTTAATGGAAAATAGAATTTAAACTTTTAAAATGCACTATAGGCTAGAATTGAAAAGTTTGTTTAGGAATTATTTTTAACACTCGTTCTTGTTAAGTATAATTAGACGATTTTAAAATGCATAAAATCATTTTTTTCGACAAACCGTTGTCGAAATATCGTTATTTTTGTGTTTATGCAGAAGGTAATATTTACTCTCACTTTAACTACTATAACTCAGTTAAATATTAACGAATTAAGCTCAAACGACTTTTAAATAGCAGCAATTTGCATACCACAAATTTTAAGATATAATATGTTTTATTTTGTTATGATATGTGGTCTGTAGTAGCATAAAAATGCCAAAAATTGCGTATTTTTTCATTAGACATGACACTTACTTCGATCTGGTTCGTTACAGTAAAAAGATTTTTTCTATCGGATTGCGTTTTTTTAAAGCTTTTATTATCTAAAACAATAATAGACATTTATTTTTTAAGCTTCTTATTTTAAAGTTATGAGCTTATGAGTATTGGAAAAAAGTCAATTTTTGTAGATTTTTTGATTTTTCTTTGCATTCCTACGCCTGTAGTGAAAAAACTTTGTATGGCGACTAGGAAAAGTCTTTACTTTCGTTTAAATCCTGATACCGCAATGAGTACTACTATGAAGATTTGTTTTGATCAACTAATAGAATTTTTATTCTTTGAAAAGCGGCTGCAGCGCTTGTTTTTTATGTAATTTTTAAAAATTGTTTTTTTAATATTCTCAACAAAATTGCAAGTTTTTTAAGACATTAACTATGAAAATGGATTGAAAAATGAGTTCTCTAGGTCCAAAAATATGCTTTTTTGAACCAAGGTGTGCTTCCGCATTGCTTAACTCAGTCAAATTTCATCCGATTGGATTAATTGAGGTCTTGTTGGATAGGTATCAATACGCACTTAATATTCAAAATAGTTTTATGGTGATTGGGTAATTTATGATAGCAAGAGAAGCAAGCATACCCAAAATTACCAAAAAAATGCTCACACAAGAAAGAGTCCAAAATTAAATTTTCGTGTTTTAACTTGATATAGACTTTTTTTAGGTAAATTTGGGTCAAAAAAAAAATATCTTAAAATTTGTGGTATGCAAATTTCTGCTATTTAAAAGTCGTTTGAGCTTAATTCGTTAAAATTTACCTAAGCTATAGCAGTTTAAGTGAGAGCAAAAATTACCTTCTGCATAAACACAAAAATAACGATATCTCGACAACGGTTTGTCGAAAAAAATGATTTTATGTATTTTAGAATCGTCTAATTATACTTAACAAGAACCAGTGTTAAAAATAATTTCCGGACAAATTTTTCAATTCTAGCCCATAGTGAAATGGTAAGCAAATTTTAAGGCAATTAAGAGCGTAAACATGGTTTTAGTGGTAAAATAAAATGTAAACTATCTCATGACTGAATTGTAGTGAAAAAAGTAAACAAATACTTAAATAGATCTACAAGCTTATCAAAATTTGTTTGAGTTGAGTTTACCTTGAAGTAAAAACATTTATTCATACGTCAATGAACTGATGAGTTTAACAAATTACTTTTGAAAACTATATAAATCTATTTTTACACTTCATAATGGTTTAAAAACTGAAACTTATGATGATATTTTTTATTAAGGTCAATTTTTGTTTAAGTGAATACAATCATTTAATAAATTTAATAAAAATAGATGAAATGTTATTTTAATCTGAAACGATATGAAAATGAAAAACGTGACACTTAGAGGAGATAACAAATTTATTTTCTTAATACGCGCCACTTCATGAATAAAATAATCAAAAGCGAACAGAAAATGTAAACAACTTTATTTGATTGTTTATCGATAGATTAAACGAGAGACTCATTCATATTTTCTGTACATGATTTATGACGAACATTAAAATTTTGTTGAAGAAAAAGCTATTAAAATATTTTAATGTTTTCCTTTAATATAAGAATGTGTTGTACATAAATGCATTGAAACTGTTATAGGGACTTTATTATGAAGATTAAAGTTTTTTCATTGAATATTGAAGGCCAAAACTGTAGAAAATTAAATTTAAACTAAGCACAAACTTACACTATATTTTGTGAACATCGTAAACTTTTTCAAGTTATTTAAATATGCAACAGCGGTTAATATAAACTTTTAAAAGTAGTCTGCAATAAATAAATAAAGTAAAATCTCTCGACCTTAAAGATTTCTCATCTATCGTAATGATATAAAAAATCGCATGACAAAATTTTTCTTTTTTTAATTCCACTGTTGCTTATTAACAAGGGTATTGTGGTGGTTATGAATTAATTCTGTCAAAGCAAAATTTAGAGAAGAAATAAAAACTTGTTGAACTCGCAAACATTAAATAAAAATTCAATTAAAAAGATTAAAATTTATTTGTTTTTCTCATTAACAATCCAAAATTTTATGTGTCACAATTTTTTTTTCTTTTTCTGTTCGTTAAAAATTTTTCTTATAAATTTTTGAAAAAAATTTAAATTTTTGTCCCTTCATTACCACATTTAATTTAGGAAGAAAATTTGTGTATTAACAATATGATATATATAAATATGAACAGATGTTTAAAACAAACAAAAAAATAGATTTTTGAATTTGAAACGGAATGTTTCATTTTCTATTGTGTTACATATAAAGTAATTTGCCAAAACACATTATCGAAATGTGAAGCGATAGTGGTGTAATGGTTAGCATTGAAGACTTCCAAAACGATCGTAGTAATCGTTGCCGATATCTTTAGATCCTGGTTCGATTCCTGGCTATCGCAGTTACTTTTTTGTTAACCTTTCTTTTTTTTAGCGCATTTTTGCAAAAAATTATGGCTAGCTGGCTGGCTGGCTGGTTGGCTCACGGCTCTGGGCTAAGGTCTCGAAAACTATAATAGCTAGCGATTTTCGGTTTGCTGTATTTGATTTGTGCTATCGAGGTTTTGGCGGCAATCTTTATTAGAATGTTGCCACTGATTGCATTAATTGGGAAATTACGAATTTAAATTTCCAAATTGAAAAATGTAAACAAAGCGAAGTTGGCTGCGAAAACGATTGCAGCGCCACCAACGGCAAATATTGGAACTTGAAATATTTTGAACATTACTCAACCGTTATCTTCAAGTTAACAAAAT
>CM031379.1:29070279-29114674 GCA_018290095.1 Polypedilum vanderplanki | reverse complement strand
ACGTTGGTTTTTAAAAGTTTTTTTAATTGTATCATTATTTAAAATTAAACTTTATAAAAATTAAAATATTAATTTTAAAAATTTTTAAGAGTAATTCTAAAGTACATTTTTTTAAATTTTTTCTATGAGTGTAGGAAATTTCATTTGTAATACTCATGGTTTCGAATGAAATAATTAAAATTTAAGTTGTAGCGAATAGCAGTCAATTAAGAATTCAGCAACTATTTCTGTTTTGTTTACATTTTCATATAGAAATATATTTTATGAAAACTCGAGTAATGTAATTGCTGCTAATAATCTTGATCTATTAAAATTCTCGAAATCGTCTTTATAATAAACTTTGTTGATTTGAAAATAACGGTCAGATTCAAAATACGCGAAGTTGGCTACGCGCAACTGAAAATTTTTTTGATCGCAGTCAACTTCGCGACAAAAAATTTTGTTTACAAATTTCAATATGGAAAATTAATTCATAATTTCCCAAGTTATATGACTAGTGACAGAAATATAAATAAGCGTCGCCGCACTAACTTTTTAGCACAAATCTAACACAAAAAACCGAAAGTCTCTAGCTATCATAGTTTTCGAGATCTCAGAGGGACACCCGGGAGCCAGCCAGCCCAGCCAAAGTGAATGTATAAGCTGCATTGTTGTTCCAAAAAATGCTCAAAAAATTGTTTGTATGCAACGGTCATTAAATCCAGTGTTGGAAAAAACAGAATCTGTCAACAGATTCTGTCACAGATTTTGACAGATAAAGCTATCTGATATAAAGTAATGAAAGACGTAATTTTAATATAATTTTTTATTACTTTTTCAACAACAAAACAAATGAACAAAATGAATCACCAGGTTACAAATTTATAAAAATCATTTCCATCATAAAAAAAAAGTTCTCATCAACTCGTATAATATCGTTCAATTGAGAATATCGTAAACAGAAATTCCTAATAAAATCAAAGCTCATTGAACGGCATTCATTTCATTGAAATTTCCTCCACCACCGACTGATAGTCGAAAATTAAATTTTCCAGGATGTATTCCAAGTTTTTTAAAAATTGCTTTTATTTTAGTCTTGCACTTTATCTGATTGATTCGAGTGGGGAATGATTTATTAAAGTTTGGTTCGTATATAAATCCCAAGTTTCCGATTCTTGCTATAACAATTTCATGCCAGTCAAAGATATCTGATGCAATTGTTGGGCGTGAAGCGACTTGTATCAGATTTGGTACTTTTACATTTAAAAAGAATGTCAAGTGTGAAATACATCCATACTGCCCTCGAAAATGTTGTTCTCCGTATGTTTGAATGTAATTTTCCATTTCGTCTCCTGACATAAAAGTCATTTCTCTACTAAATATGTCAATACTTGATTTATATTTTTCAACCAATAAGCCAAGGCTTCGGTTTACTGTGATAACATCATCCTCTGGTTGAGGAGTTCTTACGTTTAACCGATCGTAATATATATTATTATTGACTATTAATAATGACTTTAAAATATATTCGCCAATAAATGATTTAATAAATTATTTCATAACATCCTATGTTTAATATTTTTGATTAGTAAAATTCTTCATCTTTATGCATTTGATCAATTTTTTAGGGAAAACTAAAAAAAAAAAAATATATTTTAGTAGAGAAACACACTGTAACTTTGATTTTTCAGTACAGTATATATAAATACTCAACTTGTATACTTGAATCGAAAGTTTATAAAGTCTACTTTCTTAACATGTTCATTTTTAAATTCATTATAAAAAAAGTTATACAAATGATTTTAGCTTCGCCATTTCTTGTCAAATTATCAAATTTTGTCCATTGTTTTCTTTCAATTATAAATATATAAATAGATAAATCGAAAGATGAAATCACTTTAAATTTACTGTAAAAGCCCTATCCAAGGCTTATTGCGACTTAGACGACAATTTGCAATTAAAAATTTGAAAATATTTCGTACATTTTCTAAATATTAGAAAATTTTGCGCAACAAACATTTTTCAAAAGTATGCGCGTCAAAAAAAATTTTATATAAGACGTTAGTTCATAAATTTAAAACGTACTAATTTAAACTTTTATTTTATAGAATCAACTTTAAAATTGCAGATTTTTGTTTCATTTAGTAATATTGTTAGTTTAAATCATGTTTTAATAAATTAACTGGACATACTCAAAGTGAGAAAATTGTTTATATAAAGTGTTTTTGAAAATTATTAAAATTCAATTGTAAATAGTTTTATCAAAAAAAGATCACTGTGCAAAGGCATAATAAAAAGACAAGCAAGTGCTCTGATGTAGATACTTTTTTTATTCGTTTAATAGGAAATATAAAGGGTGTGACTTTCTTGAGTATGAAATTAGCATGCCTAGTAAAGGATAGCTGCTCGTCTACAAAGAGTTCAAGCAACTTGCAATGCATTCAACTCTTTTAATAATAGTATCGCCAAAGTGAATATTCAGAGCGTTGTTAGTGAAGTATTCGGATGTTAGTTTATTGTAAAAAAATAGGAGATATTTGATTTTACTATAGTTAGGTTAATTAGAAATTGCAGGTTGATCCAAGTATTAATATTATTCAAATCACTTTGAATGCTCAATTTCAGGTTTACTGAAATGTTGTGTTACCGCGCCACGTATGTTTGGAATCTAAAATGGCAGAATTTTGTTCAAAAATCTAGATGAATGGGTCAATCGGCAAGTACAATTCGCGCCTGCAGTTGAGCTTATGGAAGTTTCACCCTCGCATCATCATCGTGGTTCTTCATCTTATCGTCGCTCGCTCGCCTTCGCGTCATTCACCAAGATTACGCTCTCCAACGCAGATTCAACGATTCATTGAACGAAGACAATCACCTCGCCCACTCGCTTTAGTTGATCGTTTCGGTGCTCAAATCATACAGAATCCACAGGTTGTTTGCACAATTCAAGAATGCAATCCAAATGTTTTCAAGTTCGAGAATGTTGCTCTTGAAATGGACCTGCTTACCTTTCTCACTCATCTCTCTCATACTATGTGAAGCGTTGTTGGAGCTTCTCGTGAATTCGATTATGCAAATAGTACTATTGGTCCATCAATATTTGTATATGATTATTTTGTATGCAAACAAAGTTGCATTTGGTTAATAAAATGCTGAAATATTTATGAGAAAATAATTAAACACTATTCTATCTAGATCGAGGTTAAACTCAAAATTGACTTTATTCTACATCTTTTCTCACTTTTAGTTTCATTTACAGTGGTCGTTTTATATTAATTTTTGTTAAGAATTTAAATCATAAATGGTCGTTATTTTACGGACGGAATCGTCGTAAACAATATATGTCTGTGATCAAGACGAGCTGGACTATGCTGTTATGCATACAATTTCATTTCATTTTGAGTCAGAACGACAAGACATCTCCGCCCATTGTTACTTTCCGCTAGCATCACATCGATCCCAATCAATTAGCAATTAGTTACTGAACATAATAATTCTTTATTTCAACAAAAATGAGTTAACTACATATATAAATAATAAATGAAATCTAGTGATGTTAGCCTACCGGCTTTAAATCAGTTACATCTTGATAATATTGCTTTTCAGCTTACATGGTGGTTTATGAAAAGATCTAACTTGAAATTGAAGTGAGAAAAACTCGAAAAAACTCACAAGCATGATGAATTTTTTTTAAAATGATAAAACTTAAGAAAAAAATAGTACACCTTAAGTGTACCTGATGAAGCTTCATCAACCAGAAAGTATGTTGTGTGTCTTGAATCATGATTCAGACTAATCAGCATGAAACTTGTTGTAATGTCTGTATCCTAGTTGAAGAGCAGCATGAAAAATTGATTCATTAGAATCTTCTTGAAATTGTTTTGGGTCCCCTCGGTATTCAGCCTTTAACTTGAATTATTTACCAATCAACCAATTAATGAGGCTCCAAATTTTTTCATCACAGATGGAATTAGTCATGCCGAAAGGCTTTATCCTCAAAATAAAAAAATGACTACGTTGACTCCAAAATTTTTCACATCAGAAATCAGGTTATATTGGCACCTTTGGATAAATCAGCTCAAATTTTTGAAACTCCAAATATATCTTGCCACAGATGTTAATTGCAGACTTAGATTGATCAGTAATGAGTGTCCTTTCTGCTATGATAGCTCCATATAATTTTCGTGCCAAAAATTATTTTGCTGGATCTTTGAATTTTCGGAAAATTGAAATTTTCACTGATTTTCAATAAATTTCACTTAAACTTCATAGTACTCTATTAATATTAAAGAGCACTACAAGCCAACTAGCTATGATATTTGTGTATTAAATATCGACTTGAAACTATTTTTAATCGCGAACTAATTTTTTTATGACTTCGCGTTTCAAGTTTACCGAGGGGACTCTAGTTACTGAACAAGGAGCACAAGTTACATGCTTTCGCATTCCAGCATGTGGGAAAGCATGCAAACACCAGTTCTTATCCCGAGAGGAATGTCGAAGCAACAAAGAGATGTCGACTGGACTCGCCGCGCATTATTGTTATTTAATCAATTTCCTCCTCGCAATTTTCGACTCCTAAAATGCTTAAGAAAGTAAAAAATTGCATTTTTAATTTTTTCGAAATGTTTTGAGCGCGATTCACACATTTTTTGACTGAACGCGATTTTAATTTTACTTATAAAGTTTTTGTAAACAAATGAACCGAAAATTAGGAACAAAAATAGACTGAAAATTAGGTTCGAGATTTTCAGCTAAAACTAGCTGTTTAAAACTTGTGTAATAGTGATAAAAAGTATTTTAAAGTGTTGTTAGAGAATTTTTCAAATATTTAAGTTATATAACTTATGAGGAATTAGCAATAGATTAGTGCTAAATATTGCACTATTATTTTAAAAAATTTTCAATCTTGTGAAAAATAAATGAAAATGGATATTTCTAAGTGATAATTAAAATTTATAAGTTGATTAATTTATCTAGAAATTTCAAAGTCAAGTTGTTGATAAAGTCTGCGATGTATGGTATATCAACAATTTGATGTACAAAATGTGTCCTTTCGAACCATGGTTTGTTACGAATCATTTTGAGTGCTTTATTTTGAGTTATTTGCAATTTTCTGATATTAGTGGCTGAAATTCCTTGCATTGCTGGTGTTGCATAGGTCAAGATTGGCCTGATAGCCAGTTTGTATACGAGGAGCTTGTTTTTGATTTCCTACAGATGAGCGGATATAATGAACAAATTGCAGAATTTGCTTTTTGTATTGTATTTTCAAAGTGCTTATTAAAATTGAGTTTTTTTTATCTAGATGAACACCTAAATATTTTAATTCTTCAACCCATTTGACTTCGCTATTTTTTTTGATTCTCCATTTTTATTCATTTCTTACCATTCACGTTGATTTTCCATTTTTTGAAGTGACCGTCAATTCTGATACTTGCAGATTTGAGACTTGATGTAATATTACTGCAGACTGTTGCAGATTTAAACAAAGCAGTGTCGTCAGCAAATAAGGCAGTTTCATGACTACCAATCAATTGAATATCACAGTTAAAATTATTAAAGAGCGTTGGACTCAGTACCGCTCCTTGTGGGACTCCAGCTACAATATGTCTTTCTGAAGACAGGCAGCCATTGAGTGTTACCCTAAACGTTCTTTCTGACAAGAAGGAATGGGTAATTTTTAAGATGTGGTTGGGATAGCCCAATCCAATCAATTTGTAGATGAGGCCATTTAACCATATGCGATCAAAAGCTTTCTCAATATCCAAAGTAACAAGACCAGTGGATTTCTTATCTTTGAGGGCTGCTTTTGATGATTGAATCACTCTGTGTAGCTGGTGCGTAGTTGAAAGGCCTGGCTCAAAACCATGTTACACAGCTGGAATAATCTCATTTTGTTTATTAAATGCAGTGATACGATTTTTGATGATTCTTTCTAATATCTTACTTATTGAGCTGAGTAAAGATATTGGCCTATAACTTTTTGGATCTGAACGGCGGTATAAGACTATTTTTTTGTTTCAAGAACTTTGCAGTTTTCCACTTGTCCTTACTATTTGGTTGAATTTGAGATAATTTATGCTCCCAATCATTATTTCTAACTTTGTGATCTCTTCTTTTATGACTCTTTCTATTACGTTGACTTCTGACTTAAGTTCAGGAATTCTTGTCCGCTGCCACTGACGTCTTTTATCATTTTTGAGCTTGATTTTGTGCAGAAGCCAATCTGGAAGGATAAGTTTGTAACTCGATTTCTTTTTAATAGGAACAGCGATCTTTTCAGCAGTTAAAAGCAATTCAGTTTGTACACTCATAGAAAAAAATTTAGACAAAAATTAACACCAAATGTTTAAATTTAAATGGAAAGTTTTTAAATTTAAGCAAAAAATGTTTAAAAATTTAATATTTGGCAATAAATTTCTTTTTTCGGTGCTAAAATTTTAATATTTGCGATGTTAAAATTTAAATTTTTTAAAAACTGTCAAAAAAAACAAATCTAATGTCAAATTCTAAAATTTCAACACGAAAATATTAAAATTTTTATCATTTTGACAATACATTTTTAAACATTTGAATGATAAGATTTATTTTGGTTCTATTTGTAAAATGAAAAGAGCCGCTTAAATTTATTTTTTTTAAAAAGTAACAATTATTGTATATTGAAGTGATGAAACTGCAGAAAAGTGATCAAAAAGAGATATAGAAGTAAAAGAAAATTAAGATTCAGAAGGAAATGAGAGGATTTCAACATAAAATGAAATGGTAAGAATTTATGGTAAGGTTGTTTGAAAATTTTCATTTTCTCTAATTGAATGATTTCTAATGATTTTAAATAATACCCTCTTTATAATATGATATATTTAGGTTTTACAGATAAATTTCAAGTAAGTCAGTTGAAAATCAATTGAAAACATGTTTTGTTTAAATAACTATTTTTTGTTATCTTTATCTAAATTCTCTTTAATTTTATTTAGTTCTTTTTCTCTATTTACAGAATCAAAAGCAAATAAAGCATTGAATCAAGGTAATTGGTCATATATTATAAGTTTATTTATTTTTATTTTTTCTTTTCAGATTATGTGAATGTAAACGTAAAAAGATCCAGTGAAAGAAATATTTCTAAGTTATCAAGATCCAACAATTGTTAAAAATTCAAATGAATTTTAAGTATTTAATTTTTGTATTACTTTTAACATTTATCTAATAAAGCTTTGTACAATAAAAGAATCTAAATGAAATTAAATGAATTTTTAGCTAAAATAATTTTTCAGGATTTTTTGAATTAAAAATTTTAACATACGAATTTTAAAATTTTAGCACGAAAATATTTAAAATATTAAGAACAAAATGTTAAAATTTTAATATTTGGTGGTAAGAACTGTTTTTAACGTTTTGATATTAAAATTTTAACATTTATTTATAAGAGCTCAAGTTAAATTAAATGTAAAATTTTCCATACAAATTTAATATCTGATATTAAATTTTTTCTATGAGTGTAACGGATAGTAGAATATTTGAAAATTACCAAGAGGATAAAATGTGAGAGAAAGAGAGAAAGAAGAAAAGTAATTTATTCATTATGTAATCGTCAAGCAAGTAAGATATGAAATAAAGAAATAAACATTTTAAAACTAAGTTTTAGTGTTTTAAGTGTTTTTAGTGTTAAGATAATTTCAGGACATGTGACAAAATAAATAAATAGTGATTAGTGATAATTAATCAATTAAGAAAGAATTAGTCAAAATTACCGATCTGAGACACGTGCAAAAAATTAAAATTAAAAATTACTAATTAGATGATTAAGTCTATAATTCGATGAAAACGAATGTGATTAGTGAATTAAAGTGTTAAAATAGATGAGTTGAGTCAAAAAGTAGTCGAAGAAAAAGTTTTAAAATTTTAGGGTTATGGCGATACAAAAATTAAAGTCCATCAGTTATTTAATACTTTTCATATTCAAAATAGATAAACCCTTAAATTATTCGAAATTATCACAAAGCATTGACTCATTTACTTTGCAGTCGAATTAAATTGATTATTAAGCTAAAATTTATCCAATTTATAAATGTTCTGGATCTTTTCCATATGCATGGAGAATTAGATTCTTCTTAATTATTCTCATGTTTTGGCGTTGATAGAGTTGATATCTTTCTTTAAGATAAGCAAAACTAAAATATATTCTTTAGTTTCAATTTTATATAGCGAAGTTCAGATCCAAACATTTTCTGTAGCATTTTCTTTATTTTTTGAGAAAATATAATTTTTTTTTTTTTGTCGTGCTACAAGTGAATTGTTTTATGTGAGTATCAATTTCATCTGTATTTTTGAGATTTGTTGCAAATACATCTGAATCAATTCTCTTATGCACCACAGTCTGGAATAAATTCCAATTTGCATTTGCATAATCGAGAAATGTATTTTCGAAGCTATTCACTTGTGGTAATGTATAGATTGAAAATTTAACAGCTTTATGATCGCTGGAGAGTTCAGTGGTTACTAAATTGGATATATTGTGTAATTTATTTGATAAGATTAGATCAATTGTAGATGACATCTTATTGTGATCAACTGGTATATGTGTTGCTTCATCAGGATAATCGATAAAGAAGTTGTCATGACACATGGCATCATAAAGCAATATTCCAGCTCGATTTGCTCTTTTGCAATTCCATGATCTGTGTTTTGCATTAAAATCTTCACAAGCAAAGAAACTCTTTCTTGACTGCGTGATTTTCCTGATGTCAGCAATGAAATGTTTATTTATTGATTTATTGTCAGCAGTGCCAGGCACGTATACTGAGTAGATGGACTCACCATTGCAATTTTTGATTTCTATCCCTATATGTTCAAGATAGTTAAGGTTGAGAGAAGGTAATAAGTTATGATTTATAATTCTACGGACTATAATCGCAACATTTCTCATCAAGTACTATTCTATAAATCATAATTGAGTGTCCATTAGTGTTTAAATGTCATTATTGATTTAATAAAATCATTTATTTTGTGTTTTTTAAAATTTTCATATTAAAAATTTGTAAACAATCAACTAGACCAAAAATTAGGAACGTTTACCCTAGTTACATAAAAGAATAATGTAAATTTCTCACACTTTGTAAACACATTTTTTTTTTCAATAATTTTGCCTTCTCCAAGTGTCAAGAATATGTCTTGATTCATTTTCTTTCTCTTTGTTAAACCGTTGCTTGACTGTGTGTTTAAATTTCAGTTTTACATCTCCTCGTGTAAATGCGACTAAACCTTTCTTTTTCAATTTTCCATCCACATAGCAAGACTTGAGTTTTAAAAAACATGATGGGAAAGTCTCTGCGTATATCAGAGAACTTAAGCGCATTTTTGGCGCCTAGGTCAGTAATATTAGCGGTTACAGAATTGATAGAATCGTCTAAAAGAATTTCTTCTTGCAGCAAATTCTAAGCGCTAAGTTCAATAATATTAGCGGTTACAGATATAATAGAAACGTCTTTAAAAGAAATATTCAATTGCAATAAGCTTTGTGTTTTCGTTTATATAATCAATATGGAAATATAATTCATCAAAACGTGACTTTTGTAACTGTTACGAGTGATTCTTAATCGTTCGACTTTCCGATTTGTATTTCAAAAGAAATCTCATTGATATAAAAATAACGATTGAGCAATATTCAATTATTTAAAGTTTTAATATTTGCCGTTGGTAGCGCTGCTATCGTTTTCGCGCCAAAAAATTTTGTTTACAAATTTTCAATATGGAAATTTAAATTCGGAAATTACCTAATTAATGCAATCAGTGTTCCAAAAATGCGCAAAAAAAAACACGAGTCAACTTTTAAGAATAGGAAAGAACTTCATTCAAATATTTTGGTGTTTCGTTCACAATTTTCGATTCGAAACATAATATTGATTTCAATACAACTGTCAAGTCAGATTCAAATTCAACTGTTGCGTGTGTCAAAAAATGTTGCGCGACAAAAAATTTTGTTTACAAATTTTTAATATGAAAATTTTAATTCGTAATTTACAAATTATCGTAATAAGTGACAAATTTCTAAATAAGTGATACGGTACTAACTTTTTAGCACAAACCAAATGCAAAAAACCGTAAGTCTCTAGCTATTATAGTTTTAAAGATCTCAGAGGGACACCGGGAACCAGGAACTGAATAAAGTGAAATTATAAGCTGCATTGTTGTTCCAAAAATGCGCTAAAAAGAGAAATTCTTTTCGTGTATTTAAATTATTTATATCTTGAAATAATAAATATTTGAAAGCATTAAAATCTCTTAAATAACTAGTCTATATTCATTTAATATTGATTGCGCATTACTTGCATGCCTCAATCATTGACAGATTGGTGTTTTAAATTTGGAGTGTTTTAGTGTTTGGGACTAATGATTCGATATTGTAATTATAATAGTCGTGAAATTCAATGCGAGAATATTTTTCATGATTTATAGTAAAGTATTCTATAAATAAGGTTTTTTGCCAATGTTTTACTAAGTTCTCAATAGTCAATTGGTAGCAAGGCTGGGACACTTAATTAATTAATAAATTTTATTAATAATTTATTAATTTTATTAATTAATTAATAATTAATAAATTTATTAATAATTTATTAATTTTATTAATTAATTTTATAAAATCCTTTGAATATTTGATTTTATGACAAATTTAGTCATTATGCACTTATTAGCTATTATATGTGTGAATTTAGTTTTAAATACATTTTCTACTCTAATAATCAAAATTTTATTCCAAAAATTCGTAAAAACATCAATTCTTAGCATGAAAGAATACTTTTTTAGGCATTTTGACAACTTTAATTTCTAAATTTAAAGCATTTCATCAAGTCAAAAGTTTACTAAAAGTGATCAAATGCTACTAAATAATAGGGTTTTTCGAAATTCAAAAAAAAATAAACACTTTGTGTTACCTCATTTAAATTTCGAAGGCGATGTTTCCACATTTTTGTATTCTCGGTTTGAATCTAATACTTGTGTCAAATAAGAGTTATTTCTAGTAACTCTCAAATTTTTTTAAACTAAACATCTTTATCTCTTCTCTTTATTCAACTTTAAATTTGATACTTTTGTATTTATCGTGATTAAAAATGACAAACTCTTTACTAATTATTTTCATTAATGGAAATAGATAAATAAGGAAACAAGTCAAATGATGCAGTTGATGATGGTGTAGTTTTAACATAGAGTTCAAATGATTATTTAAGAAAAACAAAATTTCTTAAAAAAATGCATAGATCAAATGCTCAAGATTAAGAAAATAAGATGATGTTTTGCAATTTTTATGACGATACATTATCATATTAAATATGTTTTTACAATTAGATATGCTTTGTTCATAATTAACAGAAGTCATAAGCATTCGAAAAAGTAAAATTTCTTCATAATTTTGTGTTTTTATCAACAGTTCATAAAATTCTTCACATTAAATGGTGTGAACAATTTCAAGCAAAATATTCATTTTTTAAAATTAGGAATCCGTGGGTGTCCATTCGTATCCTTGAATCAAAATGCCTTAGAAATGACTTTTGACATGTTTATCGACGTTTTATGACATTTTTAGCAGGGTTGACAACCTCTGAAAATCTGTACACAGGCCAATTTCTGTGACAGAAAGAGAAAATTTTGTCGGTTAAAGGTTACCTATTTTTATGCTGAGAAATCGATAAAACAAAAAATTTACAAATAGGTTGGCAACATACCGTAAAGAATTTTTGCACAGGCAAATCTGCGACAGATCTGTACAGTCGCTCGTCTACAGGCACATGCTTTGCCAACTCTGGATTCTAGAACCATTTAGTAAGAAGTTTTGAATTTATGTCGTTCAAAACATGCACATACATACTCTTGGGTTAACACCTACCCAAAAAAATTCTTTTGGTGATTCGTCATCTTACCAAGACTTTCCAAAAGCTATAGAAAACCTCTCAACGATTTTACGTTTCTGAGTTATGGTTTAAGACAGACAAATGAACGAGAAAATAAACCTATATTCATAGACAAAAAAATGAAAGGGAAGAAAACTTTTCTAACTCAAAGTTTTATATTATATTTGAAATTAGAAAACAAATAAAGATGTAAATGTTTCATTTACAAGAATTTTGAAAAAAACACTCCTGATCTAAAAATTTTGATTTTGTACAATTCCATTTCAAAGTTGTTATTAAATCTACTTGTAACTGTAATTGTTTTTCGAATTTGATTTTGATTTTTATTAAAACCTTACTGGTGTATATAAAAGATATTACATATGTAAGCTTTGATATTAGAATTTAAAAGATTAAAACAAAAATCAAAGAGAGTAATTCATATTATGATACATAATTTATAGAATAAGTAACATAATGTTACTAACATTACTTTTAATTCAAGTAATATTCACAGAGTTATCAAATTTATAACTGCGTATTGATAGTATATATGAAATGAAATTCAAGAATCATTTCAATTAATTTAATATTTATTAAACGAGTTCAAAATAAGTTAATTTGAACAAGATTAAAGTGATTTTGAAACATTTTACACCAATGAAAAAGTTATTTAGGTAAAATTGATGACTTCGATAAAAACATGTCAAAAGTCATTTCTAAGGCATTTTGATTCAAGGATACGAATGGACACCCACGGATTCCTAATTTTAAAAAATGAATATTTTGCTTGAAATTGTTCACACCATTTATGTGAAGAATTTTTATGAATTGTTTGATAAAAAACACAAATTATGAAGAAATTTTACTTTTTCGAATGCTTATGACTTCTGTTAATTATGAACAAAGCATATCTAATTGTAAAAACATATTTAATATGATAATGGTATCGTCATAAAAATTTGCAAAACATCATCTTATTTTCTTAATCATGAGCATTTGATCTATGCATTTTTTTTAAGAAATTTTGTTTTCTTAAATAATCATTTGAACTCTATGTTTAAACTACACCATCATCAACTGCATCATTTGACTTGTTTCCTTATTTATCTATTTCCATTAATGAAAATAATTAGTAAAGAGTTGTTCATTTTTAATCACGATAAATACAAAAGTATCAAATTTAGAGTTGAATAAAGAGAAGATAAATGATGCTTAGTTTTAAAAAATTTAGAGTTACTAAAAGAAATAACTCTTATTTTGACACAAGTATAGATTCAACCGAGAATACAAAATGTGGAAATATCGCCTTCGAAATTTTAATGAGGTAACACAAAGTGTTTAATTTTTTTGAATTTCGAAAAACCCTATTATTTAGTAGCATTTGATCACTTTTAGTAAACTTTTGACTTGATGAAATGCCTTTAAATTTAGAAATTAAAGTGTGTCAAAATGCCTAAAAAGTATTCTTTCATGCTAAGAAATTGATGTTTTTACGAATTTTGGAATAAAAATTTGATTATTAGAGTAGAAAAATGTATTTTAAAACTAAATTCACACATATAATAGCTAAATAAGTGCAGTAATGACTAAATTTGTTCATAAATCAAATATTCAAAGGATTTTATAAAATTAATTAATAAAATTAATATAATTATTAATTAAATCTTTATTAATTATTAATAAAATTTATTAATTAATTAAGTGTCCCAGCCTTGATTGGTAGTGTCTTGGTCTAGTAACACTGTAGTCGGCGGTTCGAAACTAGTCTAAGGCGAAAATTTCTAAATGTGATTTTTAGTGTTTTTTCACGAAATCTAGTAATTTTAGTTGTGAAATCGAGTGCAAAATCAATTTCTACTAAATTTGGTACTTGAGAAATGTACAAATAGTTATTCTGTAAGACTATGTTTAAAACTGAAAATCCTTTAATAGTTCACTTTTTAAAGTTTCAAAGATTCAAAATTCAATTCTAGCCTAGATCCAAAGTATAAATTTGAGTGTGAGTTTGCGTAAGATTTGATGAGTTTGAGTTGCTTGATGACAACATCTGAGTGAGTTGCAGCTGATACTAACGCAGTTTTAAAATCAAAAAATCTTTGACTTAAAAATACTCACATGCCGAATACACAAGAGTTGGAAAAAAAATTTGGAATAAGATATTTTATAACAAGTCAAAACCTGTCTTAATTACCTACCTATATGGGAGGACAAGAAAAAAGAGAAGAGTAAAAAAAAATTTTTTTTTTTTGGATATTGTTGATGTTTAAAAGGTGTGTGTGTGTGTGGTGTATAAAAAATATTCGTTAAATGTCAATATAATAATATTGAAATGATTACTTCTAAAATAAATTGAAATAAAATAAATTTCATACTAAAATAAAGTGAAACCGCAAAAGGCTCAGTATAACAGCTGTAATTTCTTAGATCATATTCACAGTACTTGGATAACTGTGGAAAATCTAGAGCTAATACATGCATATAATACGAGTATTGTTTGTAATTCTCGTGCAGTTATTAGACAAACCAATCGGTCGCAAGACTATTAAAATAGTGGAACTCTAGATAACTTTGCTGATCGTATGGCCATGTGCCGACGACAGATCTTTCAAATGTCTGCCCTATCAACTTTGATGTTAGTATAAAGGACTAACATGGATGCAACGGGTAACGGGGAATCAGGATTCGATTCCGGAGAGGGAGCCTGAGAAACGGCTACCACATCTAAGGAAGGCAGCAGGCGCGTAAATTACCCACTCCCGGCACGGGGAGGTAGTGACGAAAATTAACAATACAGGACGAATAATAGTCACGTGTGCTACTGTAATTGGAATGAATCGAGTTTAAATCCTTCAATGAGGATCAAGTGGAGGGCAAGTCTGGTGCCAGCAGCCGCGGTAATTCCAGCTCCACTAGCGTATGTTAAAATTGTTGCGGTTAAAACGTTCGAAGTTGATCATTGTCCAGTGCGGGTGTGACATCATCAAGTAAATGGTTGTCATCACTTTTCGGTTACTTGGACTATATGACTGAACACTTAATGAATAGAGTTGATGTCTTTCATTAGACTAGACGTCTATTTAGTTCGGCTTACTTTTACCTTGAACAAATTAAAGTGCTCAAAGCAGGCTATATATGCTTGAATATTTTTGCATGGAATAATGGAAAAAGACCTCGGTCTTATTTGTATGTATATCATATTTCGTGTGGTATATATATGATTTTCTATTGGTTTGATACAGATCAAGAGGTAATGATTAATAGAAGCAATTGGGGGCATTAGTATTACGGCGCGAGAGGTGAAATTCTTAGATCGTCGTAAGACTAACTAATGCGAAAGCATTTGCCAAGGATGTTTTCATTAATCAAGAACGAAAGTTAGAGGATCGAAGGCGGTTAGTAACGCCCTAGTTCTAACTGTAAACGATGACAGCTAACGATTGGATGTCACTAAATAAAAGAGGTGCATTCAGTAGCTTTCCGGGAAACTAAAGCTAGTTTCCGGGGGAAGTATGATTGCAAAGTTGAAACTTAAAGGAATTGACGGAAGATTACCTCCAGGAATGGAATTTGCGGCTTAATTTGACTCAACACGGGAAAACTTACCAGATCCGAACTCAAGTGGGTATGACAATTTGATAGCATTTTCACAAATTTGAGGGTAGTGGTGCATGGCCGTTCTTAGTTCGTGGATTGATTTGTCTGGTTAATTCCGATAACGAACGAGACTCAATTATTTAACTAGACACGCCTTTTATCCCTGTTGAGATGCTGAATTTGTGCGTGATGCATTTTTAATTTACTTTATGATAAAGTTTCAACTCCTCTATATTAGAGGTTAATCTCCATCTTCTTCTTCATCTTTTTTTCTTCCATTTTAATAGAATTTAAAATTCAGCTTCCTACATCTACTTTAACATTGTTAAATGTAATCTATACACAATGAAGGCGCTCTAACAAATAAAAGTGTTTCGTCTGCTTAAATAAACAAATTGTTTCGAGCAATATGAAATTGAGCAATAACAGGTCCGTGATGCCCTTAGATGTTCTGGACGGCACGCGAGTTACAATGAAGCTGACAACGTGTTGCCTTATCCGAGAGGATTGGAAAATCACTGAGCCAGCTTCCTAGTTGGGATTGTGGACTGAAAAAGTTCACATGAACCAGGAACTCCTAGTAAGTGTGAGTCACTAGCTTGCATTAATTACGACCCTGATCTTTGTACACATCGCCCGTCGCTATTACCGACGAATTATTTAGTGAGATCTCTGGAGATGAGCGTTGCGATTGTTTTTGCCAAAGTTGATCAAACTTCATGATTTGAAGTAGGGGTTTACAAATCGGGAAAATTCCCGTTCCCATTCCCGATGAAAAATCCGGGAATTCCCGAAACGGGAATTAGTAACAACTCTTATAAATTTAAATATTATATTCACTGAGCTTCTGTCCTTTTGAAACCTTTATTTTAGTATAAAAATAAATACTTCTTATTAACAATATTTAAAATGTCTTTAGTATGGAAACATTTTATAAAAATGAGACACAATTGAGGCTAAGTGTTGTGTAAAAGAAGGTGAAAAAACTTGTGGTTGTGTTTTGAAAAGATCAGGAGATACAAAAGGTCTTTTCGAACATTTAAAAAGAAAGCATAATATTTCACAAGAAGATACTTCACAAATATTTTTGGTTTAAGAACCTCCAGTTGCTAAGAAACAAAAATTGATGTTTGTTTATTTAAGTAATAATAATATAAATGTTATAATAAATGTTCTTGAGCCAGCGAAAATAGAAATTGATTCTCTTTCAAAAGATTCAACAAATATTTTTTAAGCTGAGAGAATTTTTCATTTCTTGATGAGAGCATTGAAAAAACAAATTTATCCGCTTGTTGTAAATTTTTACACATCTTTTTTGTCAAGGATTAATGAGAGAAGAAATGCAAAACTTAGTGGACTGTTATATTATTTAATCAAGTCCGATCTTTTAAACTTAGGAACCTATTTTAATTATCTTTAGAAAAAATTATAGAAAAGTTTGTTGTTGAACTGATGAATAGAATGTTTTCATCCGACAATGTTTGTCAATCTTCATCATCATAAGCTAATATTCACAATAATGAATCATTATTTTTATCGACTCAATTTAATTCTCCTTATGATCAATTACAATCTAATTTGAATATTCTTAACACTATGAGTAATAGCAAATGCATAAATGAAGCAGATCTATATAAAAGTGACTTCTATCATCATGAGAAATTTGATCGAAAAAGTCCTCGATTGCAATTTCTTCTAAATGCATTATTTTCCATTCCTGCAACATCAACTACTGTTGAGAGGAATTTTTCTATGTCAAATAATGTTGTCTCTAAACAGATAAACAGGGATCTCAGATGCTAAATAAAAATATTAACGCAATTTGTTTTCTCAAAAGTTTTTTCTTAACCATACCAAATATATAAGGTATCAAAACTTTAATGTTTAATATCATTTCATATAAAAAAATCTAATTCATAACTTTAAATAAAATTTTCATTGACACGATCAACAGTCCGCTTATTTCATACAAAAAAAATTCAACTTTAGTGAAAAAATAATGATAAAAAAACGGGAAATTCCCGTTCCCGGAATCCTCAATTCCCGGGAATTTGTAAACCCCTAATTTGAAGGAAATATCAGATTGTAGTAAGGTTTCCGTAGGTGAACCTGCGGAAGGATCATTTATGTATACATACATATATATGATTCTGTTGGTGTAAGAGTAGAGTAAAAAAATCCTAGGTACTAGAATTTAGCGATATATATTAAAAACACAGTTTATGTTGTTTGTTTTCTTAAAGAGTTACGCTTAGGTAATATTATTTTTATGCAAATATATTGCAGTTACTATTTAAAAAAAAATAGAATTTTTAAACCGTAGACAGAGAGGATCACTTGGCTCATGGATCGATAAAGACCGCAGAAAACTGCGCGTACCATGTGAACTGCAGGACACATGATCATTGACATGTTGAACGCATATTGCACTTTATATTTTAACTATATAAAGTACATATGGTTGAGTGTCGTAATTTAATAATTATTTCAATTATAGATATAATATTTTTATATGTGTATTTAAATGTCATTAAAGCATCATTTGTATGATATTTATGAATAATATACTAAATTTAAATGTCGGTTTACGCCCTATATTGAAAGAGGTAAAAGAATGTTATATTTCTTTGTAAATATGTATGTGTATGTGTGTATATTACATAGAATATACATTCAATACTTATTTCTGGCGCCAACTTTACATTTACATATGTTACGAGTTGTCAGTATATAAGTATAATAGCAACATATTAAAGAAAATTTACATTTTTGATAGTAAACAAGAAGCAAAAATAAGAGTATATGTAATATACGACCTCAATTCATGTGTGACTACCCCCTGAATTTAAGCATATTATTTAGGGTAGCAAAAGAAATACCAGAATAAGAGTAACTTATATTAAAGTCTCGTATTATCAATTGTATTGATTTGATGGACGGGTATATATATAAATTTGCATTATATTTGTACTCACTTACAATCCATTCTAATATTGTTTCATGTGTCTGTACGTATCATATAATGTCTATAATAATTATTACATTAAGAAAACATTGATATTTTTTACAGTCTATCATGGATAATGTTATGTTAGAGCCTGAATCCCTCACAAATGATGAGAGCTTAAAGCGAAGTTTCAATTTTAATTGTTTACTTTAGCTTAACCGATATTCTGCTGTGCAGGATATTTAATACAAAGTAGAGTTTAATCTTTAAAATTATGGATGTAGATGAGAATAAATGAATTTATAGTATTTAATAAACATCAGAGTGGACTAGTCTGCTGTTTTATTTATACCTTTTTCTTTTCAGGTTGGGGTACGATGTCGATTCACCTTCCCGTGGTGTGTTCTGTTAAGCTATACTACTATTAGTATAGTGAACTAAGAGAATCAACAATGGAGAGAGTGTAGGAAAACTTTATACCCTCTCGTGATGTCTTATGTTTCACTTAAAAGCAGTCATATAGTAGTTTCTTACTTTCTCTGTCTTTTGAAGTACTTAGGTATTTCGTTAAAAAAGGTAAGAGCGGGTGGGTTTACTTTACTATATGATTTGGATCTCATGGACACTACATCAAGTGAAGACGGTTTAGTCTTTAACAATCATGTTTTCCAGTTAAGTAGAGCAGATAAATATTCGTGTGCGTCATAATCTGTCCGATCTACTTTGATGGTAAATGATAATGTTATTAAAGTGAAGCAAGAATAAGAACGATAAATAGATGTGCAATAAACGGTATTACAGAATAAATTATATTTGCGGACATTGTGGAGCTGAGTTTCCATGTAAAAGGAGTGCAAGCCATCATATCGAAGAACAACACAATTAGTTTCTGATAACACCAATACGAACGTAATCAACAACGATTAAAAAACAATAACGTAAATCATTAAATGAGAGAAATAAAATGTGAAATATGGTTATTATTATAAAAATAAAAATTTTTTTTTTTGGGGACAAAATCCAATCCTATACCTTCTCGTGGTGTCCCCTAATAATCTACAATTTTATTTATATTGTAGAGAACTAAATAATATGGTATAGAGTGATGGTGTTGTAAAGTACAACTATATACTACCAGAGTGCTCTGTTAAGCTATACTATTAGTATAGTGATCCAAGAGAAACGACAATGGAGAGAGATATATAGTGAAATTTTTATTATTTGTATTTATATAAATACAAAATGACCCTATATCAATATTCTATTAAAGTATGAAGAGACGATCCTCTTTATAAATGTACCTAATTATGCCTTCTAGTGGCGACCCCGTAAGTACTTGGGAAGTGGTGAATCTCGGCGAAACAAAAGAAAAGACAATTTGAAGAAGATGTAGCAAGACCATCTTTAAATTACATAAGAATTAAACCATATTTTGATGATGAAGAAGAAGAAGATGACGTATTTGATAGCGATAGTCATTCTTGAAGGTGGAAAATTCGCAGTTGGGGCAATTGATTATGATGATGAACCATTGATAAATGGTGAAGAGGTAAGAGGGCTTGTTTACGAATATTGGATTAATCAAAAAACTGCTTTACAAAGTATGCCAGAGAAATGGAATGATAAAGATCACAAACCTAAATGTCGTGTAGTTTCATGTAACTACAGAGCGCTTGATTATAAGCATCGTGCTAGTGGCTTTTGTGGTATTCATAAAGCAATGAGTTCCACAATTGCATCTTTGATCAATGGTGTGCTTTGTTCTACAGAACGTTGTACGAAAAAAGCTGGTGTTTGTTTTACTGAGGCTTTATGTTTTAGTTGCAAAGCACTACCTGAAAATCAGAGAGTAAAATACCCTTTTCAATTTTCATACGAAAAAATTAAAAAATCTATCATTATTGAGATGGCTAAATCAGCTGCGGATAAATTTGAGGTTTGGAAGAAAAATAATCCCAACGATGGATTTTAGATTGTAGTGACAAAGCAAAAATTGATCAAGAGATTGGAATGTCATGATCAAAATCCGCTTCGGCGTGGTTATTACAAAGTAGCTATTATTGCTGCTTTTGATAACTGTTATGATGTCGGTAAGTTTGAATTTGAGTCCCTAAACCGCAGATCTAAGCGGATTGGTACAGAATACTTTAGGAGCATAGCACCAGGTGGTCGATATACTCACTTGGAGGCAAAATGTCGATTTCACCTTCCTGTAGTGTGCCCTGTTGTAGCGCTTTCGATCTCCAAATGAAACAAATTATATCCAACGAGGTATTAATAAAAATTATGAGCACAAATATATTTTTTAATGACACGTAATTGAAAATCGAGTTAAAATTTTCAATTTTGTGCACTTTAACTCAAGATTTAAATGAAAACTTCACTAAATGGAACTACAAAATGGGTATGTAAATAAGAAAAATATGTATAAATAAATGATAAAGTAAATTTCTGATGTTGATATCAGAAGAATAATTGGTAGAGACTCTCGCCCTGCATGAGCTACGCTATACTGTTAAGCTGTACTAATCGTATAGTGAACTAAGAGAATCAATAATATAGAGTATATTTAATGAGTTAATGAGTATTAGAAAATTGATTGATCCTGCCAGTAGCGTACACTTGTCTCAAAGATTAAGTTATGCATGTCTAAGCACATGTACTAAAATAAAGTGAAACAAAAGGCTCAGTATAACAGCTATAAATTTTTAGATCATATTCCCAGTTACTTGGATAATTATGGAAAATCTATAGCTAATATTACAAGAGTTGTTGATGTAAGAGAGTATAAAAGTAAAGAACCTAGGTTTATTTCTATAAAAATAAATCTCATCACGTAAGATCACAATTTTAAATAATTGTTAATCGATTCCGTGTATAGTAGGGTCCATTATCTTGCATATATAAACATCATATTTAAGTCCAGTTTGAATGCGGCTCAATATAACCATAGAGAAGGTGCTAGATCCATATATGTATGATGCTTGTGCAAGTGGGCTACAAACTCCTAGAAGTCATGTTGCTTGATAGTGCAGCATCAAGTGGGAGGTAAACTCTTGTAGCAGAAATAACGAGTAATTTTATAGCATATCGCATAATTCATTTATAATATCATTTCTGACTCATAAACTTACGGTCATTTTTTTTGCTGATGAAATGCTCTAGTTTAATTGATTGACCCACATTTTTATCAGCATAATAATAGTATAAAAGACAATATGTATTATTAGTGGTCAGTTATCGCTTGAGCTTCGGCTCAAGTGGAGCTCAGTACCACCTTATTATTCTTGGACAGTCATTGAATAAAGTTATATTTAAGCGCATCTAAATTTCGTGTTTTCTCCTAAAATTTCCAGTTCATTACTTGTCACACTTCGTTTCTACTTCGCTCACTTTGTTACACTCCTTCTAAGGCTAAATATTACCATGAGACCGATAGCAAACAAGTACCGTGAGGGAAAGTTGAAAAGCCAAATAGTATGTAAATACTTTTTAGGTTTACTCTATTGAATTTACGTGTTGGGCATATTTTAAGATATAACGTCAGTTTCACTTTTTCGTGGTAGATTCTGTCAAGCTATATTTCTTATTAGTATAGTGAACTAAAACAATTGACAATAGAGGGAGAAAAAATTTTAATTTATTAGGTACATCGAGAATGAAAGAACTGGTGTATTGAGTTTAGGAATTTATAGGTAAAGAGTAGTGGAGTATAAAAGAAATTACATATGTATAATATAATAGCCTAGAAAATTGAATTATAGAACTAAGATATAGATAGTAGGTATAGTGAAATTAAGTTTGATAATATAGTGTACTTGTATACAAAATATTTTATATAATATGTGCTCAAATAAGATGTAATAGGCTTCTGAAATGGATGTTTATATATATAGTGTCTGAATAAGTATCAAAAACTTAAAGTTCTAGTAAGTTTCAGTTATTAAGGTTCTTTCATAAGATTTTTATCGTCTTTTCTCAAATATAAGAACTAATCTTTATGTTCGAATCGAAAATTTTCAATATTTCATTTTTTAAAATTTTCAAACCGTCTTAGAATTTCCAAAAAAAAGTCTGCTTAATTTTCAAAATTACAAAACGAGACTGAAAAGTGTCCGCCTTAAGTCGGATTACTTTAGCGCATTTTTGGTGCCTTTGACAAATTATAGACTTATTAGAATCGTTTTAAAAATAAATTTACAGTTTAAAATAATTTGATCGAAATAAATTAAGAATATAGGAAAAATCATGTTTATAAAATTTTTTATGCATGAAAGTACGGCGAGCGTTTTTAATTGATGTTGAATTTACCAGTGTCCGAAACAGTTTTACGTGTAATTAAAAATGAACTAAAACTTATTCGATTAAAAATAAAAGCCTAATCGATTAAATTTTAGTTGATTTTAGTTGAAAATTTTAATTGAATAAGTTTTAGTTGATTTTTAGTTATTTGCAACTAAAATACCAAACGATTTCGGGCTCTGCAATTTACAGAATCTTATTATAAATTTTGTTAACTTGAAGATAACGGTTGAGTAATGTTCAAAATATTTCAAGTTCCAATATTTGCCGTTGGTGGCGCTGCAATCGTTTTCGCAGCCAACTTCGCTTTGTTTACATTTTTCAATTTGGAAATTTAAATTCGTAATTTCCCAATTAATGCAATCAGTGGCAACATTCTAATAAAGATTGCCGCCAATAACTCGNTAATAAGTTATTCTTGATGTTATTTCAATAAATGATCAAAGTCTGGGATTGATTATGTTTTCTTTGCAACGTATTATAGACCGACCCAACTTTTACATTTTAAAATCTTAGGAGCAAAAAATTGTCATTTATAAGAGCGATCAATGGCAAATATAGTTAGGAATGACTCATATACATAATTAGACATTCAAAAAACATTTTTAAATGAACAACTCATTTATTTGTAAAAATTTTTCTATACAGACATTTTAAAAATAAACTTTTTTTCAGTTTTGTTGTTTTCTTGCGTTTTCAGCTAACTCATACATTTGAGCTCGATAGTCATCAATTTATTCATTAAAAGCATCTTGAGCTGCTCTGATAGATAATAAGATAATAAGATTGCTGAAATGGAAGAGAAAATTTATTTTAATATTTAACAAAACATTTTTATTATATATTTAAATTACAAGTTTAACGCAAGGTAAACAAATTCATTAGTGGAAGCAATTCAAGTGAACAGCAATACCGACAATCGTTGAGAAAACTTTTCTAAAATATCGTTAAACACCCAAAATTCGTCGAATTCTTTACGAAATTTGAAAATAACATACGCTTGTATCGAAGCTAATGGCATCAATTTGTGAACAATATACCATGTTCAATTTTATATTTTTTTTTTGCTACATCATAAATATTACTTCCATTCCACACATTCATTTAATACAAGTGCAATATAAAAACGCTTGAACATTGTCAATTGATACTCTTTGAAATTTTGATTGATTGATACTAATTTTCATCGCCATTTGTTCTGTTATTCCTTTTATATTTGCTGTTGGCATCATTGATTGATTTAATTAATGATAATTCTTAAAATCTAATTTAACTGAATTATAAGCTTCTGAAAGTACTACAATGTATAGTAAATGAAGACATTGTGAAACAACCAAATTTTGTGTGCAGCTTTTCTTAGCTCTTTGTCAATTGATTTTGCTTCTTCCAAATTCATTTCTGCTTTCATTGTCGCTTGGCCAAATATATTAATTTCAAGTTTATCATTAAAAGTTACTTCAATTCTCTTGTCGCCAACAAAGACATGAATTGTTTCTAAGCATTTTGCATCATTTGATTTTTGAAGAATTGCATTTTCAGCCATAAGTTCCTTGATGACATCAATAAACATTTTTTCAATATCTTTATTATATTGCTTCCTTTGTATATGAGCTAACAAACACGATGAAAACCTAAAGTTCTTTGATAGTTTTGCAAATTTTAACTACAATCAAATTCAAAACGCAAGTTCTAATTATTGATTTACGCTCTAAAAGTCCACTGAGAGTAAAATTCATTATCGATGCTCACATTTTGACAACATTCAGATAATATTTTTGTGTTCAAAAAAGAAAACTCTCCCCGGTTTCAACAATTACTGCTCGACCAATCATTTGTTTGTACTTGCTGAGTGTAAGAAAACTTGAATCAATATATGGTGAACGAATTACATTACGTTTTGCAGTTAAATTCACCCCAGCTGCTAATGTTGATGTACAACAAATAACGTTTAAAACTTTTGCACGAATTCTTCATCATTTGTTAAACCTGTGAAAAAGAAAATAGGGCAAAAGATTTAATTTTCGGCCAGATTTAATTTTGGGCCACTTTTTGTTTACATTTTTGAAATATTTAATTTTAAATTTTCTAATGTATTAATAATAATGATTGAGTACTTATTTAATTCGTTATTTAACACTGATTATACTTTACATGTTTAGTTTCAGCATCATTCAATAGTTTTACGCTAATTAAATGAAAATGTTAAATACTTGAATAATCAAGATTTTTGTTGATTTCATTTTATTTCCTTATTTCTCGTAATATTCTCAATGAAAATTTAACTTATAATTTGTTTTAGTTACAAACAGTGTTTTCCAATAAAAAGGACATAGAATAAGAAGCTAAATCAAAGAAAAATTGAATTTCAAGATTTTATAAACAAAAAATTTGTCTCTACAAACGCGTTTCAATCTCTACAAATTTCATTTTTTGTTTGTAATTGACGCTATTTTCTCCTATAAATCATTGATATTAAGCATCAAAGAATGGTATAGAAGATAAATAATGAACTCTAGTTGCTTTGACACTATTTTCCTATGAGATTCAGTGAGAAATAAAGCTAAAATTTGTAAAAATCTCTTAGAAAGTAATATTTTTGTTTGTAATTGACGCTTGTCGAAAATCAAATTTCAGACAAATTAAACCTTTTAGCAGCTAAAAAAAGTAATGTATTTGTAATATTTGGTTTTAAATAATTCAATTTTAGTTTAAGAGTATGAAAATAAGAAATTAAAGAGAAAAATGAAAAAGGAGAGTTTTTTGTAGATTTTCGTCATTTCTGGAATTGCCCTTTATTTATGAATCTGTTGAATTATAATGATGAAAATTTTACTCGAGTTATGATATGCAATACCACATGGTATAGACCGAGCAAAAACGGAACAAATTTTTCCATTTGGATCCATTTTCATTGCATTTATCAATTGAATTCTCACTCTTGCTTTTTCGTTTCCAAAACAGTCTTGGGTAAACATTCGACTAAAAGCAATGCAACATTCTCACAGTTTTTCTTTATTGAGCAAAAAATTAAACAAGATCCTTCTTCTTTTACACACACACACTGCTATTCCCAAAACTTTCGAAGTTCTTTCGAAGTTTATTCGAAGTTCTTTCGAAGTTCTCTAACGGTTCGATTGACACTACCAGGGGCTCAATCAATTTAAATGCATCATTTGCATTCTTTGTATTGTAGTCTACCATATAAAGATCACCATCAACTTTCACATATTCTTGCAATTTGATCGGACGAAAGTTTCTTGTATAAATATCAGCGACAAAAAAATTGCTACATCTTGCAGATTTGCTATTTTTGCAGACATTCCAACAATTTGAATTGGAATTTTATCAAAATACATGATTTTTGTTAGCAATAATAATTCAAAAACATATCCACGATAAGAATCAACAATCATATGAAGTTCATCAACAACTATCAAACTTTTTTTAATCAAGAGGCGTTCAAATTCTATGAGGCTATTAATGAGAATCTATTTGCTCCAGGGGGAAAATATCTATGACGAAAGAAATTTTTTCTTTCGTTTCTTTCGTCGCTTTCGTTTTTTTATACCTATTCTGCTTCTTATAGCTCAGAATAACCACTACGTTTGTAAACAATTCATCATAACTCCATAAAAAGTATGATTATTATGATAAATCAAGCAAAATTTAATTTGTCTAATTTTCCCATGTTTATTTTCGAAATTCGAATACGAAATTTCGAAATTCTATTTAATTGTCGAAAAAAACGTTGAAAAAACACATGAAATCCTGAAAAATTATAAATTTTCTTTCGGGTCGTTTTTATGAGCTGCTACTTTATGAGCATAAATATTAAGATTAGTAGTTCATTTTAGAATCTATAAAACAATAGAATAACGACTTTAAACTTCCTAATTTGCAATTTATTTTTTGCATCATTTATATTTTTGCTTCTTTTCGTCATTTTTGCTTCTCTTTCGTTTTCTTTCGTTACTTTCGTTATCTTTCGTTACTTTCGTTTCTTCGCATCTTTCGTCATAGTTATTTTCCCCCTGGAAAATTCCCTGGAATCACCCATTTACAGAATCTTATTATACATTTTGTTAACTTGAAGATAACGGTTGAGTAATGTTCAAAATATTTCAAGTTCCAATATTTGCCGTTGGTGGCGCTGCAATCGTTTTCGCAGCCAACTTCGCTTTGTTTACATTTTTCAATTTGGAAATTTAAATTCGTAATTTCCCAATTAATGCAATCAGTGGCAACATTCTAATAAAGATTGCCGCCAATAACTCGATAGCACAAATCAAACACAGCAAACCGAAAGTCGCTAGCTATTATAGTTTTCGAGACCTTAGCCCAGAGCCGTGAGCCAACCAGCCAGCCAGCCAGCTAGCCATAATTTTTTGCAAACATGCGCTAAAAAAAAAGAAAGGTTAACAAAAAAGTAACTGCGATAGCCAGGAATCGAACCAGGATCTAAAGATATCGGCAACGATTACTACGATCGTTTTGGAAGTCTTCAATGCTAACCATTACACCACTATCGCTTCACATTTCGATAATGTGTTTTGGCAAATTACTTTATATGTAACACAATAGAAAATGAAACATTCCGTTTCAAATTCAAAAATCTATTTTTTTGTTTGTTTTTAAACATCTGTTCATATTTATATATATCATATTGTTAATACACAAATTTTCTTCCTAAATTAAATGTGGTAATAAAGGGACAAAAATTGAAATTTTTTTCAAAAATTTATAAGAAAAATTTTTAACGAACAGAAAAAGAAAAAAAAATTGTGACACATAAAATTTTGGATTGTTAATGAGAAAAACAAATAAATTTTAATCTTTTTAATTGAATTTTTATTTAATGTTTGCGAGTTCAACAAGTTTTTTATTTCTTCTCTAAATTTTGCTTTGACAGAATTAATTCATAACCACCACAATACCCTTGTTAGTAAGTAACACTGGAATTAAAAAAATAAAAAATTTTTGTCATGCGATTTTTTATATCATTGCAATGGATGAGAAATCTTTAAGGTCGAGAGATTTTACTTTATTTATTTATTGCAGACTACTTTTATAAATTTGTATCAATCGCTGTTGCATATTTAAATAACTTGAAATAAAAAATTATAAAATGCAATCAAGACTCTTTTGAGGGAAATCACAGGAAATCCTTTTCATAATTAAATTTTAAGTATTTTTACCTTGAAATCACAGCAACTTCCTTCATTACTTTCTTTACACTTGAAAATTACTTTACCTTTTTTTCTAAAAACTATTCGAAAAATCTTCATCTTCATGTTTTTTAAATTCAATTTGTCAGTAAAAACTGCGCTAAAATCTCTTTTTTAACTGTTATTATTATTCATAATCATGACTGAGTGAAAAATGAAAAACAAAACACCCACATAAACAGATGCTCGCTCATTTACTCGCGTGAACAACGAATAAAAATTTTTTCCACTTTTTTCACGCAATTTTTGAATTGGAAATTTTAAAAATTGAGTGGAGATGATGAAAGCACTTCAAAGTTTTTTCTTGATTTTCTCACACATTTAAAATGTTGTGAATTTTTTGTTTTGAAATTTTGTAAACAATCAATTATTTATCTATGATTTGATATTATTTTAATTGATTTTAAGAAAGAAATAAAATTAAGAATTTAAGAAATTCCAAGGTCAAAAAATAGATCTTTTTGATAATTGACAAGTAAAAAAAAGTCTCATGAAAAATCATTCTTATGTTTTTTAATCCTACAAAAAATTGTCTTCAATCTTACAGCAAAATTCAATATTTTTCCCACAAAGCTAAGATTTTCCTAGCAGACAACAAACAATGTACGAACGATAAAAATAAATTTCAATCAAAAATTCCATTATATGCATATTTATTATGAATGTTATTTGACTAAAAAGCATTTTTTGTGTCCTTTGAAGTACATGAGAAAGTGAATGACTAAAACATGTGCATATATTTTTTTCTCTCTCTTCAATATGCCTGCTGTCAAAAACGACTAAGAGAAATAAAAATTGAATTTATGAATTATTTATTTATTTATATTTTTCAATATTCTCTCGTTCACTTTTCCGGATCATCGTATTTTTTAAAGAAACGACGACAGCTAAGGCGCTTTTTTGATATTAGGAAACATATAACGCAAAGAGAGACAAGGAAGGAAGTTTGTGGTCACTAAAGTAAAATTTTGTTTAAAGCAACCTTGAATTTTGACGTAGGAATTTATATTAAATCCTAAAAGACTAAATAGATTATTAATATCTTTAAATTGGACTGATGCGTAGTTTTTCAAAAGTTTTGTATTCATTACATATACCTTTATAAAGGTATCAAATAGATTTTCATAAATACATGAATTTCATCTCTAAAGCTTTTAGAAAATTTGCAATCTGTGAAATTTCAAAGAAAAATAACAACAACTTTTGTTAGTTAGTCCTTTAACTAATAATATGATCAGCTTTTACGATACTTAACATCCGAAGCATTCCCTAAACGATTTTTTCACATCAAATTTTATTTTATCATGACGTTAGCAACACAAATTTTCATAGTTTTTAAAATTAAATTTCAATACATTGCATTATTACATTTCATTTGTCACACAAAAAGTTTCAAAGAATTTTAATTAAAATGAAATTGAGCAAATGTGATTGGAAATTTTTCTTTTCATTGACGTCTTTAATACTTGACGTTCATTATTGTCTATGATACAAGATACACTTGCTTTGTATTTTCATTAAATTTTAATCTTTGTACTAAATCTCTAAAATCCCTTATTGGAAGCATTTATTTTTTCTAAATCCTACACAAAATTGTCGCTTGAATTTTTATCAATGAAAAAAATTAAGTGCATTGGATAGATTAAAACTAAAGGATAAGAAATCAATTAATTCTCACCTTGAGATTTGACCAAAATATTATTTATAAATGTAGTAATGATTGATTTAAACTTATAATTTTTTGTATGCTGAAAAAGAAAATTAAAAAGTATTTCAAGCATGAATGAATGTCAATTTAATTTTGTATGAAGCTCTGATGATACTTGTATTATATGCATAAGAGAGTGTCTTTAAATCCTTTTGAATGTGCTTTTTAAAGTACTCAAATTTCATGCTTCAAATACCACTCATATGCTCACTTCATTGTTGTTCCGCAAACATTTCATACATTTCTCGGTTGCTTTCTTTTTTCATAGGCAAAGAGGCAATGAAAACAAATAGCTTCAATCAAAAAATACAAAAAATGCTTGCTGTTATTTTTGTTCCAAGTAGGAATCTTCATTTATTTCTCATCGAATACTTAGTAAAGATACTTATCGATTCTTTCGAATGATTTTTTAAAATTAAGAAGAAAATTGGATTTTCTCTTTTTATTTTATTTTTAATACTTATGTTTTCAAGGATAAGAAAATATTTGTTATTAACGGTTTTTATTTATTTGAATTTCAAATGTTAAGAGTCTGTTAGTTTTAAATTTTAAAAAGAAGAGCTAAAATAAAAAAAACAATAAATATTTAAAACTATGATGCAAGTTTATATCTCAAATAATTAAAGAAAAATTTAATTTTCAACAAATTTTTCTTACTTAAACTTTCAAATTTTTAAAACCGTTACTCAAGTTTTCAGTATTTAATTTATAAAAAAATTCCCATCTCATACTCTTAACTTGATTTTTCGTCTGTTTTTATTATACTCTTTCCACTTTCCTTCAATTTTTTTCTTCTCCCTTCATTACATTGGAGATGTTTTTGTTTTTTTTTTTTGCTACTTACCTGCCTACATATACTTAAAGATGCTATGTTTGCTATGCTTGTTGTGTAGCATATATAAAAAGCTATTAAGAATGATAAAAATCTTATAACGTACCATTGTTTGTTTCTATATTTAGCGAAATAGCAAAAGTTTTCATTGAAATTGAAAGCATCACTCATTGCCTTTTGATTTTACCTGCACGATAATTGGCAATAAGCGGATATAACAAAAATCACGTGGGTATAATTACGATGAGAGAGTAAGAAAGTAATCAAAAGACATAAGTCAAGGTTACTCACATATTTCGTCCGCCTCAAGAGTGCTGTTTGTGTAAATAGTCTCAATTAATCTTTCCTCACTCGATGATTATTTTATGTGCTTTTCATCCCCGATTCTATGCCATTCATGCGAGATAATAACGAAATGTGTAGGTAGGTATAGCTACTATACATCATTAAATAATTGAAGATACACACTAATGGATGTTGCTGTTTCTGTTGATGTTAAAAGTTGAAGAAATTTCGTCATCGTATAATATCATGATATGATAAGTGAAAGCGATATGACAATGTCAATTTAGAGACGGATGCAAATGGGTGATGATGGTGAAAGTAGGGGTTCTCGATTTCCCGTTCCCGAACGATTTTCGGGAACGGGAATTCCCGAAATAATTTTGTTATACAAAATGACTCAAAATGTCTATGAAAATTTAAAAATCATAGAACTTATGATTTCTTCGATCATATTTTGCATTTTATTATTGAAAATCAACATAAAGAGAGTTGGTTTGAAAAATACTTTTATTGACATAATGAAAATTTTAAAATTTTCTTGCTAATTTTTTCTTTATTATGGAACAGCAAAAAATAAAATGAATTTGATAGTTATTTTATATTTTAAAAACAGTTAAATATAAGCTTCGGAAGACGAACAGAATTTTTAGTCGTTATTTTTCAAATAAAATTTTTACAAAAATTTGCGCGCTGAAGGCGCACCCCGCAAAAATAATAAAGATATTAAATTTTAAAAATTTTCCATGAAAAAATGATTTTATTAGGAAATAAAATTATTTTTTTTATTCTTTCTTTATTTCTCACTAATGAAGAAGATCTTAAATGAAAGTTAGAAAATTATCAAATATTCATTTCTCGCGTATCGTTTTGTCAGAAAAAAATTATTTTAGCTGAACATAATTCATGGTACTTTGTTTATATTTGAAAATGAAAATTTTAATGGAAAATGTAAACCAAAAATTTCGATGACAACAAAATATTTTCAAATTCAACTTTTTCAGATTTCATTTGTTTACTTGTCCTATGATAGGTTCAAACAAAATAAAATGTATTCTCGAAAGGTGATAAATATATATTCTACCTTTAGTTTTTATTTATTAAAATAGAAGAATTTATCTTTTATTTAATGAATCCAACATAAGAATTGGTTCAGCAATAAGAAAGAAAAGTTCTAAAAAAAGCAAGGGCTGAGAACTCTTTTTGATATTTCGCATCAAGATACCTTTGTTTTTCGAAAAACAAAAATTTTTAGAAATGGACTTTTTTTAAATGACTTCAGTTCTAAAACGATAACACGAATATATGGAGTCCTTTCTGAATTTCATTTCTAATGCTCATAGCTTTCTTTAAAGCTATCAATAAAATTTTTATAGTATTTAATTAAACACAAAAAATATAACAAAAAATATCAAAAGAGTTCTCAGGCCTTGAAAAAAAGTGTGAAAAAAAATTTGTACCGTGATAGAATAATTTACCATATTTTTTCATCATTTTTATTTTGATAGAATGAAAAATTTATGAAATTATTGAATTTTTCTAAAAATTTTCAAATTTCAATTTGTATGGGAAATTTGCATTTCTCAAAATTTTCGGGAATTCCCCTTCCCGATTTTTCCCGGGAATTCCCGTTTATGTTCCCGAAGTGAGAACCCCTAGGTGAAAGTTTATAAAACATTCATCGTGTCATGATATGGAAATTGATTAAGAATTTGCGGTCTATTGTCAATTGTCAACATTTTTTTGTTACCTTTAATTTGATGATAAAGTTTTTGTGAACATTTCAGAAATGATGGCGTATTTCTGTGAAAGAAAAAAAGAAAAGAAACCATGAAGAAAGTTTAAAAAGCTAATTATTTCCAAAATTAATTTACATTTCATGAATTTCAACGCAAAAAATTCCTAACCATGTTTCAAAATAAAAAATTGTGCCAAAAAATGTTGACGTTTAAGCTTATCAATCCATTTTCATGCGTGTGAACGAAAGCTCTAGAATAAATGTCATTATGAAAGACATTCATACTCACAAGCTTATTCATTCATCTATCAACCATGTATGCTTATTCTTCATTGTTCACCTTCATTTTCATTGACAAGTTTAACCTTTATTCACGTCAACATTTAAACATTGATCGTATGGACTGATGTAAAAAAAGTAAAAAGAAATTTTTCATCAATGACATTGAAATTGAGAGTTTTGCTATAAAAATTTCCATGTGCTCGTATCAGAGCGAAAAAGAGAGAAAAAAATTATAGCAAAAAAGAATTTCTTTCTTCTCTGTTATAATGAAAATGTTCATTCACAATTTTCTTCAGTCTGCTGTTGTATCTCGCGCATTTCACACTTAATGTAAGTGAAAGAAGGAGAGATAGATAAAGCAAAAAAAAAAGCTTTAAAGATCATTTTTATAAAAGAAATTATCTAAAAATAAGTGTAAAATCCGCAATTACCGCTCGTGTGTGTTTCGCTTTAATTGCTCAGTACATTGGAATTTTATTATGATTGAATAGATTTAATTGACCAATGCATGTGTGAAAATGTTCAAATAAAACAAATATAAAGTGCTAGAGGTAACAATCCGCGTGTACGAAATGAATAAAACACATTACACATTTTTTATTGGATTTTCGATGAGGAATTTTATTGTGTTTCTTTTTGACTGAAATGAAAATATTTAAAAACGTGGAAAATAAAAATGAAAATTTTTTATTACCCAAATTAAAAGCAATTTTTCGAAGAAAAATATTTTTAAGTTTTCATTTGTCTAGACTAAAATTTAAACTGTCAAAGATAAAAATAATCTTATCAAAATAGTTGACTGCACAAATGTGTGTTAGAAAAGAAGATTAAATGTAAACACAATTAGTTGGAAATAAGCAGTTGAAATCAAATCAATCAATAGATTGCAGAGTTTGAAAAATTTATAGAAATTCATCAAAGATTATTTACTTTAGTGCCTCAGATATTAAAGTGTTAATTTTAGCATTTTTTTTAATAGAAAAGCTTACTCATATTTTATTATATGATTTGAATCACAAAAAGATTTATTCGATGTAAACTAAAAGAGAACAATTAATTTTAACAAATAAAAGGTAAAAAATTTTGACAAAAATCTTATTTTAATAGTGCTTTTGTATGAAATTACAACAACTATTCGCATTTGTTTTCACTAATTAAAATAATCAGAATCTTCAAAAACTCTAGTAAAGTGTACTTCATACATTATAATCTATGATAACAATTAGATTACAAAAATAAATATTTATTCTACTGAGATATATAAAGTGTTTTGAACATTTATATTTTAATTTCCAAACTCTGAAAATTCATGATTTGAATTTTTTTACGTAAACTTCTTAATTATGTTTATTGGAAAAGTCATTTCATTGCAAATATCATCTTCAAGGTCTATTTTTTAAATAAGATTTCTCAGATATAACTTATTATTTTGAGTACAAAGTTGATTTTTAAAAGGTTTCATCTAAGAAGATTTTGAGGTTTTTTAATAAAAATTCTTGTTTGCTCTAATAAGCTTATTTTTACATTAATTTTATTTAATAAGCTTATTTTAAATCTCAAACCTTTCAAATTTTCTCATTAATATATAAATCCATCATTTTTATCTATTATTATTATCAGCTTTTATTTTCTGTTATCTTAATTAACAACAAAATGCATTGATTATTGATAAGAGTGAAAAAGAAGAAGTAAACTTTGCATAATGAGTAATTGGTACGTTCATGTTTATACAATTATGACTGCTGTTCTTAATTGCTGTTGTCAGGGCGAAATTAGAGAATAATTATTATCATAGCAGTACTTGAGTAATAACCATAGAAACCGAATCATTATACCAACACTTGAATGTTATGACTTGCTTATTATTAAAAGCATCTGTGAAAATTCACTCATAAAAGTTAGACACAGAGAGAAAAACTTATCAAATTCAACATAAGGCAAATAAGGCACTCAATATTTTCCCCTGATTTCTTTTATTCTATAGCTATAGAAAAAAATCCTTCATCACAAAAAATATTTTTCTATTTTTGTTCAATTATTTGTTTTTGCCATGAAAAAACAACCAAATTTGACTCCCATCACAAGTGGTCTCTTAATTTGTATTTCTAAATCTGAATAAATTACCAATGATTGAGACAAATTTTGTCAGTAAACAACGAAGACAAAACTTTTAGATTTTGATGAAATCAAACGTCACAAATAAGGGTTGCTGAATAAATATGCATATTATTTTTTTAGGGGTTGTCTTGGTCACACGAGAAATTTTTTCAAGCATTTTAAATATCTTAAAGTTCCATCGTGAAAAAAATTCTGTTTTTGACATTGACAGATAACAAAATGATATAGGAAGACAGCAAAATTAAATGAATGAACCAACGAGAGAACAAAAATGCCGCAGAATTCAATTTTGAAGTTAAAAGAAAAAGAAGAAGAAACTTGAGAAATTTATAGAGTCTTAGAAATAAATTTGCATAGTATTGAAAGGAAAATTGAGCGCTTGAGCTCAAATGACAAGAGCGAATTTCTCAATAAAACACTTTGTGGAAATTTATCAATAAACATTAATACTGTAAGAAATTTTGTTTCCTCTTAAGAATATTTGGAAGTGTTGTTTCTATGACTTTATTTGAGCTTTTCTTTGGAAAATAATTTGAATTCACTTAGAAACGCGGATTTATACGAAAGATTTATTTATTTAAAAATTGTTTTTTGTTGTTATCTACTTATTCTAAAGGAAGCTGATAAAAAAGTTTTTTATGAATATTTTATTGAAAGAATTTTATAAAGACTGATAAAGCCTATAAAAATTGATACTCAATGCTTTCTTATTCAAAAAATTTCTACGAACAAATTTGATATTTTGAAAACATCTAAAGTGTTCTTGTTTTTGTAATGGATATTGGTTGTAATAAATTTCATGAATAATTTAGAGATTCTTCTTATACAAGTTTAATACTTTTATAATTGAAATAATTTATATTCAAAAATATCCTTTTTATAGGTCAATTAAGACAACAACATAATATTTTTTGAAATTTTATCAAGAAGTTAAAACGAAAAGAAGAACATGGGAAATTTCAATTTTCGAAGTGTTTTCAAAATGTATTTAACTCTTTTGATTTTTAAGATTATTTTGATATTTTTCAATATTTTCATGTAAACTAAAATTTGATTTTATTTCTTTTAAAAATTTGAGTTTTTTATTTTAAAATAAATGACAACTAAAAAGCAACAAAAATCTCATGAAATTCATAAGGGAAACGTTAGAAAAGTGATTGCAAAATCATAATATAAATTGCAAAAACTTAAACTAGCATTCTCCAAAGTACTTAAAATTCCTCATCTTTTTAAAACTTTAAAATTTCTTATTTCTCAAAAGAATACTTTTTTTAAATTCAAAATGTGAAATGTTTTTTTATCCATTTTATCTTATTTATTTCATTTTTTAAAAAGCCACAACAGCTACAAGCAAGGAAACTATATAGTAAGAAAAAAGGAGAGTTTAAGTGTCAGAGTGAATAGCTTTCCAAAAAATTAATGAGAAAACAGTGAAAAATTATTCAAACCATGCAATCGTCGCTTTAAAGAGAATATTTTTTTATGTGACAATAAAATAACAGAAAACATATTGTGCGAAAACATAAAAATTTATTACAAACATTTGTCTATTTTGCGTACAAGATGAGAAAAGAATAATAAAAAAGAGTGAAGTGAAGTGATATTTATTATTTTTCTTCGTTTGGCAAAAGTGACTTTGAAACAGGAAACAAAAAAAGGATTCCATTAAGTCTTGTGCAATTTAAATTGTGAAAAGGGACTGATTTGTGGCTCATGAATTGGAGTGCAAAGTTATGAATTTGTAAAATATATAAAGTTGGCACTCTCGAATGAGCCATTATAATTAATTATCCTTGACAAAACCGAAAAAAAAGTTTTATGTGACAGAAGATTATGAAACATTCACAAAAAATAATTTTAGAAAAATAAAAAAAAGGCATAGAAAAAAAAAATAGATAAACAATGGAAGTGCTATCAACACTCTCCACAATGAAACCACAAATAACAACAACAGCATCATCATCATTTGTGACAACAACCACAGAGCTCTTTTGGAATCATTCATCAACAGTAGATTATGGCACAAATCCAATTGTGACAACTTGCTCAGAGACTAACCCAAACTGTGTCATAGATCATTCAGAACAGTGTGTTGGTGATCCAGCATACTGTAATCTCACTGAAAGTGAATACGTTCAGCTTTTATATGATTATATTTCACCAACGGTACATACGATGATGTTTGTGCAATGATTGGGCAATAAAATGATAATAAATTTGTAAATTTTTCTTCTTCTGCTTCTTTCTCATGTCATTGTTGTTAACGTATAAAAAAGGTACCTGAATGGATATTGATATGCTCACATCTTGTCGTCTTTTTGATGGGACTGGTGAGTTATTGACTGCTGTAAATTCATTTTATTTCCAATTGAAAGAATTCAGAGTGAATTATTTTTTTGCTTTTATTGAAATTTATTGCTTGTGGTGATTGATAAATTTAATGTCATTTGCAAGACGCAGGGAGATTTTTGTCAGCTTTAATTTTATTTTCTTAAATTCTATTTGCAAGTATTCATACTTAATGGAAAAAAATTTTTCACATATTTCAAAATGACAAAAAAAATTAAAAAAGTTTCAAAAACCAGCGAAAAAACCTCAAAACACAAATTTGCAACTCATTGGCTTGATTAAAATTTAATCAATTGTCATTGAAACTTAAAATCCCACTCGAATGTGATTAACACCCGATAGCATTATTTTTAATAAATCACTTAATTTTTCAATTTTAAATTGCCTCTGTCCATTTTATGTCGAGAAGAGAGAAAATTTTAAAATGAAAATTTTTACTTGCTGACATTTTGCAAACTTAATTGAGTTTATAGTCTATTTTTAATTGAAACAATGTCCATTCTTCCTAATTGAGTTTCCACAACTTCCAAAGCATCGTTTTAATAACGCACAGCGGAATAAACTTTTTCATTTCTCATTTAAAGGGAAAATTTTGTTTGTTTGGTGCAGAAATGGAAAATGGTTGTAAGCAAATGTTAATAATTAAAGGGTTTTTCCTTGCAATTACTTGCTTAAGCTTAGTGTTGATTAATGTTGGATATAATGAACTTTGAAAGTAATATCTTGTATGATGAATTTAATGAAGATTACTATTGAATTTTTATTGAAACTATCAAAAGAAGCTGTCAGTTTTCCATTTTTAAAACTTCCTTTATTCATATTTATTGTAAGTCATGACATTGAAGCACATGTCAAGACATAAAAGATGAAGTTCAAAGTTTTCAATGCATATGCAACATGTGCTGACATGAAAATATTCAAAATTAATTTTTAACAAGCTTTTTATCACGTTTTTGTTCTATTTTCATGAAACTAAAACTTTTTACTTTAGCGCATCTGTTAAATATGCACAATTCAAAAAAGAAAAACTTTAAAATTGGTTTGGTATTCTTGGGTAAATAGAGCAGAATAAAGAAGATTGTTCTGTTCAAATAAAACAATAGCAATTTTTTATTTACTCAAAGTTTCATAGTTGAGCGTACAAATAGCGAAATAACTTAATGCATGTGTCATGTAAGATTGCAATATGTGTAGTTATTTAGATACACACAGAACGTGATTGCATTTCCAATCTGATGAACATTCACTTCCATCTTTCATCATCACAAGTTAAATATTCTTCCAGCATCATCTTTTTTCTTTATTATTAGTTAGTTCAGCTATGATGTCATTAGTATTCATCACATATCATAGTTTTTCATCATTTTACTTTAAGTGAGAAAATTTTATGAATTTGGAAAAAATACGAGAATATTTTCTTAAATGTTTGTTTGAGAATAGTTTTGTTTATGTTCAATCATGTGTAAGATAATGACCTTGATATTCAATTTTCACAAGCAATAAATTTAATGAAATGTAAAAAGAAAATTTGAATTATTTGAGGTTGTTTGGATGACTCCAAAATAATATTCAAAAAAAGCTTTTAAAAGCTAGAAAGTTTGTCAGAAAAATTCTTAAATTGAATCAAATTTATCATCAAATGACAAAAAATCTTCTTAAGCTCTCTGTCATTAACACTAATTGCTTTTTCTCCATTCAAATCATCATTATGATTTTTATGAGCTCGAAATAATTTTTCTCATTTATTTTATCTTCCTTAACAACAGATAGGAAATGCTTTAGTCTGTCTTGCTGTTTGGTCAAATCATTCTATGCGTACTGTGACAAATATTTTCATAGTCAATTTGGCTGTAGCTGATTTCTTCGTAATTCTTTTCTGCCTTCCACCAACCGTGATATGGGATGTGACAGAGACATGGTTCCTAGGTGAAACAATGTGCAAAGTTGTAATTTATTTTCAGGTGAGTAATGAGCAACACACTTTGCAAACAAGAAGTAATCATTATCGTTCAAAGTATACTGACTTTAATTTCTACATGTGCATATCATTACATTATTTATGGGTGTGTTTGTTTACGTTATCGCACAATTGTTGAAGGATAGAAATCAATGCCGGCTGCTTGCTATCATTTTCTGTCGAAAAAAATTATTTTTTACTCACTTTCATGCGAGATTCAATTAGGCGTCAGAAAACGATGAACAGCAACGATATTTATGACGTTTTTTATGAGTCTCAGTTGTGTGAATAAACAGTTTACATTCACCATCGCTTACTGTTTACAATTTACGCATACAGTCCGTCATAAAGGCATGAAATAATGTTCATACCTGTTCTGGTTAAAGTGAGAAAAATAAAGGTGAAAGTTTTACTTTTCCATACTTTAAATTATAAAACTTTAGCATTATTTTCTACTGTGAAAAAATAAATAAAGAACCTGAAGGGAAAATAATAATTAATACCAAATGATAAAGATTAATGAAAACTGTGTTTCTAAAAATATCTGAGATAATGAGATTTCTAACATTATTTCATCATGAAACTGTGTCAAACATTTAAGTAGATTACATGGAAAATAGTTTTTAATATTTTTAAAAACATAATTTCATTCATTGTTAATTTTAAGAGAATTAATATTAGATAGAAAAAATTATTCATCAAAAAACATTCAACCAACTGTCAAATTTCTCTGAATAGAAATATTTTGTATTTCTCAGTATTTCTATTTAAATTTTTATGTATGATAATTTTTTGGGATTTCTCCCACTACATTTTTTCAACAATGAAGCATAATTCTGAAAAAGTTCAATGAAATTCACCAATATTTACGTTCTCACGTAAAATCAAACAAAAGAATTAAACAGAAAAAGTTTTACTCAAATTTAGATAACAATGTAATCAATGGTGAAGTTCTAAGTATTGTGTAAGAGATTTAAAAAGTGAAATCTCAGAATTCCTTGTTACCAGAAATTAAAATTAAGAAATCATTTATTCTGCCAGATGTAGAAATTTGATTTTTGTATGTTTATGTTTTTTTTGTGCTTTGTTTTGAAATGCCTTCCTCTGGATTTTACAAAGTTCAAAAAACTTTACAAAGTTTGTAAGATTTTGAAATAAAATTTCTTGCAACAATAAATGTAAAACATAATCAAAGCTGAGAGTCTTAAATATAAAAATGAAATATTTTATTATTGAATTTCCCAGCCATGAACGTGAATAAATTCAGTTTTCACATGCAATAACTCAAAAACAAATTTATTCTTTCACGAAAATTGTTTTTCAAAGTTCATACTAAAAGTTCAATTACTTTGCTACTACCAAAGGCGTAAAAAATTCATCAAAATGCAATTGTAAATGGAAAACTCTTAGTTTAATTGCTTTTTCATCGTTCTCTCTATAGACAACAATAAAGTATTTTTTCCTACCAATTTTAAACTTTTCTAAACATTATATTTAAATTTTTCCATTTTATATTCATGAGATTTCAAAATAAAAGAATCTACCTATCAGTAAAAAGCAAAATTTTCCCCAATAAATGACAGCAAAAGAAACTCATTTTAACATCGAAAACGTGACTTAACTCCATTCTGATGTTTTGCATAACCGAACAGTAGCACATAAGACACTTGATGCATGAAAATAAATAATTTTCTATTCAATATACGCACATATTCTATTGTCATCTCATTTAATCGAAAAAATTTCAATCACATTTCAATTTTTTATAGACTGTGAGCGTAACTGTATCAATTCTAACATTGACATTCATCTCAATCGATCGTTGGTACGCAATCGTCTTTCCTTTACGTTATAAACCACAACCGGGTCGAGCTATAGTTTACATTGGAATCATTTGGGCTGTAGGATTACTTTTTGACTTGCCTGAATTTCTTGTTCTACATACAACAACAAAAAGACTTCGTTTTGACATACAACTTTTTACACAGTGCGTCACATCATGGACCGTAGAGGAAGAGAAACGGTTCGTTATCATTAAAGCCATATTTCTCTACACGTGAGTGAACACAACATTTTTTGGCATAGAAAGGAATGTCTTTAATATCTGCTTCGTTTATTTTCTTCATAGACTTCCACTTATTCTCATGACAATCGCATACTGTCAGATTGTAAGAGTGCTATGGCGATCTGATACGATCCCAGGACATAATAACTACAAAACACAGAAGCTTAATACTTATCGAGGTAAAATATTTTTTAATAAAATTCTTAAAACATTTTTCGTTTTTTAAATAACTGTTTTTCGAAATTTCAAGAAATAAAGTTTTCGAAAATTTCAAATTTTAAAAATAACGGCTTTCGAAATTTTGAAAATATCTGATTTATTAAAATTAAATACTGATTATTAAATTAAAAATTTAAGAAAATTTAATGTTATTTTCTAATAAGTGTTAATGGAAAAATCTATACAAGTTGTAATGGATGAAGTCTAGCGTTGAAAGATATAAAAAAAATCTTCTTTAATTTCCCTCTTCAAATATTTGTTCAAGCGAGAAAAATTTTTCTTCACTTTACCACACGACTATGTGTTATATTAAAGCTAAAAAGAAACTCTCCCTACAGCTCTTTCTCACGAGTATCTTCTCTTTATTTTTATTTTTTTGAACAGAATGTGAGAGAGTTTATATTATGAAAATTTTATTCTAAGAATTTTATGAATTTATTCATCAAATACAAAGAGAAATGCTTTTCATTTTCTTTGTAACTCCTAGGTTCTTTAGAGAGTGAAGGGGTCTTCGAATGACGTTATGTTTACATAAATGTCTGCAAATATCTTATCATAATCCTACCATATTAACTTATTCTTATTTACTCTTAAAAAGGTAAGGGTAGCGTAGGTGAATCAAATTCAACGACCATAGCACAATTAAGGGCACGTCGTAAGGCGTCAAAGATGCTTGTCGCTGTCGTGATTATGTTCGCAGCTTGCTATTTTCCTGTTCATGCACTTAATCTCATACGCTACACATACGATCTCAATCAAAATGAAATTATTTCGGTGCTTTCGTTGCTCTCTCACTGGCTGTGCTATGCTAATAGCTGTGCAAATCCTGTTATTTATAACTTTATGAGCGGTAAGTTGTCATTTTAATTATAGAATATAACATGATTTTCATAAAAAAAATAATTGAAAAATACAGGAAAATTTAGAAGAGAGTTCCGAAATGTTCTAGAACGTGGTCACTGTCTCACTTTGAAACATCATCAACGTCATAATCATTGGCAATCACAATATCGATCGAGATATGCAAATGATGACCAAGAACATTCATTTATTCATTCAACAACACATATGATTCATGTGACGCCTAGTTTGAAGAGAAATTATGGTTGCACAGTAAGCATGACATAAAAATAAATTTGAATTTTTTCCTTAAATCTTCCAACACACAGCAAACTTGTCAGACGTCATTTGCCGCCAATGGAGCAACTGTTTTGGGTCGAGATGTTGTTAGGAGTTCTTTTCAAGATAGCCTCAAGACAATTCCATCAGTAGATGCGAAAGTAAATTAAGAAGAAAAACTTTTCATGTCAAATTAGAAGCGTGGCGATATATTTTGTAGATGTTTTATGTGTATGTTGAAATATGTATATATAATGATGTATAATACATTAATGATGATGATGATAATATACAAAGAGAATATGATAAAAAGAAAAAATTTTATGTTGTGAACGTGCAAAGAAACTAAAAGTTTATTTATTTTTTCTTCTCTCCTTGACATCATTGTTGAACTTTTATTAAATGAAAAATTTTATTCTATTTATGAGGAAAAAGAAATGATAATAAAAATTGTGAAATCTCTTTTTTCATTATGCTCTTTTTTGTCTTTCTATTTTTAGCTTGAAAGTTATTAAATGAAGCTTGTTGATCTTTTTCTTACAGCACTTATAATTTAATGAAAAGTTTTATAAGAAGTTAAGTCTTTTTGCATTAAATACAGTTAACCTTGAATCAAAAAAATTTAATGGTCAAACAAAATTTAGTCGATTTTAAAAAGAAAGGTAAGAAATTATACAGCTGTGAACCATGTAAATAAATAAAATTTTTGAAAATTTATAAATTACTGTTTTTATCAATTCAAAATTTCATTTACAAAATTAGGCAGAAGATTAAACCAGAAAAATCCATTAGCATAAGTAATTCTTCAATTGAAAAGAATTCTACTTGGAAAAGTATAATTCTTCTAAATTTGCCTTGCAAACTCCTCATATATTTTGAATTTTATTGTTAACCCTGGATATAATTCTTTGAAAAATAAATTAAATAAAAACCCTTCAAATTTATTTCTAACTTAGCAATAAAACTTTTATCTTTATTATTTTTCTCAGGATTTTTATCTTCTCAATGTCATTTCTAATGAAATTCTTAACATTCTTTTGAAATTAAAAAGACAACAAAAACTGGGTCACAAAAATTCATCAATTTTTAACTTGTACTTCATTCTACAAAAATTCAAACATATATGAAAGTAGATAATTGACAAAATAGCACAAATGTACATGAAAACATTTCTCACTTTTTCTACAAAAGGTGCAATGACATGAAAGTTGACATTAATGGAAATTCCTTTCCTCACACAGAAAGCTAATGATGAAGCGTAATTGCATTTCCGTGCCAGTGAAAAATGCAATGAGTCACGAAAAATGAATTTTCTTTATTATATATTCGACTGCAGCTTATTTAAATGAAATTAAAATACTGGAGCTGAGTGCAATTTTGTCCTGAATTTTAATTGCATATTTGAAATAAATGTTTGTAGAAGTATGTAAAGTTAATTTATACAAATAAAATTTACCTAAAAATAACTGAAAATTTATTTTAATTTACTAATGAAAGATTATGGTAATAGGAGCATTTTCATATGTGATAAATGGCTATTATTATATTGATTAATTATCAGATTATATAATACTTCCACGCTTTATTTATAGTTGATTCAAATAAATTAATTTAGTTATATAAATTTACACATTCAAAACTGACTAATTTCATACAAAGATTTAATTTAATAACATACAAATTTCGTTCCTTCAATCTAGGGTTTCTGGTTGCTGTTAACAGCAACAGCAAAACAGCGCTGTTTTTCAGGAAAAAACAGCAACAGCAAAACAGCACTTTTAAAATGCTGTT
>CM031379.1:28773581-29070268 GCA_018290095.1 Polypedilum vanderplanki | reverse complement strand
GTTATCTACTTAATTCTAAAGGAAAGCTGATAAAAAAGTTTTTTATGAATATTTTATTGAAAAGAAATTTTATAAAGACTGAATAAAGCCTATAAAATTGAGTACTCAATGCTTTCTTATTCAAATTTCTACGAACAAATTTGATATTTTCGAAAAACATCTAAAGTGTTCTCTGGTTTTGTGTAATGGATATTGGTTGTAATAAATTTCATGAATAATTTAGAGATCTTTCTTATACAAGGTTTAATACTTTAAATTGAAAAATAATTTATATTTCAAAAATATCCTTTTTTATAGTCAATTAAGACAAACAACAAATATTTTTGAAATTTTAATCAAGAAGTTAAAACGAAAAGAAAGAACATGGAAATTTCAATTTTCGAAGTGTTTTCAAAAGTATAACTCTTTTGATTTTTTAAGATTATTTTGATGTTTTCTATATTTTCCTGTAAACTAAAATTTGATTTATTTCTTTTAAAAATATTTGATTTTTTATTTAAAATAAATGACAACTAAAAGCAACAAAAATCTCATGAAATTCATAAGGGAAACGTTAGAAAAGTGATTGCAAAATCATAATATAAATTGCAAAAACTTAAACTAGCATTCTCCAAAGTACTTAAAATTCCTCATCTTTTTAAAACTTTAAAATTTTCTATTTCTCAAAAGAATATTTTTTTTAAATTCAAAATGTGAAATGTTTTTTTATCCATTTTATCTTATTATTTCATTTTTTGAACACACACACACACACACGAAACGTATAGTAAGAAAAAAGAGAGTTTAAGTGTTCAGAGTGAATAGCTTTCCAAAAAATTAATGAGAAACAGTGAAAAATTATTCAAACCATGCAATCGTCGCTTTAAGAGAATATTTTTTTAATGTGACAATAAAATAACAGAAAACAATATTGTGCGAAAACATAAAAATTTATTACAAACATTTGTCTACTTTAGCGTACAAGATGAGAAAAGAATAATAAAAAAGAGTGAAGTGAAGTGATATTTATTTATTTTCTTCGTTTGGCAAAAGTTACTTTGAAACAGGAAACAAAAAAAGGATTCCATTAAGTCTTGTGCAATTTAAAATTGTGAAAAAGGGACTGATTTGTGGCTCCATGAATTGGAGGTGCAAAGTTATGAATTTGTAACATATATAAGATCGGCACTCTCGAATGAGCCATTATAATTAATTATCCTTGACAAAACCGAAAAAAAAGTGTTATGTGACAGAAGATTATGAAACATTCACAAAATAAATTTAGGAAAATAAAAAAAGGCATAGAAAAAAAATAAATAAACAATGGAAGTGCTATCAACACTCTCCACAATGAAACCACAAATAACAACAACAGCATCATCATCATTTGTGACAACAACACAGAGCTCTTTTGAATCATTCATCAACAGTATAGATTATGGCACAAATCCAATTGTGACAACTTGCTCAGAGACTAACCCAAACTGTGTCATAGATCATTCAGAACAGTGTGTTGGTGATCCAGCATACTGTAATCTCACTGAAAAGTGAAACGTTTCAGCTTTTATATGGATTATATTTCACCAACCGGTAATACGATGATGTTGTGCAATGATTGGGCAATAAAATGATAATAAATTTGTAAATTTTTCTTCTTCTGCTTCTTTCTCATGTCATTGTTGTAAACGTATGAAAAAGGTACCTGAATGGAATATTGATAATGCTCACATCTGTCGTCTTTTTGATGGGACTGGTGAGTTATTTGACTGCTGTAAATTCATTTTATTTCCAATTGAAAGAAATTCAGAGATGAAATTTATTTTTTTGCTTTTATTGAAATTTATTGCTTGTGGTGATTGATAAATTTAATGTCATTTGCAACGCAGGAGATTTTTGTCAGCTTTAATTTTAATTTCTTGAATTCTATTTTGCAAATATTCATACTTAATGGAAAAAAATTTTTCACCATATTTCAAAATGACAAAAAAAATTAAAAAAAGTTTCAAAAAACCAGCGAAAAAAACCTCAAAACACAAATTTGCAAACTCATTGGCTGATTAAAATTTAATCAATTTTCATTGAAACTTAAAAATCCCACACTCGAATGTGATTAACACCCGATAGCATTATTTTTTAATAAATCACTTGATTTTTCAATTTTAAATTGCCTCTGTCCATTTTATGTCGAGAAGAGAGAAAATTTTAAAATGAAAATTTTAAACTTGCTGACATTTTGCAAACTTAATTGAGTTTTATAGTCTATTTTTAATTGAAACAATGTCCATTCTTCCTAATTGAGTTTCCACAACTTCCAAAGCATCGTTTTAATAACGCACAGCGGAATAAAACTTTTTCATTTCTCATTTAAAGGGAAATTTGTTTGTTTGGTGCAGAAATGGAAAATGGTTGTAAGCAAATGTTAATAATTAAAGGGTTTTTCCTTGCAATTACTTGCTTAAGCTTAGTGTTGATTAATGTTGGATATAATGGACTTTGAAAGTAATATCTGTATGATGAATTTAATGAAGATTACTATTGAATTTTATTGAAACTATCAAAAGAAGCTGTCAGTTTTCCATTTTAAAACTTCCTTTATTCATATTTATTGTAAGTCATGACATTGAAGCAACATGTCAAGACATAAAAAGATGAAGTTCAAAGTTTTCAATGCATATGCAACATGTGCTGACATGAAAATATTCAAAATTAATTTTTAACAACTTTTTATCACGTTTGTTCTATTTTCATGAAACTAAAACTTTTTACTTTAGCGCATCTGTTAAATATGCAAAATTCAAAAAAAAAAAAACTTTAAAATTGGTTTGGTATTCTTGGTAAAATAGAGCAAAAATAAAGAAGATTGTTCTGTTTAAATAAAAATAGTAGCAATTTTTATTTACTCAAAGTTTCATAGTTGAGCGTACAAAATAGCGAAATAACTTAATGCATGTGTCATGTAAGATTGCAATATGTGTAGTTATTTAGATACACACAGAACGTTGATTGCATTTCCAATCTGATGAACATTCACTTCCATCTTTCATCATCACAAGTTAAATATTCTTTCCAAGCATCATCTTTTTTCTTTATTATTAGTTAGTTCAGCTATGATGTCATTAGTATTCATCACATATCATAGTTTTTCATCATTTTACTTTAAGTGAGAAAATTTTATGAATTTGGAAAAAAATACGAGAATATTTCGTTAAATGTTTGTTGAGAATATGTTTTGTTTATTTCAATCATGTGTAAGATAATGACCTTGATATTCAATTTTCACAAGCAATAAATTTAATGAAAATGTTAAAAAGAAAATTTGAATTATTTGAGGTTGTTTGGATGACTCCAAAATAATATTCAAAAAAAGCTTTTAAAAGCTAGAAAGTTTGTCAGAAAAATTCTAAATTGAATCAAAATTTATCATCAAATGACAAAAAATCTTCTTAAGCTCTCTGTCATTAACACTAAATTGCTTTTTCTCCATTCAAATCATCATTATGATTTTATGAGCTCGAAATTATTTTTTTCTCATTTATTTTATCTTCCTTAAACAACAGATAGAAATGCTTTAGTCTGTCTTGCTGTTTGGTCAAATCATTCTATGCGTACTGTGACAAATATTTCATAGTCAATTTGGCTGTTAGCTGATTTCTTCGTAATTCTTTCTGCCTTCCACCAACCGTGATATGGGATGTGACAGAGACATGGTTCCTAGGTGAAACAATGTGCAAAAGTTGTTAATTATATTGTCAGGTGAGTAATGAGCAACACACTTTGCAAACAAGAAGTAATCATTATCGTTCAAAGTATACTGACTTTAATTTCTACATGTGCATATCATTACATTATTTATGGGTGTTTTTGTTTACGTTATCGCACAATTGTTGAAGGATAGAAATCAATGCCGGCTGCTTGCTATCATTTTCTGTCGAAAAAAAATTATTTTACTCACTTTCATGCGAGAATTCAATTAGGCGTCAGAAACGATGAACAGCAACGATATTTATTGACGTTTTTTATGAGTCTCAGTTTGTGTGAATAAACAGTTTACATTCACCATCGCTTACTGTTTACAATTTACGCATACAGTCCGTCATAAAGGCATGAAATAATGTTCATACTGTTCTGGTTAAAGTGAGAAAAATAAAGGTGAAAGTTTTACTTTTCCATACTTTAAATTATAAAACTTTAGCATTATTTTCTACTGTGAAAAATAAATAAAAAGAACCTGAAGGGAAAATAATAATTAATACCAAATGATAAGATTAATGAAAACTGTGTTTCTAAAAATATCTGAGATAATGAGATTTCTAACATTATTTCATCATGAAACTGTGTCAAACATTTAAGTAGATTACATGGAAAATAGTTTTTAATATTTTTAAAAACATAATTTCATTCATTGTTAATTTTAAGAGAATTAATATTAGATAGAAAAAATTATTCATCAAAAAACATTTCAACAACTGTCAAATTTCTCTGAATAGAAATATTTTGTATTTCTCAGTATTTCTATTTAAATTTTTATGTATGATAATTTTTTGGGATTTCTCCCACTACATTTTTTCAACAATGAAGCATAATTCTGAAAAAGTTCAATGAAATTCACCAATATTTACGTTCTCACTTAAAATCAAACAAAAGAATTAAACAGAAAAAGTTTTACTCAAATTTAGATAACAATGTAATCAATGGTGAAGTTCTAAGTATTTGTGTAAGAGATTTAAAAAGTGAAATCTCAGAATTCCTTGTTACCAGAAATTAAAATTAAGAAATCATTTATTTCTGCCAGATGTAGAAATTTGATTATTTTGTATGTTTATGTTTTTTTTGTGCTTTGTTTTGAAAATGCCTTCCTCTGGATTTTACAAAGTTCAAAAAACTTTACAAAGTTTGTAAGATTTTGAAATAAATTCTCTGCAAACAATAAATGTAAAACATAATCAAAGCTGAGAGTCTTAAATATAAAAATGAAAATATTTTATTATTGAATTTCCCAGCCATGAACGTGAATAAATTCAGTTTTCACATGCAATAACTCAAAAACAATTTATTCTTTCACGAAAATTATTTTTCAAAGTTCATACTAAAAGTTCAATTACTTTGCTACTACCAAAGGCGTAAAAAAATTCATCAAAATGCAATTGTAAATGGAAAACTCTTAGTTTAATTGCTTTTTCATCGTTCTCTCTATAGACAACAATAAAGTATTTTTCCTACCAATTTTAAACTTTTCTAAACATTATATTTAAATTTTTCCATTTTATATTCATGAGATTTCAAAATAAAAGAATTTACCTATCAGTAAAAAGCAAAAATTTTCCCCAATAAATGACAGCAAAAGAAACTCATTTTAACATCGAAAACGTGACTTAACCCCATTCTGATGTTTTGCATAACCGAACAGTAGCACATAAGACACTTGATGCATGAAATAAATAATTTTCTATTCAATATACGCACATATTCTATTGTCATCTCATTTAATCGAAAAAATTTCAATCACATTTCAATTTTTTATAGACTGTGAGCGTAACTGTATCAATTCTAACATTGACATTCATCTCAATCGATCGTTGGTACGCAATCGTCTTTCCTTTACGTTATAAACCACAACCGGGTCGAGCTATAGTTTACATTGGAATCATTTGGGCTGTAGGATTACTTTTTGACTTGCCTGGAATTTCTTGTTCTACATACAACAACAAAAAGACTTCGTTTTGACATACAACTTTTTACACAGTGCGTCACATCATGGACCGTAGAGGAAGAGAAACGGTTCGTTATCATTAAAGCCATATTTCTCTACACGTGAGTGAACACAACATTTTTTGGCGAAAAGGAATGTCTTTAATATCTGCTTCGTTTATTTTCTTCATAGACTTCCACTTATTCTCATGACATCGCATACTGTCAGATTGTTAAGAGTGCTTTGGCGATCTGATACGATCCCAGGACATAATAACTACAAAACACAGAAGCTTAATACTTACCGAGGTAAAATATTTTTTAATAAAATTCTTAAAACATTTTTCGTTTTTTAAATAACTGTTTTTCGAAATTTCAAGAAATAAAGTTTTCGAAAATTTCAAATTTTAAAAATAACGGCTTCGAAATTTTGAAAATATCTGATTTATTAAAATTAAATACTGATTATTAAATTAAAAATTTTAAGAAAATTTAATGTTATTTTCTAATAAGTGTTAATGGAAAAATCTATACAAGTTGTAAGGATGAAGTCTAGCGATAAAGGATAAAAAAAATCTTCTTTAATTTCCCTCTTCAAATATTTGTTCAAGCGAGAAAAATTTTTCTTCACTTTACCACACGACTATGTGTTATATTAAAGCTAAAAAAAAACTCTCCCTACAGCTCTTTCTCACGAGTATCTTCTCTTTATTTTTATTTTTTTGAACAGAATGTGAGAGAGTTTATATTATGAAAATTTTATTCTAAGAATTTTATGAATTATTCATCAAATACAAAGAGAAATGCTTTTCATTTTCTTTGTAAACCCCTAGGTTCTTTAGAGAGTGAAGGGGTCTTCGAATGACGTTATGTTTACATAAATGTCTGCAAATATCTTATCATAATCTCTACCATCTTAACTTATACCTTATTTACTCTTAAAAAGGTAAGGTAGCGTAGAGTGAATCAAATTCAACGACCATAGCACAATTAAGGGCACGTCGTAAGGCGTCAAAGATGCTTGTCGCTGTCGTGATTATTGTCGCAGCTTGCTATTTTCCTGTTCATGCACTTAATCTCATACGCTACACATACGATCTCAATCAAAATGAAATTATTTCGGTGCTTTTCGTTGCTCTCTCACTGGCTGTGCTATGCTAATAGCTGTGCAAATCCGTTATTTATAACTTTATGAGCGGTAAGTTGTCATTTTAATTATAGAATATAACATGATTTTCATAAAAAAAATAATTGAAAAATACAGGAAAATTTAGAAGAGAGTTCCGAAATGTTCTAGAACGTGGTCACTGTCTCACTTTGAAACATCATCAACGTCATAATCATTGGCAATCACAATATCGATCGAGATATGCAAATGATGACCAAGAACATTCATTTATTCATTCAACAACACATATGATTCATGTGACGCCTAGTTTGAAGAGAAATTATGGTTGCACAGTAAGCATGACATAAAAATAAATTTGAATTTTTTCCTAAAATCTTCCAACACACAGCAAACTTGTCAGACGTCATTTGCCGCCAATGGAGCAACTGTTTTGGGTCGAGATGTTGTTAGGAGTTCTTTTCAAGATAGCCTCAAGACAATTCCATCAGTAGATGCGAAAGTAAATTAAAAAGAAAAACTTTTCATGTCAAATTAGAAGCGTGGCGATATATTTTGTAGATGTTTTATGTGTATGTTGAAATATGTAATATAAATGATGTATAATACATTGATGATGATGATGATAATATACAAAGAGAATATGATAAAAAGAAAAAATTTTATGTTGTGAACGTGCAAAGAAACTAAAAGTTTATTTATTTTTCCTTCTCTCCCTGACATCATTGTTGAACTTTTATTAAATGAAAATTTTATTTTATTTATGAGGAAAAAGAAATGATAATAAAAATTGTGAAATCTCTTTTTTCATTATGCTCTTTTGTCTTTCTATTTTTTAGCTTCAAAGTTATTAAATGAAGCTTGTTGATCTTTTTCTTACAGCACTTATAATTTAATGAAAAAGTTTTATAAGAAGTTAAGTCTTTTTGCATTAAACCACAGTTAACCTTGAATCAAAAAAATTTAATGGTCAAAGAAAATTTAGTCGATTTTAAAAAGAAAGGTAAGAAATTATACAGCTGTGAAAATGCAAATAAATAAAATTTTTGAAAATTATAAATTACTGTTTTTATCAATTCAAATTTTCATTTACAAAATTAGGCAGAAGATTAAACCAAAAAATCCATTAGCATAAGTAATTCTTCAATTGAAAAGAATTCTACTTGGAAAAGTATGATTCTTCTAAATTTGCCTTGCAAACTCCTCATATATTTTGAATTTTATTGTTAACCCTGGATATAATTCTTTGAAAAATAAATTAAATAAAAACCCTTCAAATTTATTTCTAACTTAGCAATAAAACTTTTATCTTTATTATTTTTCTCAGGATTTTTATCTTCTCAATGTCATTTCTAATGAAATTCTTAACATTCTTTTGAAATTAAAAAGACAACAAAAACTGGGTCACAAAAATTCATCAATTTTTAACTTGTACTTCATTCTACAAAAATTCAAACATATATGAAAGTAGATAATTGACAAAAAGCACAAATGTACATGAAAACATTTCTCACTTTTTCTACAAAAGGTGCAATGACATGAAAGTTGACATTAATGGAAATCCTTTCCTCACACAGAAAGCTAATGATGAAGCGTAATTGCATTTCCGAGCAAGTAAAAAATGCAATGAGTCACGAAAAATGAATTTTCTTTATTTAAAATATTCGACTGCAGCTTATTTAAATGAAAATTTAAAATACTGGAGCTGAGTGCAATTTTGTCCTGAATTTTAATTGCATATTTTGAAATAAATGTTTGTATAAGTAAAGTTAATTTTATACATATAGAATTTACCTAAAAATAACTGAAAATTTATTTTAATTTACTAATGAAAGATTATGGTAATAGGAGCATTTTCATATGTGATAAATGGTTATTATTATATTGATTAATTTTCAGATTATATAATACTTCCACGCTTTATTTATAGTTGATTCAAATAAATTAATTTAGTTATATAATTTTTACACATTCAAAACTGACTAATTTCATACAAAGATTTAATTTAATAACATACAAATTTCATTTCTTCAATCAATCAAATTTCCAAAAATAACTTTCATTCATTTCCTTGTAATTAATTTTCATTCACATAACTCTGTAATTTTCATGTAATGAAAATGACCATAGCAAGTAAATTAAGCAAGCATCATCAACTGTCAGAGTGTCAAAATATTAATTAATTATCACTCTTCCAAAGTGTTTTCTATGAACATTAATTGTGTTTTGCATCATTAAACGGAGTTTCATTAAAAGCTCTCTTTTGATTTATGAAGTGAAAGAATGTTGAGGTGTTGTTGGTCCAAAAGTGACAATGTTATAAAATTGATTGACTTTATTAAAACCCAAAAAAAAAGTCAATGGACTTGAAACATGAAAATTCACAATAAATTTTATTCAAATTGTATTCACAATGATGAGGATAAGAAGCAACAACAAACACAAAGTTTCCTCTCTCTTTTTTATTAAAAAAAGTTAACAATAAAGGGTTGAAAAGGCTGCTAACTCACTCGTGTAGAAAAACGAACACTTTTATTAAGTTGAAGTGGAAGAAAAACTTTACATATTCACAGGTTTGAGATTTATTGAGACTCATAAAAAGCCAAAATTTACATATGAGGTTAAAAAAGAGTTAAATTAAAAAAATTTCCTGACTCGAGAGCTTTGTTTAATCATTTTTGATTGCAAAAATAATAAAAAGCATTCCTCATTTTTTTCTTCTTTTTATTCTGACGGTTAAAAAGTTTTTCTCTCGTTTACATAATTTTATTTGTAACACCGTTATAACTTTGTACCTTTTGAGGTTTGCATAATTTACAATTATTACCTTTAATAATTCATCATAATATAAATTTTGTACTTTTTATGTCTACAGCACATAACAATACGAAACTTCGTGGGAAAAATACTAAATCTTACCTATTAGGAGACAAATATACACATTTATCATCATTTGGGAGCAATATTTTAGCATTTTCTTGACCTTCATCTTGTTCTTTACTTAAAGATTTCCTCTGAGAAGGTTAGAATGTAAAAGAGACTCTTTCTGAAGTTCAAAGGTTAAAATTTTCAAGAACTTTTTCTCTAAATTAAACTTTTGTATTTTTCCAAAAATTATGTTTTTTACTTCAATTTTTTTTAAAAAAATAAACGGTAAAATTTAAAAATAATTTTAATTCAAAAATTTTGGAAATTTTCATGTAAAAAAAATTTTTTTTTGAAACAATAATTTTTTGACAAAAAGATGAAAAATGGTTAATAATAAAATTCTATGAAAAATTTCATGGAGTGCATACTTTAAAATTTGCTTCCTCGACAGAATTAAATTACAAACTTTTTATTATTAAGAAAACTGAGTACATCCTTGTATCATTATCCGCTACTCAATGATGATACGTCTTGATAATGATAATAAGCAACTCTCCTGTGTAAAATTTTGAAGCACACAAGCGCACTGTCATCATATTTATCATTAAATGCACGTAGTAACAACATTATGATTTAATTTTCAACCTTCATCATGGGAGTGCGGAAAATATCATAAAGTTGCCACTCAAAGACTCTACAATGTATTTGAAATGAGTAAGGGAACTGCGACTAAGTACAACGAAGGAAAATTATTCGAATATTGCTTTCTATTGCGTTACCATGACAGCAGTATTTTCAATAAAACAATAACAGAAGGAAAAATTCATTTTCTCGCTCATTGTTTTGCTAATATACCAAATTTTAATAATATAAAAAAGAAATGGAAAAACGAATTCATTGAAAAGGATTAAAAGAGTGAAAGAAAGCAATTTTAAAATCGATAAATAACAACGAAAGAATCGTATAATGAAAATAAATTCAACAAAATAGAATAAAAACGAGTACGTAAGCTTAAAGTTCAATTATTGTTTTTTTCAATTTCTAGAATAGTGCATAACAAAATTTTTCTAACCAAATATGTATAAATTAAGGAAAATGGTATTTGGAAAGATGTTTATGAAAATTCTCAACAAAGATAGACGTAATAAACAGATAAGCATACTGATTATAGGCTTAAATAATAGTGGAAAGTCAACAATAATCAATTACTTCAAAAATAAAGATGATCGGAAGTTTGTGTCAGTGCCAACAATTGGATTTAATGTTGAACACTTTGAAAGTGAGTATTTTGCGTATTTTATTCAACCAAAAAAAAACTTAACCTTTAATTAACTGACAACTTTTTGTAACTTAAAATAATTAAAATTCTTCTTCATTTTTATTGTCGTTGCTGTTGTTTAGATCAAGGAATATCTTTCACAGCATTTGATTATAGTGGACAAGGTCGATATAGAAATTTATGGGAACATCATTTTAAAACTTGTAATGGAATCGTTTTCGTTATTGATTCATCCGATCGAATGAGATTAGGTAAGGAAAGTTTGTAAATTTTTTAAAAATCATTTTAAAATTCTTAACTGTGCTAGAATTATGTTCATTAAAAAATTATTACGGTTTATTGCACTCTAGTGCTTCAAGAATTGCCTTTAAATTAAGGTTTTCTTATAAAGCAATTAAAATTTTCATTATCACAAAATTCAGGGTTTCGTTAGGAAACACTTAAAAGATTCTCTTGCCATTAATATAAGCTTTACTAAAAACCAATTAAAGTTTTCAAAATACTTTGATCTGTCTATGTATTTAAACTGTAAAAGCTTTAACATTTCAATTTTGTCTTCTAAGAATTTCTACCTGCAAACTGTCAAGAATAATCGAAATAAAAACTTCAACCCATCACATTGATAAGATAAAAAACGCTTATTGTATTTTACCTTACTCGGATAAACATTGATAGCCCTTGGAACCGACAGAAAACTCAATAAAATGATTTTACATTTTAAAAGGGATACTGTCAATTTTTTAGCTTACAATTTATTTTCTTCTTCTACTTTAATATTTGAGCATTAAGAGATGGAAAGGAAAAAAGTTGTTTGCAAACTAATTGAATGAAAAAATTATTTGTCATGCATGACATGAGTGAGATTGAAAAAAAAACGCTCATGGATAAATAATGTGTGGCAAATGTGCAATAAACTTTCTCATTGGAATGAGAAATAATTGATGAAATTAAATTGAATTTTAAATTGTCGATTACACATATTAATATTTATTGTGTTTATTGATTGCACAGTTGTAGTAAAGGATGAATTGGAATTATTGCTGCAACATCGTGATATCAAACGACGACGCGTTCCTATTTTATTTTTTGCCAATAAAATGGACTGTATTGATGCATTGTCGTCAGTAAAGATTGCAGGTAATTAAAAACCTTGTGATAATCACTCTTGAGTCATTAATTTTTCAATTGTAATGGTGATTTCAATGATTTTTATTGTGCAAGGATTTATTTTATAAAAACACGAAGACCTTTGACTAGACTGACCATAAATTTCTTGATAATTGATTGCTTTTCAACAGGTTTCTATTTTTAATTGCCTTGTTGATTTAGGAAAACTGTGCAATTGATTGATTTGTACTTAAAAATTAAATTTTTACAAAAAACCGTTAGAAAATTTTTAAATTTGAGAAATCCGTTATTTTAAAAATATTAAAATAAATTTTAAAGTGAAGATATAAAATAAATTTATATAAATAATTTTAATTATTTAAAAGTTCTCTACTTAAATTTTTTTATAAACGTTTTAAATTGTTTGAAAGCATTTTTCAATCAAAAATTCAATATTTAATGCTTATTATTCTTTAATATCGATTTTCTATTTAATTTTCATCATTACAAATTATGTTTGTGCTTCATTTCAGCGGGATTAAATCTCGAGAAAATTGACAATAAGCCATGGCAGATATGTTCATCAAATGCGCTTACGGGTGAAGGTTTACAGAACGGTGTTCAATGGCTCACTGCACAGATCCGAGAGTGTCAACAGACCAAGGAGCTGCCACATGAATAGGATTATTGCTACGAAAGCTGTTAAGTTTTTTGCTGCTCAATATGTGAGCTTTTAATTGATTTTTTTTCACGCGCATTTTTCATCGTCAATAGCAAATTTAAAATTAGTGTAAAAGTGATTAATTGTCGACGAGGAAATTTTTCATTTCTAGCTCTTTTCAATCAAATTATCGATTAGTTGAACGTAATAAATCACAATATTTTATGCCATTTTTTCCTCTTCTGCAACAAGTAACGAAAGCAACAGCAGTAACGTTAGCAATAAAACGTAATAAAAAAGATTGCTAAAATTATTTAATTTTCTTATCTCTGTTGATTGCTATGGAAAGATAGAGAAAATGAGAAAATTATCTGAGATTCTGTCAGATATAGCAAATAGCTATTAAAGCCTTAAATTCAATAAATTCAACAGATGCCTGCCTGTGTATGTTGAACTACTTTTCACACTTTTCTCTTGAGTTTCGTGCCGTGCAGTGTGATGAAAAAAGAGGCAGTTTAAGTCACAAAATAAAATTCATGATAAGCTTCAAAATATGGAATTTTTATTTCGATTTCCAGCCAATGACGAGGACACAAATTGGATGATAATAGACATGAAAGATGACAAGGAAAGGAAAAAGGTGATGATGAAATTTCAAATTTATACAGACATATACTCCCTCGCATATCTCTTATCTATTTTCATTTCGCATGGGAACACAAACATACACATATTTCTTCAATGCACAATGGCAAATACCATTTAAGTATTTATGGAATAAAACATTTATATGATGATGTTCTGACAAGTGTATTCATAGCATATTTCATATACCATAATGTATTTGGAAGTTCCTAACTGAAATGCTTTTTCAATATTGCCACACGCGTGCTACAGTCTGTTGACAATGAATTTAACAACATTGGGTGGAAACTTTTTTTACAAAATTTTTTATTGAACTGAATGGGCATGAAATGGGAGTCATTTATTGAAATTTTATTGCAATATTTTTATCTACACAACCAAATGACACAAAATTGTAAACTTTTCTTTTCCTTTCAACAAATGTATTGCATTATAGGACTATAAAATGTATACAGATTTGGTTTGAACTTTTTCTTTTTCCTTACTCCTGTTAAATCGATGCTAAGCCACAGCTGTTGATGCGAAATCAGTTTAAAAATAAAATGGAGAAAAAATAAATTGTTCAATTTTCCATTTGAGTTCGCATGAGGAAGATAAAATACCCAACAGTAGCTTGGATTATGCAAGAGATTACATTTTAATAGAGGATTTTTGCTTACGGCTGATGGCAATTTTAGGGATGATTTCTCAATTTTTATCCTTCAGGCTTGCAACATCATCAACATTTTCTTCTTCAGATTTTTGAAATTTAATACAAAAAAGAAAGCTTATTGACATTAATGATCAACAAAGTGTCATAAATCTCAAATTTCTAAATTTGAGCTAAATTTTCATGATAAATTTTCTTCTATTTACATCAATAAATTTGCGGATATTTAAATTTTCATCACAACAATGCAATAATGGATAGAAAAAGGTCGGGAATGAGTACAAAGGAAGATTCATCAAGCTGTAATTGATGTGATTATTCAAAGAAATAAAATCGACCTTCTTTTCGCTTTTCTTTCATTAGTATCCATCATGATAAGAAGTAAGTTGGATTATGAAATGACAAATGAATGCTTTTCTTACTTACAATTTTTATTAGGCATTTATGATGCCTTTTTATGTTCATTTATTAAACATTTCTACGTGTTATTTGAGATGACCCAGTAAAATGATGCCACTTTAAGAGATTAAATTTCTAGTTAATCCTTTTCAGTTGAGGAAAATCCTTTTTTTCTTATACCCACGAGATATTCACTGGGTTGAAGATATCGAATAAGAAACTAAGTAGAAACGTATGTTTTCCAATAAATACTTTTCTGAAGAGCTTTTACTATTTGTATAAAAATGTCAAAGCAAATTCTTCTTTTACTTGTCTTAATTGAAGAATGTAATAAACACAAAGAGCACGCTTGAAGCTTAATGGAAGCATTCAATTAATCGATTTTGTACTTTCTTTCATATTTTGAGAATTCTGTCTATTCTATTTTAATAAAAAAGATTTCCTTTTTGAGAAAAAGGAAAAGCAAGACAAAATTTCCATTTTCATTATTCAGCAATATAAAATAGATAAGAGTAGCCTTTTGGGTTTATTATGCATGAGTGAAAAGAATTTTGATAATATTATTGTAATTTGATCATTCTTTGGGATTTAACAAAATTACTAAAATTTTCAACAAATTTAAATTTTACGAAGATGAAAATTTTAATTAAAATATTCGTTTCATAGAATTCTTCTATTTTGTGTAGATTGTTTAAAACGAAATTGTGGTTGCAAATAAAGAAACAGTCAATCTAATAATAGAAGCAAATAGAAATCTTTTTATTACGCTATAAGTTTTTAAAAAAATTTTTGCTTAAAAAAATAGAAGATTTATTTGCGTCTAAATTATCAAATTTTCAAAAATTAAACGTTGATTGTTGAATAAATTTTATAAGAAATTAAAGATTATAGAGTCAACTTGACCTCTCAGAATAATAAAAATAATTTACAATGTCTTATTAACAAATTATACAAATTTTTCTTAGTATTGTCGTCACATTTCTTTTAATTTGTTCGAAATTTCGATAAAGAATTGACATTTATGGAAAAATGAGTCGTATTTGAATAGCATTCTTTAAGTATTTGGACAGCAACGTGAAATGTAATAAATTTCAACGTTCTTGGAAAATTATATTTTAAGTTAAAATAAAACGCAAAACAAATAAGAAGCAAGAAATTAAATTTTTTGTAAATTCAAAAATTTAACTTTTTAAAAATGAACTTCAAAGTGATATTTATTTTGTTATTTTTAACTATGATTTTCATTTTCATAATCAATTGTAAATCATCATTTACCCAAGAGGAAGCTGATAGAATAGCAGGAAATATTATTGATACTTTTGAAACTTATCAAGTTAAAGAATATGGTCCATATAAAGTGATATTTTTTGGTGAAATGTCTACATTTACATCAGTGATAATTGTCTATTGTGATCATTGGAAAATTCTTGAGTCTTTAGAATTTGATATGAAAGAATTATTCAAAGCAAATCGCATCAGAAAGAAGCAATTTTTCATAATTAAACCTACAACTTCAAATTATTTGATAATATTCTTTACATTTGTTGGAAAAAATAATTTTCTTTTGCCATATTTTGAAGATCATGAAACTAATAAGCACAAAAAGCATCATTATTCGAAAATTGAAAAATCTCGAAAAGTTTTATCAAATTTTGATTTTGAACTTGGACTTTTTCTTTGGACTATGATTTGTGTATTGGCAATTTTTATGATTTTGTATGAATTTTTCTTATATAGATTAAAATATTTTATACAAGTATCAATTGGATTTTATGGATTTATGGGAACGTTAAATTATCGATTGGAAAATTTTCCTACTTAAATTTAAATTTATGCAGGTAATTTTCCATCAAAAGAAAATTATAAATATGGAGAAAAATATTAGAATAAAAACGATCTGGAGCTTTCAATGAAAATCTACAAATTTCCTTAAAATTTTTACTCTAATTAGACAATTGTAAACATCACACAGTTAAATGTTAAAAACATGTTTTTCAAATTCTCTTAAGGAATATTCACGTTAGTAAATAAACACAAAATTAACTTTAATACAAATATTGATTAAATAAAAGAAATTTAATTACACCATTTTGGATATTAGCAAAAGTCAAACATTAATTTTGCTGTATCGAAAAAATGTTTATCAAGAAAAAAGTATCAAAGCGTTGCGAATGAAGGAATCTTGAAGAACCTTTTATTATCTAAAATCATTAAATGCCTTTAAGAAATTCAAACAAATTGAATTTCGTATTTCGAATCAATTTCTTTTAAGTTAAGCAAAGATTGGATACATTTCTAAAAACTTTTCCAAACCTTAACGTAATGTGATTTTTTTAGAATCTTTTGGAAATTAAAAAAATTGGATTTTTTAGAAACCTTATGAACGTTGGAGAAGTTATCGAATTATTTATAAATTTATGTTCCGATGATTGAAATCTTTTAGAATGTTTTTTTTATAGAACTCAATTAATTCTTTAGAATTAGTAATTTTATTTAGGTGATAATTTTCGTTTTTTCCTTGGTAGTTATGAAATAAATTAGTAAAATGTAGTTGATAATATCAAATATTATAAAAAGACTATTTATGAAGCAATCAATAGAATTCTTTAATAAAACAAAATAAGAACAATAAAATCTTTTTTTCTTTTATCTTTTTTTAACCCTTTCAAAATCAACTTGAATCTCAAGTCTATAATTCAATCTGTTGAATTTGAATAGATCCCAAAAGGGCTGAGGTTAGTGACCATTTATTGACTAACATGTTTGTGCTTTCAATAAATAAACAGATAACAAATAAAAGCCATAGAAATGGTCTTGAATGTGAGATGTACTTGATAGATTCTATATTTGTTCATGAAAAGTAAAAAGAAATTAAGACCTTTTATAGAAATATTTTTGTTAAATTAAGTCTTTTGATATTAAACAGTCGCTTTCATCTTGTAATGAATAAAATGAGGGAAATTCTTTTCTCTTAAATTTTCTATTTTTATTTCATTCTATTGTTACAGGCACAAATGTCATGCCTTCTTTTTCTCTTTCAATTTCCTATCTTTTTTATCGCTTCAAATGTAACTAACGAATATTTCCACCCTAGCAGCAATAAAAAATTCAAAATTATTTAGTTAGTTGAGGGGAATAAAATTTAATAACATTTTCGCCGCCATTAAATAAAACATTCAAGCATTTTGTATAAAAATTAAAAAGCATTTAAAGGTTTTCTCTTTTATTTTCAACCTAATACCTTTTAATCAGTTTCTTCAATCATAAAATTAAACTTTGCTAGATAAAAACATAAAAGAGTTTTTTATGCCACGACAAAAGCACAAGGAGTCATGAATTAGGCGCTTTCCACGAGATTTAGGAAGTGGAAAATGTATTGTGCAAATATTTGTTTCTTTAGAAAGCGAGCTCGAAGCCAAATATGAACTGAAGAAATGAATCCTAAAAAATGAAATCACTTTGAACCCTCACAGTAAATTTTTTGCTATCATCTTCTATTATACAATATCTTGAAGCCATAGAAATGGATTCGTATTTTTAAAATAAGACAAGATTTTGGCATTTTATATTTATTTTGCTTGTTAGGCAATTTAATTTCATTAGATGAGAGCATTTGTCAGTTCCAATATCAATAACTCTGCAGCATTCTTTATTTTCTCATGATCGAAATCATTTTCTGCATCAATGACTGTGGATGTTCATCGAAGGACATGAAGATGAATTTCATTAAATCATTTGGGATGGAATGTAATGAAAAGGATTACAAGGACAATGGAAAAATGTTTCGGAATTTATTAAACTTCCTTGATTAACTTGACATTTTTAGAAATTTAAAATTTTCATCTCAGTAGGCCATGATTTTTCAGAATTTTAAAATTTCTTCATTTCAATATTGAAAAGCAATCAGTTAACATCTTTCAACTAAAATATTTATCAAATGTAAGTCAAAGTCAATTATATACATTAACAATTAGTTAATTCTTAATTCTTTAGATCTATTTTCATTACAACATTATGGAACAATCCAAAAATATCAACGAATATGAAATTCTTTTGCAAGAGAAAGAAAAAGAACTCGAAAAAGTCAAAACTGATCTCAAACAAATGGAAGATGACAAAAAATATGAAGCATGGAGGGCAAGTTGTTTCCAAAGTCAAGTAAATTTCCTTAAGCGACAATCTGATGGACTTAAAATTGAATATGCCAACTACATTACGCAACTTATGAAGACAAAAGAAGAATTGATAAAAGTCACACAAAAATCAATGGAGCAAACTTATTCATCACTTCGTCAAAAAGACGTGCTTCAAAATGATAAAAAATTGATCAAAAATCTTGAAAAATACATTGGTGAAAAGCTTGAGTATATCAATTTCTTACATATGATTCTCGAACGAAATGAAATTTTACAAGAAGTTAAACAAGAGTACAAAGAGTTTGAGGAAAGACGAAAAGCTTTAAAAACTTTGAAAGCTGGTTTGAAATCTTCACATAATTTAAATCACAGTGATAATCAAGCAGATTCAGCAGTTAACAATGAACAAGATTGTCGCTCTGATGAAGAATTTTTCGAGTCAAGTGAAAGTCAGGATGAATCTTTGGCATAAATTATTAAAATTTTATATTTTTTATTATATTGCCAACAGAATGAATAAAGAATTTTTATGCCTTTAAAAAATTTCTCAGTAAATTTAATTTATTTTTTCTAGTACAATAAAAAAGAACTCATGCTGATATTTAAAAATAAATAAATTGAAATTAATTTTTTATTAATTTCAAGTAGCTCTCAGAAAGTGCCGCATTTCCATAATCAAATTTACGAAAGAAAATTCTAAGAAATTATTTATAGACATCCGCAACTGTCAGATTTTTTCATTACTTACGCGTTCGTACGGTTGTAAACGTGATTTTGACACATGATTTTGCTCATAATAGACATCAACATTGAGCTCCCACGACAAGAGATGTCAGCAAAGTAACACAATCTTTTCGACATTTTTCTCTAATCCAAAAACGCAAATGACGTCAGAATAAAAGTGAAAGAAGAAAAAATCATTATTATTCTAAGTCTTTGTTTGTGTTAGCCAAATGAAATTACGATGACTAAACAGAAGCACATCAATTATGATTAATTATGTTGAGCTTTCAATGTTTACATTCAGCACGTTCCAAACAATTTCAGAAAATAAAAGCTTCAGACTTGTGCACATGAGAATATCTGTAGATGAAAATGATTGGTATGCTTTCCTTCCGCTCTAATTGAAAGCAAGCAATTCATGTAGATTCAAGTGTTATTAAGGAAATTTTTATCCCATGATTGTTGTTTAAATCACAGAAAAAATGTTGATGTATGTGCAAAAATGTAATGGAAGGAGGATTATCGCACAAGAGATTAGGCAAACGCATGTTAACGCAAAAACTTTATCCCGAAAAGAGACAGCATGAAGGCGGAAGGCGAGAATGAATGATATTAATCTTTTGCGATGTTGACAGTGCCAGGGGTTATGATAAATTGAAAATTGAGATGTGATTTTTATGTAAAAAAGCTTTCTGAACGATTTGACATCAACAATGTCTTATTTTTGTAATGCTAATTCAAATCTTGTTTATCTGCAAAATAAAATAACTCAACATAAGGATATAATAGTCAGTTTAAAGAAAAAAAATAAATCAAGGTAATTCAAGAGCTAAATTTTATTTATTCTCTTTTTTTGCTAAAACATAAAAAGGACAAAATCAACTCAATGCTTATATGAGCATCTGCTTGATGTTTTCATGATCTTCTTCGACCTCCAAATGAAGAATTTTTGTACAGAAAGGAAATATATAAATAAATAATCATAAGAAGGTAGAAATTGCGAGTCATATGAGAGTCATTACTAAGGAGATTAATGTTTATACCAAAAATCTTTCTCAACATGAATTATTCATTATTTAGACTCAATTCTCATGCTGGTCATCCAATAAAAACTAAATTGAAAAACTCTTTAAATTCTCGAATCATGCCACTCGTTTTAATCCGCAAATCATTCATTAGAGTTATTTTTAATTATACAACCCGCAAAACATGAACCACATGTATTTGTGTTAGTTAAACAGTGAGCACTCATCGGTAAAATTTTAGTGATAAAAAGTGAGCAATGCTGACCGACAGGCATGAGTGAATTCGTACACAGCAATGACTCACAGGAAGAGCAACGAAATAGAATTTAATGCTAAAGTTATTATTATTTTGATTGTGCAGCCACAAACACGTACTGATGCAAATATTAAATGAGTTGATGATGGCACATTGTGGACTGCTGATTGGAGTTTAGTTTCAGGTTCAGTTATTGCAACTTCCGTCACTTCAGCGGAACACAAGAGTGCAATTAAACAGTATAAAACTTTTTTTGTGTGTTCTCTTTGTGCTTGATGTTTTGAGGTTGATTTTAATTTTATTTACGCTGCTAAAAGTTTTATTTTTCAGATATGTTGCAAGCTTGTACACGTTTGTTGCTAATTTAATTAAATGGGTAAAAGTTTTGCTATTTGCTACGTAGAATATTTTTGCTGAATGCAATATGAGGAAAAATAGCTTAAATTTAAAAAATAACGGTAATTTTATTTTTGAATAGAATTGTTTACAATTTTATGTTTGTTTACATTTTGTTTACTATCAATTTTTAAATTGTTATCTATTCAAAAGTCTTAATTAAGTAGTGATACAATATGAATGTCATGCATCAATCCAAAAAAATATTCTACAGCACCATGAGCAGTAAAACATTCTTAATAAATATAATTTCATGCTTTTTTAACTTTTCAAAAGAAGAAATTTATTCACTTAGCTCAACTATGTGCTTCTTTTCCATCCCTAGAACAAACTCTCTTCAACACTTGCTTCTTCTAATTGATGGTTTGTGCTAAAAGTAAATTTACTCAATGTAATCTCAGTATTTCAGCGAAAATAAAACTTTTACTAAATTATGAAAACTTTCACTGCAACCCGTACCAAGTGCTCAAATTCACTTATTTGTGTCAGTAGTGAATGAATTCATCATATCCCGCATTATGCAATTCTTTTAATCAAATATATGTGCTGAACGGAACGCATTCAAGGCAATTATATCAGAAATGAGCACTTTGCAAAAAAGAACAATGGTCAGCAATTTATAAACTGTTCTCCTACGATTGTCTCACCATAACGAGAGTCATATATCGTTTTATCTCTCTCAGTCAGTGTCTGAAAAATTAATTTATGGATTTGCAAGAAACAAAAACCAAAAGAATAAAAATCTCTTTCGATTGTCATTTTTGTACATTGTTGTTGACAAATGATTTAGTTGAAATTATGAAAAGAGTCCGACTTGCAAGCAAGCGAGCGAGATATTATAATAATAATAATTGCACCATTATTTACGCTGATCACGTGTAGTTCAAAGAAGACTTTTTTTATTTCATTGAAATCTTCTCAATTTCTCTCAACACTTATACAATTGGAAATAAAAAGAGCGGCATAAAGCAAAGAGTGAGAGAAAGAAAGAGAATTATGTAAATTTTGTGCTCAAATAATAAAGAGGTGAATAATTGAGGGGGATAGATTATTTATATGAAGCGTAGTACAATTATTCCCTGGAATTTACTCGAAAACAACATTATGGGAGAGTCGTTGATATTTTTGTTTGATGAATCAACAGCACACGATCTCATGTTTGTGTGTTATTTGCCCTACTACAACTGCATGTGTTTCTCTCTTTATTCTATTTTTTATTTCTTCTTTATTCTCTTTTTTCTTTCGCGCTTCAACTTGCCGCTGTCGAATGTTTTTTTTTAAACTACAAACTTTAGTTACTGTGTTGAACTCGAGTGCAGCTGACTGAAAAAAAAATATTTTTTTACCTCACTGTGAAATTTAGTGAACCGCAAAGTTGAGAAAAAAATAAAACAAAAAAAAATAATAAAATTGTGTACAATAGAGTACCAATATAAAAAATATCGATTGTAATGTCGAAAAGCATTTAATGTTGTTGCAATTTTTCATATTTATGAATATATGCAAATAAAATTCATGTGAAAGTGAACAGAAAAAAAAGAAAAATTATTTTTGCATCATTTCTTTATGACACAAATGTGAAAAAGTGTATAAAAATGGTTTTCTATGACACTGACAACGAACAATTGCCATCAGTCGGTAAGAAGTATTTCTAAGATGACGTTAATTGTCTTAAAACCAAATTTTTTATAAAAAGCCTTTCTTTCTGACTCGCTGTCAAGTGAAGTAATTTCAACAAGGGGAATTGACTTCATTTAAGGTTTCTTTTTGATCTTGAAAACCTACAAGGAAAAAATTCTTTCTTTAAAATTCTTGACATAAGAAATATTTTGGTGAGAATTTTTGTTACTACCTCGTGCCTCTTTTTTCATAAAGTAATTAAATTCTTAAATTATTTTTTTATTCTTACGAAATGAACAAAAATAATTGAAAATATTCATGCGAATGGGTGTGAAACGTTTTGTATCTTGGAGCGTGAGTATTCCCCAAAAATGTTCTTGCTAATTATCTTTAAATTGCAATTCTCGCGATGTTAAGTATGTAATTATGTGCCATACAAAGAATAAAATCAAAAGTATGGTTCCAGGAAGTATTTTTGCATCTTACTAAAAAATTTTTCTTCTCTGCTTCTATAAAAAGATGAAAAATATTAAAATAATCGCAAATTTCAAGAGGAGAATCAAAAAGGTCTTATTCATTTGCAATTGAAAATGAAAATGAAAAAAAGTCAATTGTGTAACTTGAAACAAAAGTCTCACTTCTTGTGAATTTTTTTTATTTTTTTGCGATCTCATTCAGAGTTGGAAAAACTTGAAGATATTTTTTATGACCTAATAAAGAGAGAAGACGCGCCTTTCGTTCAAGTGTCAACTATGCGGATATTTGATTTCTTTCTTCAATGCGTTTGCTATTTCATCATCTGTTTTGAATCAACAACAATTGAGTTGAATTCAACATAAGGAATTGATTAAATGCGAACGAATGTGAAATTGAAGAAGAGCATTGCATTGTTTGCTTTGGTGGTCTTCGAACTTCTTTTTCTCTTTGAATGATGACTAAATTATGTCATTAATAGTCTTAAGTATACTCTACTGTCTTTTGTTATTTTGTCATTCCCGCCTTATTCATTTATTTCAAGGGAATCTCACTTGCCGTTTTAATCTCCTTTTATGGTTCAGATTTGCACATAAAAAACTAAAAACACTCCCAAATCTCTTGCAAAAAACAACACACCCGTAGAATTTATTAGCTGAGAATTTTTCTTACTTAATTTGAATGTAATTAAAACACACTTAAGAAGTGACCGTTAAATAAAAATAATTCTCATCATCAAAAGAAAGAAATATAAAGAGAGGAACAAGAAGTCTTAATTTTATCAATGAACTTTACAAAAAGAAAATTATAATGTTTCTCTTTTAATGTTCAGCTCAATTTGTGTGTGGCAATTCTCTCGTTTGCTTCTTAGAGGTAATTTTGTTTAATCGAGTCTGCTTTAAACAATTGCCATCTTTTGTTTAGAAGCAATTTTTTTTCTCTTGCTCTTTTTCGCTTTCGCTTGGTTATTGCAACATATAATTGTGTTTTGTCTACTTACCGCATAAACAGCAACAAACATCTAGTGAGTGAGCATTATTATCGTTTGTTAATCTGAACAGATCAATGAGTCATTGTAGGCTTGGAAATAATACATATATTTCACATTTCATTAATATTTAATAAATTGCTAAACATGAAAATGATAAATTTTGCAAACTTTTTTTTTGTAATAAAAAAATGTACAAATATTTTAAAGGCAAATTTTATTTTTTATTTTTTAAAGAACAAAGTTTGTTGATTAATAATTTTATGATAAAGAAGTAACAACGTTAGATGACCTTAAAATAAAAATTATAATAATGATCTTAGTTGAAGGAAATTGGTAATAGAGGAAGGAATTGAAGAGTGTGATAATATGACCAATACAGTTATAATGAGAATAATTTTGCAATAGTCAATAACAATTATTAAATGAGAGAAGTCAGAAAAACAGGGAAATAATAAAATATTTGCAAAAATTTATGAATTTCTGTAAAAATCTGTAAACTTTTCAAAAATTTAATCAAGTTTAATAAAAAAATTTATTCAACAAATGAGTTTTCAAGCATTTTTTATGCTGCAATTAAATGAAAATTTGTTACTAACCTTAATTCAAAACTTCTCTAATTTAAAAAATATTTGCGATTTTCCTTGTTTCTAACCATTCAATTTTGTTTACAATTTTTATTGCATAAAATCAAGAATTAAGTTTGAAAAAAGAACTCTCTACTAATCAATAAAATTTCAAATAAAAATGTTTCCATGTCTTGATTAAGTGTGGATTAATAACGCTTTTTTGTTTGAATTTTTCAATAACACTTTTAAACAAAAGCACTTTTCTGCTCAATTTCCACTCCTAATGGCTCGACATTGCACTTCAACAAAAGAGTATCATAACTGCACCTTGATTTGACACAAAATTCAAATTTTATTACACATTCAAGGTTTTTGTAAAGAAATGTTTAATTTTTTTTATCAACTTTTGTTTTCCACTGGCTGTTGCTTCTTTATTTTTATTATTATTATTTACCCAAGTATTCACTATTTCAAATGCGAAAAAGAGAAGAATAAAAATTCTGATTGTAAGACAGCTGAAGAGTTGAAAAGAGGTAGAATTGTAAATTATATTGCTTCATATATGAAAAATTTCCATAAATAAGAATAAGCAAGACCTATGCTTGCTTTGTGTTCGTTATGCTACCTTGTTACGACCTGACTCTTCATTTCGCGAGCATTCAAAGCCTTGATAGAAATAAAAGCAATTCGTTGCGTCGAGGTCAATTCTTTATTATTATTATATGAAGAAGAATACAGAAGAATGCGTGTGTGTATTTCTCTGTAGTTTATGATTTTGTTATATTTGTAATTATACTCACTTCGTATTGTTCTTTTACAAAAGCGTAAAGATGAAACTTTAAATTTAATTAAATATCAAAAGTCAGTCATTTAGAAAATATAAATTCTTCCACTTTTCCTTATCGCATGAAGATCTCTTATAAATGAAATAAAGTCAGTTCGTTTCAATTCAAGATCACTATCATCACACTCACATACACTCACTTTTATGGCTTTTAAACTGAGGCATAATAAATTTCAAGTCTTGTTGAACTCATTATACATTAGACTCATAGCACATCGGTGTATGCGAGAAGAGAATTATAGTCTTTAAGAAAGCGACATTTTTTTGAATGAATTAGATTGTTGGAAAAATTTGTGCTGTGCTTTGAATTTGTAAAATGATGATAGTGAAGCATTGTGTGTCTGTTTTTATTTATTGTTAAAAGGGTTCTCACTTTTGTGACTCATTTTTAAACGTGTGTAAAAAGTGATTAGTAAGACAAAAAATACAAAATTATTGTTTGTTGGTTCTTTTGAAAATATCAAAATGTGGGAGATCAAGTTTAATATGAATTTGATTGTAAAGAGTTTAATGCACTTTGTATAAGTTTTTAGTTTCTTACTTTGATCAAATTTCTATGAATTTGTCAATATTTTTAAAAAAATTGCATTATTGCAGATTATTTACATTTTTATTTAGTGTATGTCACTTTCTGTCATTTAAAAAAGAAAATTAGTCGCTTTTTGATTATTTAGGATTCATAAAATCTTAAAACCATCTTCTCTATGATTCACTTAGTATTTCGAGGTATATTCATTGATTAGCTGCAGTTATTTCAAAATTTTACAAAATTTGCACAGACTTTTGTAAATCAATAATTCTTGTTATTAGGGTTAATGTATTTTGGCCTTTTTTACCATAAAATATTTTCCTTTCAATTTTCACCTTTCAACTGTTTTGAAAACCACAACAAAAATTAATACTTATTCAAAGAAACTTCAATTAACATCAAGTCACGTCATGGACAAGTCAACAAACTTAAAATTTTATGCTAATTAAAGCTTTTCATTCATCTTCTTAAAGACACATGCAAAAGAAGCGAACAAAAAGTAATTTAAATGAATGCAACAATTTTAAATCTAACAAAAATTATTTTATATTTGGCGAAGGTCAAAGAAGACACAAATTCATTGTAAATTTAAGTTTAATTATAAGATTGTAATCGAAACTATGAATAAATTAGTTTTCTACTGTGTGAGAGAATACTAAGAAAAATGTCGTTCAACACAATTCGACTTAAGAAAGATCTTTTCATAGAATTTTAAAGATTTCGATCAAATTCCATAAGCATTTATAGATTTGTATAATAATGACAGATTGGTTACGTAAAAAATTGACTAGAAGCTCAATATATTATAAAATTTAAGCATCTGCGCTTATCGAAAATTGATCTCACTCTCCTCTTCATCTTTTCTATGATTGATTGATGATCTGTTTATGTTCACGACTTAAAAAACAACAACTCAATAAAAATGTTATTATTATTCCGGGTGTTCATTTACAAACCAAAGATGACAAAAAGTATTTTTTGCTAGCGCTTTTTTTTGTTCTTAAATTGGGCGTTATTTGTATTTTATCACATCTAAACCACAAGTATCATCCACACACACAAAACAATAAAAAAGATGTGCCGTTCTTTTTTGCCAAATGCGGGAAAAATAACAGCAGAAAAATATTTTTTTTTTGAGAATTCTCTCGTGTGCTTCGTCTTGTAGATTGTCATCTCATTTGAATTACAAAATAAGCAAAGAGATGTGAGACTGCATGCATGTACATATGAAATGTGTACGATTAAGGTAATTGGCCTTCATTTAAATCCCGCTAAATGATTTTTTCTTGCCTTTGTAGAATTATTGATGATTTGACAAATCTTTGCACAATTTTATTCAGAAATAACGGTCATTCAAAATTTTGAAATTTAAATTATTCAAAATACGTTAATTAATGAAAATCAAAAAGTGAGAGTTGTTGATTGCATCACGTGCTACTGCGAAATCACCAAAAAAGAGGTTGTGAAAAAATTACGACAGTGGGTGAAAATAAGATGATTAAAGTGATGACACACAAACAAATTGACTGCAATAAAATGACAGTTATTCGACACAAAATCTATCATTTCAGCTCTTTCAATCTCTTGCTTAAATCCCCGCCATAAAATTTTTGTTTTCTTTCTTTTCAATCTCCTTGCACTGCTGGACATCGTTAGATTATGTTTCATTGGAGACTACAGTGTCACGTTATTATTCGGTGTGTGTGCGTCCATTAAGTCCGTTATCAATTGAGATGATTCATAGAGTCGCAACTTGAGACCGTTTTCCTTTACTTTAATGTAATGCTTTTTGTGCGCGTAAGCGATTTCTGTTTTTTTTACATTTATGGTGCGTGCTGTGATGCCTGAGAAAATATTTTATAACATTTGAGGCGATTTAAAGTGATTTATTGGAGTTTATTTTTGAGCTTAAATTGTTTTCATAGACGCCTGATATTTTTGTTTACTGTTGATCGAGTTTCTGATATTGTTTTACTTTTATGTAATATAAACTATGATATGTGTGGTGATGATAAAAAGTGTGAAAATGCAAGCAGCAAAACAATTTTCGAGTTGATTTGCCGATCGTGATTTGCAATAATTGAATTGAAATCTCACGATCTACACAGAATAGCGAATTCGATTTAATATTTGCCAATTTGAACATAAAATCTGCTAATTCATCGTGAGATGATTCGTCAATCTTCCTCATTGCCATAAAAGTTCAAAATCCTAATTATCTGTCAAGTATGGCACAAGTTATGAAGACCTACAGCAATTTTTGAATTTGTATGGAAGTTTTTAAGATTAAAAATCTTACAAAAATTAGTTAAATGTTAGCAATTAGTTTATTTTGAAATCTTAATTAAAACCTCATCAACTATCAATAAAAACTTTAAACATTTTTTTAAACAGCTGCTTTTTAAATTTTCTCTTCTGTGATTTCTTTTATCAAAATTTTTCCGTTCAAAATGAAAATGAGATTAAAATTTTTAAAAGGGTTAAGAGAAAGAGAGAAAAATTATCAAATAAACTGATTCAAAAGATTGAGCAAAAAGGTCGTCATATTTAAACTTTTCTCCCAACATTCCATTCAATTTAAAAAATATTTTTGTTTGTACTTGACTCGCCAATAAATAATAAAGAGCAATTTAAGTGCTTAAAGCCTTTTTAGTAAAGTTTCTTTCTTTTATACAAATAACGCACAAAAATATTCAAAAAGAAATGAAAGAGAGAACGGAAAAGAATAAAAGAAAAGAAGCAAGCAAAAAACTTTTTTCATTTCTCTTGTCTTTTTTCTTATTTTTGTGCCTCATTGACAATTCGAGGTATGTTGCGGGTGTGATTTTTCCAAATCGTTGGTCACTGCGCTCATTACTCATTGACAGCGGGCAGAAGGAATTTTAATTAAGCTGTAGCTATGTCTTTCGACTAATTTTTGTTCTTTCTTTTTTTTATTGTCCATTTACAGACACACCAACTTCGAGTTTGTCGAGGAAGTGGTGTAAATTGCGTCAACGTTGTGCGTCATTTCATGCGATGAAGACGCTCGACTGCACATCGGCCGAGGGGCCATCTTCACTGCCTTATCAATTTTATGATAACGGTATGCTTGAAGTGACGACCCCACTACACGCACAAATGCCACATCATAGTAATAATTTCATCTTAGCACACGACCCGCGCGCTCTAATGGACAATAAGCCAAAGATTTATGCTGTCATTGATGGTCGTAATGGTGGCTATTATACTACCGCTGCCAACTATCCTCTAATGTATGAGCCTATCATTGAACATCCAAAAATACAGAAAGTGTGTAAATGCAAGCACAATAAAACTTCTGCATCTACGACATCACTGAGCTATGATATGAGTGAGTCAACACAGTTCATGCACGTGCTGAATCAACAAACACGTCTACAATATTTCGATGGTGAAGATTTGAAAGCCAAATCAAAAACACGTCGTCTAAGTCTCTTCGGCAGTGAAAGAAAGCCAAAGAAAGAAACGGCAAAGAATTTTGATATTAAACAATTTAAATCAGTTTCTATGCGATGTCATCATCATCATCAACATCTTATGTATATAAGAGAACAACAAATGTTGCAACAACAACAGCAGCAGCAACAGGAAGCTGAAAAGCAAGCTCAATCAACTAAAAGCACAATGAAAATGAAATTTAATACTGTAGGTCGAAAGAAGAGATCAATCTACGATGTTTTCTTTAATAACAATAGCAGCAAAACACCAGCATCATCGTCATCATCGAATGAACCAAATCTTAGACAACCGACATTTTACGTTCCATTACCAGATAAAGTAATTAACGATAACGAATTGCAGCATCATCATCATCGAAATAATAGTGTGAATCCGATTCGCTCGATTCGTTCGCGTTCCGTTTGTGCAGGCGAGAGTAGTCAACAGATGCTCTTTCACAATGTCGACAATAGTCAGCATCAACAGAAAGAGCAAAAGAGTGAACGACGAAAATCAAATAGCTTCAATCCACGCGAATCACTCGAAATCACTTCATTTCTATTTAGCAAGCTCAAGATGGATCGCAAGGCAGATGGAAGTGAAAAATGTGAGCAACAAGGCGACGAAATAAAGAAAAATGATAAACGAGTAAGTTAAATTATGACTTTTTGTTGTATTCATTAATTAGCAAATTAAAGGTTTGATTGATGCGCGAGAAGAGGAAGATAAATTACCACTTCTAATGGGTCACCGTCAATTGATTGACATCTCATTTCAAATCAAAAGATTTTCTTCATCATAAATCTGTTGAATGAGCCGATATTACGTAATTTTACAAAAGGGAATTTAAAGCTTAGCCTAATGTAATTCACATCTCTCGCTCGAGTTGACCTCAGCGCTCATCAATTTAATTTGAGCTTGTCTTCATGACAACAAAAGATGATTGAAATTGATACTTTTTTGAAATCATTTCGTTGCACACACACAATAATACACGCGAGCATTTTATTAAAGCATTTAATTAATGGATTATATGATGGCATTAAGAAATAATAGAAAATTTCAGTAAATTGAGATCGTGAAATCAAATATTACGGAATTTTACAAATAATGATTTATCATAATAAAATTGATTTATTTTCACCTATTACCTGATCAACTCAATTTATATATTTGAAAACTCAAAGATAAAGCATAATTTTATATCAAAATTTTGAAATTACTGTACAATTTTGTATTGTTTACATTCTAAATTTCTTACTTTCGTTAAAAATGAGTTTCGGCAAAAAGCTTCGTTAAGAATTTTAAATTTATCAGTGGTTTCAAAATTTAATATTTCTTGGTCAAAAGATTAAACGAACAATTGCCCATAATAAAGTTGTACTACTAATAGACAATTCACGTTGTTATACTAACAAATAAAGCTTCTCTCTAAGCCACTCATTGTAACTCGACTCTTATGAGAATTTCTTAAGAAAATTGATTTTTTTTTCTCTCTTTTCTTTCATCATCATCTGTCTTTAAGTGACTTCATTTTAAGATTTGACATTTTTTTACTTTTACATTGAGAGGGATTTAAATGGTTTTTATATCAAAATACACCTGAATGGAACAAAATTTTCAAGAGATTTTGTATCAAGGTTAAAACACAGAAAAAATTGAATTTCATTTAAATTTCTATAGATACCACCAAAAGATAAACAGTGCAAAAAAGAATTTTTAATTAAATTTCATTTCAATTAAATGGCAGACATACGAAAAAAATTTCTTATCAACTCTTTTAAATCACATTCAAAATTATTTACAATTCAATTCCGCTAAAAGAGTTATCTCGAGCGAATAAAAAAGTAAAGCACAAGCATAATAAAGTGCATGCAATAATCATAAAAGAGCGAAAAAGAGAGAAAGGAAATTGAGATAATTATGAAGTGAAAATTTAACTCTACAGTAAATGTTGCACAATCTGTCGGTGTAAAATATTCAAAGTGCAGATTTAAATGTTACGATAAGACTGCTATTATAGCATAGTGAACAATCATGATGATGATGAGCGGTGTTTTCACTCATTAAAGACTAACAATAAAGAGCATGAAACAAAATTAATATTCTCACTTTGTTATCAGCATGTGTCGTACTGTCATTGTTGACAATGTATCAATTTTACGCCCATGATAAATTTTATTTATTCTTTTTCATACAATCCACAATTTATGGTATTTTATCATGACATTATCCTTCTCATAACTCAATAAATTCTTTTGCTATGCACAAAACATGTTTTCGCAAAATTAAATCATGCATAAAGACTTGTATAGTAATGAGGTTGATTCCTGCATGCTTTCATCATAATTCAATTCATTAAATTGCGTTGGCAACACATGTATCATCATCATCGCCTTAATTTTCCACCTTTCACATCATTTTAATCTAATTTGTCATTATCTTGAGTGAGTTAATGACTCCAGGGCTGCTATTTGCTATTATAAGAATCAACACGTGCTTTTGCTTCTTTCGTTCTTTTTTAGCTTAAATTTCTAAGTAAACAGCAATTGAGAAGAAGAAAATTATAATTTTAAATATATCTCTTATAAACACATGGCTACGCAATAAACTTTGTTATAGAATCTCTTTAAAGCTCATTAAAATTCTGAAATTTGACACTCATTTAAAATTTAATTTGAAACAATAAATTTTCATCGCGTTCGTTCTTATCTTCATAGAATTAAAATCAATAAATATAGGTATTTTAGTAAATATTTGAATAAACAAAAGATTCCTTACTCAATTATTTTCAATATAAATATTATAGCCTGAAGATATAGCGATTTCTAAGAAGGAAAATTATATGACTATGGTTTTGTTTTTCATTAAAAAGTGAAATTAAAATGTTTACGATTTTATCAACATTAGCAATGTGTTGAAGCGAGTTACTCATTCCATTACATAATCAATTTATGTTAATTTCATTGAAAGGCTGCTTTTTTATGTTGTTATTATCGCGAGAGTTTATTTATTCAAAGTAGCATGTCAATCAAATATGATTATTATTGCGCATTTTAAATTTTCAAAAAATCTTCAAAAATTTCCATCAACATAAGATGAATAAAAATTGGTTAACAAACTAAAAATTTTTCATCTCCATTTTTACAAACATTGCATGACACAACAAAACGAGAATGACTGACTTGTACCTGAAGGATGAAGAAAGATATGCTAGAATTGTTTATACATAAACAAATCTGGTCTTATGTTTCAGTTGATGGCTTTGCAAATATTTTGATAAATTCACGAAATAAATCCTCTCAAAAATTTACCAAGCCACTTAAAATCCACCTGTCATCTACCGCCTTGATGCTTTTACCAAAAATCACTGCTAAAATGTTGAAAGTGAAATTTCTCCTCAAAAAGCTTTTTAAAAATTACACATTTTATTCAACGAAACGATTAAAGAATAATGAAAGTCAAACAAATTTGTGTCCTTCACAGAATGAAAACTTTATTTTTGGAAATCTTTCTTTTCAAGTGGTAATTAAAAAGGGATGAAATGTGATAATTACTCCCTTCCTTTTGACCTCTCTTTATTATTCTAAAAGTAAGTACCTCTTTTTATTCACGTGCTTTCAATTTTCAATTAATTGCTATAGAGTGGTGGGTAAAATGAAACAAATTGTCTCTTTTTAAGAACTTCTCTTCGCAACTAGGCTAATTGCAAAATTCTGATGTCGCTTTTACCGCAAATATTTGTGCTCATAAATTATAAGGGTCTTCAGTGCTACTTTACGTACTACTATTAGTTGATAGAAATTATTATATTTTATGTATGTCGTTTAGATATCAACAGCCGCTCTTTTGGTGGCATTTGACCACATTTATTGTAGCAGTTATGAATACAATAGAATGTATTGTGGTTTTAAATATTTTTGTAGAATGTATGAAGACACATTTTTTATGATATGTAGATATGAAAATTTTCATTTTAAAATTGCACAAAATCAAGGGTTAGAAACATTCATGTACAATGTGAATTTTTAAAAATTCTCAAGTATTTTATTTTGCTTTTTATATAAGAAAAATCTAATAAATGTGATATAATTTTATAAGACGAATCAAAATAATATTTTAGTCTAAGCTTTATATCATTTACACAATTTTTAATTTATTATAAGAGATTTATCTATGTTTTTAAATACCAAGTTGACATAAGAATAAATTGGTTTCAACTTGACAACTAAATGACTTGATTTTAACTTGACTTTGATAACTTGATTGTTAACTTGACATTTATCTAAGAACAAAATTTTTAAATTTTGAAGTTCATAAAATATTTTTAAAACTTGATTTTATTTTAAAAGTTTTGCTTTGAACAAAATTTTTAAACTTGTAACTTTTACTAAACAAATTGACTTTAAAAAATTATTTATATAAATAAAATTTTCAACAACATTTTTAAATCTTTAAAGTCAAGTTGATTTAAATTGTTTCAATTAAGTGTTCATCTTTTGCAAAATATTTTTCAAAGAAAGAATTTTCTTTGTATCACAACGCAATATTAAACATTGAAGTTCTTTTTAAAAATTTGTACTTCATCCTCAGTCTTTTTTCTACTCAAATTTCTGTTTATTTTCAAAATTCTTATTTACTCTCATTCTAAATTTAGATAACAAAAATAGTCTCGTAATTTGCTTAGTAATAAGTATATAATTTCATTGTCCTTTTTCTATTTCTTTAAATATAATTTGATATTTTCATTCCTAAAATCTCTCTATGGAAATAATTTCATTAAAAAAGTTTTCAAATTTAAAATATAAGGTCATATACACAATAGAATTGTCGTGACTTCAAAAATTAAATTCAAAGTTTCAAAAATATTTCTTTTTTCCTCATTTCTACTATGTTTTATGACGATGGTTCTAAAAGTATGAAATATTTCGCATCATAGCAATGTCACTTGATACCGTTATTGTTTATGCTAAGTACGAGAGAGTGAAAGAATTTAATAATCAGCAAACGTGATTTGAATACAATGCGCAATGAATGTTAATGACACTAATTTTATTTTTCTCTTCTCTCTTTCATTTCTTTTGTGTCTTTTATTATTTTAGGAAACGAGTGATGAAGTAATTAGCAAACCAAAGGATGTTGTTGATGGAAAAGGCAAAGAGTGCGATAATTCACCCAAAATAGCAACAACAACAGCGAAAGCAAATACAATCCCAAAAAATTCTCTAGTGCTAAAGAAAGTGCAATTTGTAAAAAATCCTGGATCTAAAGCGCTCGGCTTCTCAATTGTTGGTAAGAAATTGACATAGATTCACTCAAATGACCAACAATTTATTTCAATCTTATTCTGTCCACACTTTATTCAAGGTGGAATTGATTCACCAAAAGGGAAAATGGGTATTTTCGTAAAGACTATTTATCCGTATGGTCAAGCAGCAGCAAGTGGACAGTTGAAAGAAGGTAAGAAAGATATTCGATCTCGGTAGATTATCCCAAGAGTGAGCTTCGAACAATTTCAACTTTTTTTCTGTATTTGAAAATTCGACAAACTTTTAACCCACTTATCTCTAACATCTGATTATGAAATGTGAATCTCTTTTTATACCTTTCGGAAACAGAAAAGAAACATCCTAAAAATACAATAAAACCTTTGAATGGGTCTTTTCTCTATTATGTGTAGGATGAACAAAATTTTTATGTGTTTTTATATCTTCAAAGATATTTTTACATTTTTATCACTATGTCTGCCCATTAGCAGCTTCAATGCTTCTGAATTAAAATTAAGTAAATTGCGTGAAAACAGATTTAATTTAGGCATACAAAAATCTCCTTTTTTTAAGAAGGTACCAAGACCTTCCAACAAAAATGTTTTAATCTCACCCTTAGTCACTCATTAATTCTTATATTTCAATTTTTCACTTTCACTTTATTTTATAGGTGATTTAATATTGTCAGTAAATAATCAAGCACTTCATGGTGTTACCCATCAAGAAGCAATAAATGTTTTTAAAGGAATAAAAACAGGATTAGTTGAAATGATTGTTGGCCGGCAACAGCAAGTAGCAGCAGTCAATGGGCAATGAAATTTGCTTTAAAAGGAAAAAAATTGTTAAGTTTATTGATTTATGAACGAGAGTTAGATGAAGGTTAAAGATCAAGTTTATGTGGAAACAGATGTGTTAAAAGAAGGAGGAATTGCAACATGATGACAATGGATTTTACGTTGTACTTAAACTATAAATACGTCATTTACCACACATGCTTGTATTTGATGTTTTTTCATCCTTTTTTATAGAAATTGATTACAGAAAGCTGCAAGTGGAATTTTTCTCCTTCGTAATTTACTCAACAAAGAATTTCAATTAGGGTTCAATTGAAAATCATACAATCTGAAATCCTTGACAGCAATTGACCATAAATCCAACCCACAACTCTATCTCAATGCGCAGACAAAGAAAGAAGATGAAAAGAAACTATTTTAATATAAACGAGCATCATTTTAACTTTATGTTCACCACATTCTTCCACATTCATAATTTTGTATTATTAGAAAATTTACTTTATTGTATATTGGAAATTAATGTATGTAATATTTCTCACCAATTTATTGATCAATCAAATTCTTTTTATATTTTTAATTGCAATAATAAATTACTTAATGTTAACCAATTTTAATAAAATGAAAAATATTTTTGCAAGGTATTTTGGCATCTTTTTATTGTGTTTTTTGTAGATAAAATTGAGAAACTTCTTTAACAAAATAACTTTAATTAAGGGGTTTTCATTCAAATCTTTAATTAAAAGTTTAAATTATAAAGTAGTACAATTATATTAAGTGTAAAGGTTATTAAACAATACACGGAGAATAAAATTTTATAACCAGCATAAAGTTTTTGAAATTTATCTCTATAAAGTCAAATTTATTAGCCTTAAAAAGAAAATATCTAAGTGTTATAAATTTTTTTATGACAGTTATAAAAGTTTTATGACAGTAATAAATTTTTTTAACTGTCATAAAAAATGTATAACACTTTTAAATTTTCTTTTAAAAACAGGCTTTCTTTCTTTTAATTGAGTTAATAAATTTGACTTTATAGAGACAAATTTCAAAAATTTTATGCTGGTTATAAAATATTTTTCTTCGTGTAGAGGGTTTAAAACATAGATGTTGGTTTATTTTTGTATAGGATAAAATTTGTTTTCTAAAATTAAATTTCATCAAAAAATCTCATGAATATTCTATACATTGTAACACAAAGTGCTTACCATTCATAAAGTAAATTGAAAAATGTCAGAACCATGTAAATTTTGTTTTTACGAATTTTAATTCCAGAATTCTTTCCCAACCATCATCACTCATAATTCTTCCCTTGAGTAGGAAGAAAAGTGACCTTTTCTAGCACATCATCACTCTAGAGTCTAAAGAGAACATTTATTTCAATTTTATACATAAAATGACGACATTACGTGGGAGTCATTCATCATTATTATAAGTGTAGAACATAAAATGTTCGTTCTACACGTGTTTTTATTAGGTCTATTTTTCCCCATCAATAATCCTTGAAAATGAGATTTTTCAATACGAGTTCGAACTGAAATGATTGAAATACAAAAGTTTAAAGGTAAAATTTCCATTATATAAATAATTTTTATTGATTAATTTTAGTCTGCAGACTCAAATACATAAAATTAAATGTCAATCTCATTTTCAATTGGACTCCATTGACAATTTCTGAGTATCACTTGATTTTTCCAATCTCGACAGTTTATAAATGCAAATTTATTGTCCATAATTTGTCTCAGTGAATTTTCATCAATTTCAACAGCAATTTTATTAAACTCGAAGTAATTCAAATTCCCATTGCAGCGTTTGATCATATCAGCCATCATTTTATCAAATTTCAAATTAATCGAAATATCTTCAATACGAAACTGTGAAAGCTTTCGATTACATGCGAGAATATTTGCTAAATCATCGAGTTCAAGTGAAATTGTATTGACCAACTCGAGTTGCTCCAAATTTGGCATCGATTGCATAATTAGACAAATAAGCGTAAGTTGTGATTGGAATTGTTCCCTTGCTGGATTATTAAATTGATTATCAAAAATTCTTAATCGTTTAAGCTTCTCGTTATAAATATCAGTAATAGGAAAATTCACGACTTTTACACTATCTGAATCACATTCAAAATTGAGCGTTTCCAAGTTTTTAAAATATTGCACAATTGTTCCAATTACGCCAATTGATTGACCATTTATCACAAGAGTTTTTATGTTAGGACAATTAATCGAAATAGCAATAAAGCTTTCTGTTAGCATTTTTAACTTGGGAAATTCAATTTTAAGAGTAGTAATTGATATGAGTGGCACTTTACTCAACATTGTCACATATTCGACCTCCAATCGATCATAAGTAAGTGCCAATTCCTCAAGTTTATTTAGTTTCATCAAATTGTCGAGTTTTTCCCATGATATACGATCAATCCAGAGTCTCAATGACTTCAGCTGTGTCATTTTACAGATATCCATAAACTCACTGTCGCCAATGTGCGCTCTTTCGAGATCCAATGTGATTAATTGCTGTTGGCTTTGAAGTATTTGCTTTACATGTCGTTTACTAAGCAATTTTAGCTTTTCTAACTTGAGTTCAGACATTTGTGCAGGATCAACATTATATGGATCGATTTCTAATTGCTTTATTCTCTGCTGATTTTGCAGAATTCTACCGAAAGTTTGTTGATCCAAAATACAATTGTTTATTGACAAATGTTCAAGTGTGTCTTTTGGGAATCGAAAGATAATTCTTGGAATAATGAAATTACACAAATATGTTTTTAATGTCTTAAGTTCAGGCAGCATAAGTTCAACATTTTCCTTCTCAGTAATACTGAAATCTACATCATATAAAATGAGTGTTTGCAAATGTTTGTTCATACTAAGAATATCAATAAATTGACTTTCTGGTAATTTTGAATTGTAAAAGTTGATTTTCTTGATATCATTTCCATATTTTGTAAAGATTTCTCTCATTCTATCTGTCACGTGATTCTCATTTGATCTTATGTCCATTAATTTTACTTCATCAAAAACTCTACGTGAATTTATTATGGATTTAAACTTTTCTTCATCGTCATCAATCTTAAAAAAGAAGCATAAAGTTAGTGAGGTGTAAAAAATTAGAATTTTGCACCAACTTACATCAATCAATTTAAGCTGAAATTTATTTTCTTCAATTTTACAGACGATATCATAAAATTCTGAATTAACTAATGACAAATAATATCGATTTCCAACAAGAGTGAAAATTTTAATTAAAATTTCAGTCGGTAAAACTTTTAAATCACCATAAATTTTAGAAATATCCATGGAGAAAATTTTTCACTTTTGAAGTACGCAACTAATCAAAACAAAATAAAAAAATTTTTGTGTATAAACGAGTGAGGAATGAAACAGCTGTTTATATTAATTGTATTTGTGTGAGTTATGTAGAAAGTTTTTTTCACCGCTTTACGTAAAATTTATTTTTATGAGAAATTCAATAAGAATTTCTAAAGGTTTTTAATTTCCAATGACAATGTTGATCAAATTACGTCAAAATTTCTTGACTTTCTTTCATTAAATTGACTTAAATTTAAAATTTGTTGAAAATCAACAAAATAAATAAAAAGCCTTTGGAACGTAATAAAAATTTTCAAATTTCTTACGTTAAATGTAAAACTTTGAGAATCACTGGTAAATCATATGCAATCATATGGTACTCAAAAGCATATAATATAGATTGATTATTGCTCTTGAATTTTTTATGAAAAGAAAATTTTTTGTATTTATTATAACTCTCCAGTGGTGAACATTTTTGTTTTTTCTCAGAATATAAATACCATTAAATCATTAAGGTCGTTATGAAAATTTCTTTTGTTATTTTTTATGACATGATTTCAAGGAAATGATAAGAGGTTTTTAGGGAATGAACATAAAGTATAACTTGTAAGTGGCATAAAATACTTCATCATAGTGTAATTATCCTTAGCCACAATTTTATTACTACAAAAGTCATAAAACAAACACTAAGAAGATTATTGTGAGACATTTTTCATGATAAAAGTTGATAAAAATCTTTCTTATCTTTTTATAGAGAGAAAGATAACCGCAAATAAAACAAAAGAAAACTTTTTATTTGTGCCCGCCGAGACAACTCAATTAAAGTAAATCAAAGAAGTAGAAAATATTTACATGAATTCCATTCATGGCCTATCAAGCGCTTTCTTCATCGTTCAATTAATAAAAACAACATTTTTGATGAGTCATCACTTAGAAATTTCAATAGAAAATATAAGATCATAATCACTTGACACACTTCCACACCAATCCCTGATATCCTTACACGTTCCATTGTATATAAAATATATTATGCGTGATAATGCGAGAGAAATACTCGCTCTCGTTCGTTGGAGGCATAAAAATGTGTATGTACATAAAGTTATAACCGACAGGAGCGCACTCTCTCAAAATTGTTTTCTTCTTGTTTATTTTCTCAGTTTTTTCATTCATACACAGAATACAATTCAGTTTTCTCAATACAGAAGCTTTCATCAGACGAAATTTCTTATTCGCTGTTTATTTCACAGATGTGTAAAGAAATTTTTGTTTTTTATAAAAAAATTTTCTCTGTCGAGTGAAAAGTTGAAGTGTAATTAGTAGCAAAAAAGTCATTAAAGACACAAAATTGATATTTTGACACAAAGTTAAGCAAGAAAAATTTAGTTTCGACAATGCAAGTAAGTTTCATAATTTATTAGTCTATATAAGTTTATAAAATTGAAAATGCACCGGCATCAAATTTGTTCCTACGATTAAAATCTCATTTATGCAAATTCTGCACTGTCTGAGTGGATAGAACAAAAAAGATTATCGTCATTGTAAATATTTGAATCTAGAAAATCATGGAATGCATTATTCAATAGAAAAAACAGCTGTGTGTGAACGGATAGTCAATAAATTGACAATTTTGATTCAGTCGACAGCAATTGAGTATTGAATTACTGTTATTTAGATACAGCAATAATTAATCGTTCAAGGGTTGATTACATGACCTTCAAATTTGCAAAAAAAAGTTCATTTCTATTTTTGAATAAACAAAATATTTATGAAGAAGTTAAAAAACTTGGCAACAACTTAAATGTTGATGATGAACATGAATAAACATTTTTTTTAGACACTCCATTCAGAAAAGTTTATCATGTTGTTTACGCTCAAGTGAATTATTCTTTTTACATATACATCCATATTATGTAGGAGGAGAAAATGTCTCAGGCACAAAGAAAAAAGGATTTGATGCTCTTGAAGAAATAAAATCAATACTTTTTCTCAAGTTCACTTCACTTTACAATCCAAGTTTAAATTCCTATTATCTGATATTGAAGGGCAATGTGACCTGATTTATGTGATATGTATATCCGGTTTGTACATTGTTTGTTAGAGTTGATAAGGTCGTTATGCTAAAGCTACTGAATTTAACAATATTTTCTTTATGAATGTAAAAAGTCAAGGATAGTTCTAAATCAAGTTTAAAATTTGAAGTTTTAGCACTTTTTAGAAAAAATTCATAAACATTGAAAATAAATTAAAAATTACAACAATCTCTTCTATAAACACTCAAATCAAAAATACCAAGTTATAGGATTAAAATTGAAAGAACTCTCAAGTGTTTTTAACTGAATTTTAATGAAACTTGTTTTTATTCTACTGAATTTTATCTAAAAATAAACAAAATCTTCAGTTTCATTTCCAATAAACAAATTTTTTTTCTCTAACTTTAGATTTTTTCTTAGAATTCTTAGAATACATATTTACCTAGATATTAATCAAATTCCATTCACAATACTATAGTATTCAAAATCTTCAACAAATACAACAAAGTTTTTATTTTCTCACATCCATGCTAATTTTTTTTCATTAAACTTTATGTCAATAAATGATAAAAATCTCTCACTATCTAATTTGCATTTGTGTGTTGTTTATTCAATTACTCATGCAGTAGCGATGAATATTTTGTCAAGAAAATATTACGCAAGAGCATTTGCTGTTTATTACAACGATCATCATAAAGGGAATAAAATTATTATTAGAAAGGGACATAAAAAATGCTTTCTCAGCGCTAAAGTCGATTATTTATGCTTCAACGATTGAAATTCGTACAGGGAAAATGAACGCATGTTTGAAATTGTCGCCCTTGAATCCTGAAAGCTTTCTTTCGAACAGTTTACTACCCTGAACGATTTGTATACAATAGAAGCATGTACATAGCACAAAATATGCTTGAAGCAAAAAACGAAAAAAGAGCAAATCCTTGCAAAATGTTTAAAGACTCATGTTACTCTCTTACGTCAATGAAAAATCATTTTCCGGTTAAAATCCTAAAAAAAGTTTGCAATTCACAATAGAATTTATTCACCAAATTAGAAAACAAACAAAAATATAAAAAGAATTGTGTCTTAAAATATCTATGCTATTCAGTACTGTTTAGCAACTTGCCTAGACACTGATTCATTCAACAGAAAATAAGTAAAAAACTCACATTGTGACGTCACGTAAACAAAAAACAGCTTTACAAGCACATACAAACAGAAAAGAAAATTTTTTCGACTCTCTCTCTCATTCTCGCTTATATACATGCTAATGTATTGGTGTTCATTCCTGTATTCGTGCATCTGTTACTCTCTCTCTTTGACAATACACCGATGAAAAGAAAAACGTATACGTACGGAATAGAAATAAATGAAAAAATAGAATTTTCACGCGATTGTATGATGTTTTATTATTTTATATTTTCCAAGCCGCCTTTTATATTTTAGTCGATGTTCGCAACTGCACAACGTCACACAGAAAAATCTTTTTCTCTCTTTATCGTGCGCGCTCTGTTCCTTTTTTTTGATACTAATTCATAACTTGTTTTGGTCCTCATACACAATCATTTTTATATTATATTTCGTGAATAAATAAAAGTGTTAAAACAATCAATAACAATGGCATCATGGAGATATTATTCGGTGAGAATTTAATTAATTTTAATCACATTATACATAGACACGTGCTATCAAGCAAAACATTTTTTTGAATAATTTTTAATAAAATATGCACAAAAAAGTGCACAATGTTGTATGATGATTATAAACAGCCTACACTTAATGCGAATTTAATTTAAGGAAATATAAATGTATTTTTTTGCCTTGACAAAGACACATTGAGTGAGAAAAAAATAAATGTGGGTTGGAGAGCTTCCAGTTTGCTGTACTTGTCCAATGAAAGTGTATCATAACGAGAAATGGACTTACAGTGATTAATGTTGATATATTAAATTGCATTTTTCCTCTTTCTCTCGCGTCGCTTGCTATTTTTAGTCTTTTATTCAAAATAAAATTGCGTGCTTCAATATGCTTCATTGATAAACCATAAATAGACTCGATTTTATGAAGAAGATTTTAACCAGACAAAAGAATTTTTTATTGAGTATTAAAAGCTAAATCAATTAGTAACGTGCTTAATTTTGATGTGAGACTTATGAAGCTAAAATGTGCTAAAAATAAAATTGAATTAAGTAGTGAGAAAATGAAATTCAAAGGTAATTTTTATAACCTTGAAGATTTATGACAAATTTTAAAAATAAACATTTTAAAACTTTTTTACAAATTCATCAATTTTAAATGCTAATATTTATTTATTGAATCATCATTTCAAATACATCAATAATTTTAATTTATAAATCCTTCTTAAAAGATGAATTCAAATAGATTTAAAAATATTGCATTGCTCAATAAATCATTTTTAAAAATAAGTTTAATGAACTTTTATCCTCAATTTTATCTCAAGAACTCAAATGTCATTCCCTAAAGTAATTTTACTATATATATGACAAAATAGCAAGCCTAATACATTAATAAATTTATGTCCTTTAAAAAAGACGATGACAAGTAAGGAGAATAAAATCCTTTTCACACTGAAAAGTTTCACAACTTATTTATGAACGAACACACGATGAAAAATTATGTCTATTAAATTTCATGTCAAGTGCATGGAGCTGAATGAAAAGTGTCTCGATGGATGAGTGAATGTTGAAAGACATTTTTTCTATTATTATGACTCACACTTGCTCACACTCCTCACGTTTAAATCATCCAGGCATGCGAGAGAGAAAGAAAGAGAAAAAGTACTTTATAAGAGTAAGATGCTGGCGTGGGTTATATCGATCCCTGAATGATAAATGAAAAAGCATTATTTTTTGCTTCTCTTCGTGTGAGAATATGCGAAGAATGAAGAGCAAGAAACTTGCCAAAAATGATGTTAATCTATTATGGATGTACATACATTGTGAAAATCATTCAGACACATAATGATTCACATTGTGGAAAAAAAGAGTGTATAACTTTAAAGTGGGAATTTCTAATTCACAAAACTTTATCATTCTTTCATTATTTAACGGTGATATCACGGAATGGAGTTGCAAAAAAGGAAACATGTTTCAACTTGGGTCTAATCGATGTTTCACATGAATGCACAGAGCTTTAGATGTTTATCAAAGGAACAACTATATCAAAAAATATGGAGTATGCAAAAGCTGCTCCACTTCCAATACGCGTGGCACTCATAAAAATAAAAAATTCAAGACAGAGAATTTCGATGTTATATCAATACTTTCACTTATGTCAAATACAGTACGATGAACTTTATGTAGAAATATTTTTTCAGCTGTTTTCGTTTTGGAAACCATAAATACACACTTTCTCACCTTTAATTGTGATTGAATGAAATGTCAAGTTCAAATTTGCTATTTTGGCTTATATAATTCTATGCTGCTACTGCTTCACACTGCTGGCACAATTTATTGATTTTTCATGGAAAATTATTTCACAAAAAGAACAGCAATTCATTAGTATTCAGACGGGATTCACCATTTGGCTTTTTTATTATTATCAGAGTTCTGCTATTTGCATGAATTTAATTTGGGAACTTTGTGGCACGTGAAAAAGAGACTGTCAGACATTTCAGTAAAGTTTCCTCTAAGCATAGTACAAAGCTCTGCAATTTCCTTTATAAATATTCATTTTTGTGGTGGTGTACAGCATTTCGCGGTTCACTAACCTTTTAATGAATAATGTTAATCGTCCATAAAATCATTTTAATCTAAAAATTTATTCTTTGAATTCATTAAGATTTTCTCTCAGTTGGACAAACATAAATGATAATATAAGGACAGATAAAATCTGGCCACAACAATTTGTATTAATTTTCAGTAACATACACATGAGAATGAGGATTAATTTCTGTCCAGATTCCATTTCATTTTCTTTACCAGATGATGATAATGGCTTTCAGCTCCAAAATCTCTCTTTCATACATAAACAGCATGCTTCATTTACACTGTGTATTGAATTACTTTTACTCAACCCAACGATTGTCACGGTTACTCATTCTTAACCCCAAAATATCAGTGTCAGTAAAAATTATTTTAAGTTCACTGACAAGAAAAATGTGTTTCATCAACCTACGCTAAAAGTGACGACATTTACAGTTTTAACCTAATTAAAATTGTAGATTTTTTACACTTTGCAAAAAATTTTCTAACACGTGAAATACTCTAATACAAATTTTTATATTGAAAAAGTTTTTTTTTTGAATTTCGTTGAGAGGAATTTCATCATGGTGAGAGGATAAAAATAGCAAGCAAGTAAAATGAGATGAGTCGAAAGTGAGAAAAAGAAAAATTCCATTCAAGTGATTAATAACGTCTTTAAACACCGAGAGATGAAAATGTGAAGTGCGATATAATGATGACTTTACTGATTGAGCGCATTTTTTAAATAAACTTTTCAAAATAACGACTGATTAAATTTAAATTAAAAAAATCCGTTAAAAAGTTAAAATTTTAAATGTAGTATAAAATTAAAATATTTAAAAGTCATTGAAAATAAAATTCCTAAAATAGGAAAATGACAAACTGACCATAAAAATTACACAAAAAATTATGCTAAAAAATTTTCTTTTTGCGCACAGGTGAAACGAAAGAGAAAATATACATTAAATTGTGTGTGTGTGTAAATGAGTAAGAGTTGGAAATCAAGGTTACAGTGGCGGCGAGAAATTTAATTTGTCATTTTGCCAGAAGGAATGTATCTATGTAGCAACTTTAATTTTATTTCTAATCGTTGTAATGATGAGTCACGAGTGAGTGAGAAGCTTTACAAATTCTAATTTTTTTACGCTCGAGTGAACAACAAAACAAAATCGATAATTGCATTGTTAGATCTTTTTTTATGTAATGTTCCCAACCAAACCTTTTCTAATCTTCAATTCAATAGCTATATGTATGAATGAATAAACAAGATATTCAAGTTCAATGTGAAGAGAGCGAAACCGTTAAAATTATATTTATTTATTATATTGAATTGAATTAGTTTTGACCATTTTTGTACACATATGCGGCTTAATTCCTACATTCAATTATATCTAGTCGATTACACGTGTGTTTATAGGAAAATATAATGCAATTAAAACTCGTGCATTGCACAGGAGACTGCACGTATGCTAATTTTTCTTACTTTTTAGTTTACAATTGAAAAATTATAGGTTTTGATACAAACTAAAAAAATTCATTTCTGGATTCAGACAAATTTGTTTGTCAATTATAAAAACTTCTGTGTGTGGGATCCCATTGTAAAAATTCTAATTATGATGATCGAGTTGTAATAAAACTGCAATGATTAGTTACAAATAGCTTTAGTCTCAATTCAAAGCTCTAAACGAGAAGAATTAGAAGAAAATAATTGAAATAAATTTATTTTGTGAGAACAACAAAGTTAAATAGTGAACAAAATGGCTATCGATTGGTATAGATTGGTAAACAAGAAAAGAGATTATGTCAATTATAAAGTAAATTTTTTTGGGAATCCTTATTGAGAATGAAAATATTTTAAGTCACAAATTTTTTTTTTAATTTTGTACAGAGCAAATTTCACCCAAAAATGGTTTTTATTTCACCTAATTCAATTAGAGCACTTTGAAATCTTTTAATAAGCTTAAAGAATATTTTAAAAATTCTAACATTTTTAAAAGTTTTTCAAGTCTTAGAAAAACAAATTTCTTGTGGTTATTAAAAAAACAAAACTATTCAACTTAAACTTGCAAACTGCATACACAAAAATTACAAACATTATCTTTGTTCAAAGAATGGACAACTATATTTCTACTTATAAAATTTAAAGTTACTTGTCTGTTTTATTTATAGAAAACAAGTTATTATTTCTTAAAACTTTCCATAAAATTACATTTTAAAATGTTTGAAATCAACTTAATTTAAATTTAACTGCTCATACCTTGGTTTAGTCGCAATTTATTTATGAACTAATTTAAAACCATTTTCAAACTGCAAGTATCAAGATAAGAAATGCAGAAATATTTCATTTATTTTAGTTTTGCAAAATTATCAATGATGTATTTTGGAAAATTTATGAACAAATTTTAAAATTCTTCACAAGAAATGTCACATCCAGAAAATAATTTTTATCACAAAAAATTTAGATCAAAACACATTTATCTTAATATCTTAAAATAAAAAATTTAAACCCACATGAGAATCACCCAAAAAAAGTAATTACTGGTCAATGAAATTCATGAACACGAAAACTTCCAATTTGGTAGCAAAACGAAAAAATTGCAATTTAATCCTCCATTCATTAATTTTATCGTATATGTTTGTTTACCATTCTCGACATACACACGTGCTTTGCTTATATTTCACGAGACTGAATAAATTTTTTAAATTTTAATTCCCGATGGCTATTTTTGGTATGACGTAAACAGACGAAAACAACAACAAATTGTTAGTTCTCACTGGCCGAGAGGAGAATTTATTTCCAAAATAAAATAAGCATATTATGAGAACAGTAGACACACAATATTCAGTTGGCATTTGGCTGCAAATAGAACAATACATGTTGCACTCGCTACTGCTTTGTCGCTCGGTAGACCGTAAATTTTTATTCTTTATTTTATTCGGAGGATTAAAAGTCGGAAATAATTTATTGTGGCTAATTGGTTGCTTTGCAGAAGGGAAAATTTATTTAATAATTTTTGTGTTGTATATTTGAAAGTTTGCGGTATGAGCTGCTTATAAGCTTTCGATTGTGCCAAAAAATAAATAAAATAAAATAACACGTTCGTTAGTGTTTCAATGAAAAGCCTCGTTTGAAGCATATCGATCAGTGCGATCCCAAAAGAATGCAAAAATAGTTCAATCTATCAGTAAAGCACAACTATCCAACAATCAAGCAATCAAAAAAGTTTAAAATAAACAAAAAAATTTCCCTGTGTGTGTTGTGAATATCGACGAGTGGCAGAGAATGAAAGAGATGAAAATTATGTAAATTTCATTTGTGCCATTCTCTATCGGTGAAAATAAGTTTTTTTTTATTTTATGTGTTTCTGTTGTTTGGAATCGCATTCGTTTGTTTAGTCTCTAAGTAGCAGTCATCGCGCGCACAGAATAATGGGAAATGAGCCATCATCTCGTAGTAGAAAAGTAATTGAATATAATTTATAAATAAAATTAAAGACAAATGTTCCAAAATAGTCAAATAAGGGAAAAATGTGACAAGTGTTTCGTGTGAATGTGGGTCAAAATATAAATAAGTAAAATATGAGACGCGCGGCTCCTCGTGTCAGTCATTTGGGAAAACTATTTTCATATTCAATGAACTCAAATGACTTTTCAGAAGAAGAAATGAATTTTATTATCATCAAAAGAAAGAAAATTGTGTCAAATAAACAACTTCTATTGTCCATCTACTATGATGATACTAATTTATATTCTATTCGCACAAGAAAAGAGAAGATAAACATTCAATTATTGTGAAATTGATCAAACTGTGCTTACTATAAAGCTCTCTGAAAATGATAAATTTATGTTTTGCTGAAAGTTGTTGTTGCCATGCATGTTCCAATTTATCAGATAAAATCATTTGTAATTAATATTTCGTGTCTTCTTTCACAATCTAGTTTAATACAATTATTAAATTATATTCCAATGTTTGACATGAAAAATATTTAACATGAATTTGAGATTTATTCAAAATAGAAATAATAAAATCAAATCAATAAATCGATTTGATTGCTTCTGACAAAACTATTTATAATTAATTGCCTGAAATTTAGAAACATTGCAAATAAATTGCCATAAAACTGAAACTTTTTCGTGCCATTTAAATTAAATTCTTCCCATTAAAAGTTTCTGTAATCGAGCACTCATAACTAGTTTCATGTTCACAAAACTTCAATTTCTTTTGTGTCCTCTTTTTCCTCTACTATGAATAATAGAACTAAAAATATGTTTTTTATGATTTCATACATGCAGAAAAATTTGTCAAGCAAAGGAAAAAAAAGAATTGCACGATTGATACAAAAATAACTTTTGAATGGAATATTTGACTGTTATGACATATATCAAATGTGCTACTGAAATCTAAACAGCTGTCACATGTGAATCGAAAATTAATTAAATTTTTTTTCCAATTTCAGTATTCCGGCAATTATAAGGATAAAATGGCAGAAGTCACTACAGGTTAGTAATTTATTTCTAAATGAATTTCTCATGTCAGATTTTATTAAATGAAATTTCTATTTTTTGTAGGAAAACAACTTCAAAGAATCATCCACTATTCAGCATCACCATGTCGGCCATTGCAATTACAATCTTGTCTACGTCGAAACGATCCAAATTCACTTTATGACGTTGACTGCGATGAAGTTTATCCTAGACTCTATATTGGTGATGCGTAAGTATAATTTTTCTAAAATAACGGATTTTCGGAATTTAAAATTTTAACTATGGATTTTAGAATAAACAATTGAAATTTTTGGTTGTTTATTGAAACTTCAAACAGATTTTATGACTTCAAGATATCTAAAATAAAAATTCTTTTCATTCATGATTACATTTAAAATTAAAATTCAGAAGCAATTACTAAAATTTTTTAAGCAAGAAAAAAGAAACCTTCAGTAGAAAAAAGTTTAATCATAAAAAACACTTCATAAAATAAAATTCCAACTCAATATAAATGAAAATTATCTCAAAACAAAATTATATCACAAATGCATTCATTAGAAAATGCTCTAAAAATAAAATTGAAACATGAAATGCGTTTAATTGAAAATTTCAATTCTTGCAATTATAAATCCATTAAATCACTGTCAGCAAATCATTTTAATTCGTTTTAATTCTATATTTAGGGCTGCTGCAAAAAACAAACAGTATTTGCGTATGATGGGTATAACGCATGTTCTAAATACTGCGGAAGGTTCACGTTTTGGACAAGTCGATACAGGTCATAGCTATTATAGAGACATGAGTAATTTAAGGTGAGAAAAATTTTGTTTCAGAATCAATTTATTATAAAATTAAATATAATGTCATTAATTTAGATATATGGGTTTTCCACTTATTGATCAACCAACAACAGACATTTCAAGATATTTCTATATTGCCACAAAGTTTATCGAGAATGGACTCAATAGTGGAGGTTTGTAGCAGTTACTAAAGAAAAAAAAAACCACTCAATTTACGCAAGAAAAAATAATAAAACTTTTCTCATAAATCACTTTCATCTCAGGAAAAGTTCTGGTCCACTGTATGGTAGGTGTTTCACGATCAGCAACGTGTGCTCTAGCATACTTAATGATTTCTCGCAAGATGACGGCAGCTGAAGCAATAAGAACAGTTCGAATGCATCGAGATATTCATCCAAATGAAGGATTTTTACAGCAATTGGCTGACCTTGATAATGAGCTCAAACGCGATCGCATGTACTATTGATTCGGTGAATTTTAAGGAAAATTAATTTTAATGAATAGCCAATAACTTCACGAAAAAAATACACACACACTACACGAATATATTTAATCATGAAAAAAGAATCCACGTGCGTTAATACAATAATGATAAATTAATTTTTTAGTAACAAATTGATTCTTCCAAAAGTGAATAAATGAAAGCCGATGATGTTCATTCTCAAGGTGTATACTAGAAAAAAAATGTTGATGAATTTTGTGATCAAAAGCCTTGAAATTGAATTGAATTATGATAAATTTAACGAAACATGCAAAAATTCAGTATTCATCATTAAAGGCTTTAAAAGGAATATCTCAAGATATCTATTTACTCTCTCTCATAGCCACTTTTATTCAAATGAGAGATTTTCCAAACATCATTCAAACAGAAAAAGACATCTCAGCCTTAGAAAAATCCATTTGATACAAAAGAAAAACACTGAAACTCAAACTTTTCTAACACGTGAGAAGAGTGAGAAGCTTTAAGAATAAAAGAAGTCGACGCTCAGTAATCAAACTAAAAAAATTAATTTTTTTATGATGATAATCAAATTAACGTAAGCACTTAATGTGTGCAAAAGATGAAGTTTAAAGAGTAAAAAATTGCATAAATGCTAAAAACTACAATTATTTAAAATTTAATTCATAATTTTTTGCATGATATAAAAAATTTAAAAAATTTGTAGAATCAGTAGAAATTTGTTTAAACAAGATGACAAAAATGCAGCACGAGCCAAAAAATATATAAATTCAAATTAATGTCTTTTATTTTATTGATGGTAACGATTAATCATAAAAATTAAAAAATGATTCATTAATTTTGTAAACAGAAGTGAAAAAGAGTGAAGTTTGGGAAAATTTTTAAAAAATAAATTTTAAAACTGCAAAAACAGTCTAATGATTCAACTGTGATCATCTTTATACCGAGTGATCATTTTACAATAGTTTAGCAAGTGTAAACAATAATTTGACTCATTTTCACTTCTGATAAACATTTAATAACCAAAGCTAATTATTTTTATACTTTTAAGAGCAATACATGAAAATTTGAAATTAAGAACGATCATGATAAAGTGAAGACAAAGAATGAGGCTTTAATTTACTTTTTTTGTTGAAATTTTGAAAAATTTAATTTGTTTTGTTTACTTTTATTTATTGAAAGAATTGTTAACCGTTGCGGTCATTGACTCAGCACTTTTAATTTATACACTGCACTGTTTATTTATTTTAAAACTAGTTTCATTTAAATTTCAAACAGCAAGAATATCGCAAGAAAACTTATTTTGATAAAAATTTAAATTCCAATCAAATAAAAATTAAATTTATTTACGCAAAAACAAGTTTTTAGAATGAATGAAAATGTATGACAGATAAAAATAGATGAAAGATTTTAATGCAAGATTTCTAGCATCAAAAATTCTTTCTCTTTTCTTTTGGAGTGCCATTTTTAATTTAAAAGTAATTGTACTAAATTTTATTGAAAGAAAAGTGAAAGTTTTTTGATATTAAGAAATTTTTAGACATACTTGATGAAAAATTATGTAGACAAAAACCAAGAATTTTAAATGTTACAATTCATTGTGAGACTGTGATGGAATTCAATATGGAATCGAGATGAAAAAACCCAAAAAATAATATTTATTTTTATTAATTTTAATTTTGAACTAACATGTTGTAACTTTAATGCACGATAAAAATGGAAAAATAAATTTGAAGCTTTCATCATTTTTAGCAACCCCCGATAAAAACTTGAAACTTGAAAATAAAATGAAAAGTAAATAAATCCATGAATTTTCACAAAAAATATGAACCTTTGTATATTTATTGACTTTCAGCATTCTTATCAACTGACCAATTAATGCTAGTAAACAATTCTATTGATGACAAAATTCTTTTTTACTATTTACTCTTTTAAATGACTGATAAGAAACATACCCACATGCTATGTGACATAATAATGTTGAAAGCGATTTATTCAGTTTGGACTGGATTAAAGCGAAATTTCTGATTACCGTTATTCTTCATAATCATAAATGATGACGTCACGTGTGATTGACCAACATTTGTTGCCGAGAGTGAAACGTAAACTGCAAACGCTTTCAAGAATAAACTGGTCGCGATTAAAACATATGACAATGAACGAGATTATTTTGGAAATTTCTTCTTAAAAATTGCTTGAGTCTATATATGGGCAAGAACAAAAACATTTTTTACGTCAGTAATTCATTTGATTATTATTTTCTTTGAATTAGAATGATTTTAAGTAAAAGTTAAAACCCATTATGATGCACTGATTATAATTATAAATTAAAATTTGACATTGGTAATTAGTGCTTTTAATTAGAAGTTATTACGTTTTTAAACAAACATTACTGAAAAACACTTTTTGGGAAAACCCATTTTAAATCAATTTTTCCTTAGTAAATATTTATCAAATTCTCTGTTAATTAGGATGTTTTAGTTTCATTAATGTTTACAAAAATTTAAATCAACATTTTAAAGTTCAATTTGTGTTGCTTAAAAATTTTTCACATTCTGAAAATTGGATCTAAAATTTTTATTAAAAAGAAAAAGATTGAAGATAAACAAAAGAAACCAATATTATTAATCAATAATAAAGTTATAAGGTCTACTTTGTAATAAAATGAACAAAATTTCAGAGTCCGAATCCGTATGAAATTTTAGTTGCATATAACTAAAAATCGACTGATTTTATTCGGTTAAAAAAAACTAACCGGTTAGATTTTTAGTTGAAAATTTTAACCGGTTAAATTTTAGTTGATTTTTAGTTGTTTATTTGGTTAAAATCAACTAAATCGAACAATTTTAACTGGTTTAACAACTTAAAATCAATTAAAATTTAAACCGGTAAAAAATTCAACTAAAACTTATTCGGTTAAAGTTTTACTTTTAACCGAATAAAATTTAGTTGATTTTAAGTTATCTGTGAAACGGTTTCAGACTCTGTAAAGATTTATCAAAAATACTCGCATAAGAATTGTTTGGATTTCAAATTAAAGCTAAATGAGACCTCAAGTTTATTAATTAATTGATTTACTTTTTGTAAGATTGTTTAAACACGAAACGCATCTTGAAAGCATAAATTTAACCAAAAATTTTCAAGAAATTCCTGAAACTTTAAGCAAACAACGATATCTAAATCTAATCAATTCAATTAGCAACGAATTGTATTTTTATTTTTGGTAACTTTATTAAAATAAAAAAACATTTTCAGTTTTAAATGAAAAACAAAATAGTTGCTTATTAATTCATTGAGATTTTATAATATTTTACAATAACATTTAAATAATAATAAAATAACAAAAGTTATTTTAAGGAATAATCAAACTAAAAAAAATTCCCGGTTTTTTGTTCTTGATCACGTTTTAACAACGTGGAGTTTGTGAGTCATGGCCACTCACGGCTAAATTAATTATAAATTCTTATTTATTTCTGATTAGACACTTATAATATATAAACATTATAGTGTCTGTTTATTAACCTTATAATAGCAACAAAATTTTTTCTTGGAATATTTTTAAACAACAAAGGAAAATTTTTGACATATATTTTTAGATAAAAATATCTTATCAATTATTTCTGTCAATAATAATTTTTAGCACTTATTTTATAGTAAATAGTTTATTTCATTCATTCATTTTGACTGTTTGCTTGTTGATTGTTTAGCTTTGAAATTATTAAATACTCATTGATTCATAGACGAGCACAATGATCTAGAAATGCGCTAAATATATTACATGTGACTAGTGGAAATTTTCTAAAATATTCATCGTGTCGATATTGCATAATAAAATGTTATTAGTTGTTTACGAACAAAAGATTTCCCATAAGCAGAAATTTCCATCCCATGACGTCGAATCTCCCTGGCCTATGTTTACAAAAAAATATTGCTACGTCTTAAATAAATACCGCATGTGAAGAAAAAATTGAGATTAAGAAGTCATAGACAGTCTGGCTGACACATCTTGAATATTCTTGAAATGTCTTTACCATGAACTTTATCACTTACTTTTTTTTTGAAATTTTTTTTCTCTCATTTTTTTTTTGCTCAAACATATGAAAACTTTCTACGTCATTGACAAACCTCTACAAATTTTGTTCCTTACTTTTTGTAAGTAAGAGTAAGAAAGCAATACATAATTATCAACATCCAATGAGAAATGAGTGCCAAAGTGTGTGCCTCTGACCCTCGATCGACATACACGAGATTATGATTAGCATCTTTTTGTTGACCACACGCGAGAGAACTTTTTCAATTTGAAATAAAATTTTGTTGGTGAACTTTAGTAAGTCGAAACAATAACTGTATGAAGTTGAATGAGACACTATTTCGTAATACCCATAATATTGCCTCGATGTCGAGCCAGAAATAATAACAATTTTTTTCTGAGAACTTTCTTGAGAACATTAATTCTCCCTCTCATCATCTCTCACTCTCTAATACACAAGCAAATCATGTTTTAATTTCGTGATAAGAAAGAAAAATAAAAACATTTACAATGATCCTTCGTCGTTATTTTTAATGAATCAATCCGATTCTTTCTCATTTAGTCTTACTTAAATCGTCGCCTCAAACACATCTCTGGAAAAAAGAGAGAGGAATCTCAAACAATATTTCAAATTTTTCAAAGACATTATCAAACTTTCATTGCTTAGTGTAGTTGTGAAACAATTTAAGAAATAATTTTGCAAAAAAAAAAATTAAATTGAAATTTTCATTGAAATTTTTTATTGTGAATTTTTTGAGTGAGAAAAAAAATAAAATTTTAAAAAATTCAAAATGACAAAGGAAAATGATCCAAAACATGAACCGGAAATAACTGTTACTGCAGCTGAGCAGTCAGCACCTAAGAGCAAACTTATTGTTGTTTCCAATCGTTTACCATTTGTTCTTAAGAAGGACATTAGTGGAAAATTATATCGTCAAGCAAGGTGGGTGGGAAATTTTGCAAATTATTTTAGTGTTTAATCAAAAATTATTAAGTGATAATTTGATGATCAAAGTCGAATTTTTTTAAAAAAAAACTTTTGCTATATTTAAATTAAAATTTATCATGACAAAAAAGTCACAAATGATAGAGTATAAGAGATGACAAGGAAACAAAATCGAATGTTTGATAAACTTCAGACCTATAGTAAAAAAGCAAATATATGTAAAAGAATTTTTTATTTGCTCATCTCTGTGTAATTTTTGAGTACTTGTCGAGAAATTTTGAATTTTTTCTTTTGTGAGAAGAATAAACATAAGGGAGGAAAAAAGAATTCTTTTTTGATGATCATAATAAAAATTTTGCTACATGTCGTGAATATTCGAAATGAATTTCTTCCGCAAAAAACTGACCTAACTCAAATCTTTCATTGATTATTTTAAACGATGTGTTAAAAAAACAGTTTTTATGAGAGGTTAGAAGGCCATGTTTTTGAGTATTTTAGCAATATTTCACAGTGAAATAAAAGTAGATCAATATCAGCTTGAAATTACTCTAATGATCGCAATTTATTGACATTCACTCAACCTTTCTTTGGTGACGATTGAGAACTTTTTTTAAAAAATTTTCCCTGATAACAATGAAAAGCATTTAAACTCATAAAATCTCGTCATCAACAGTAAACAGCAGATTTGAACTTTGCATTTAAGCCATTAAAAAAAAATTTTTCTTGATTAAATCCGGAACATGAAGTAAACTAGATTTTCCTTCTCACGGTATATAAAACTATTGTGAAATAAGTTTGCATATTATCACTCCTGTTTGCACTATTTACTGTATGATGTTCACGTGAAATTTGTTTAGAATTAGAAAGGAATTTGCTAGAGATTATCACGCTGCAAAATAGATGTAAACAGCCAGATCTTTTTTCAAGGAAATCATCACATTAATAATCAAATGATTGATAAGATAAATTTCATCAATCGATCTATCACACAAAAAATATATAATATAAAACAACAAAACAAATTTGCACATGCCTTTGATATGAAACACACGTTCCATTATGTTTATGTGACCTATAATCGTAATGTTATTATTTATTCCTTGTCGTCACCATATCAGTCAATATTAAGAAAAAAATTTGAAAAAAAAATATTTTTGAAAAAAGAGAGTTGCGAATGCCACAGAGTAAATGACGTCGTCTGCTGTTTTTGTTTATTAGTAGAAGAAATAAAATTTGTTTTACGAAATTTCCAATATATGGAATGTGTAGATGTAAACTATGGAACTTTTTTAATTTCATTTTATTTTGAAATTTTTTTCTTAATTTTTTTTTATAGTGCCGGTGGATTAGTCACAGCAGTTGCTCCTGTTGTTATTAAGGGAAAAGGACAATGGGTAAAGAGTTACAGAAAATTATGAAATTTTATCAAACTTTTAATTTTTTAAAATTTTTATACAGGTCGGCTGGCCAGGTATGCATCTTCCCAAAGATTTTGATGACTTACAAATTCCCGAATCTGATCCAAACGATCAAACACCAACCGCTGGTTTAAAATCAGAGCAAGTGAGTTAAACTTATCAAAAATTGACAGCGATTATTTGTAGCAATAAAAATGTTTTTTTCTCATCCTTCATGATAACCCGCAGGTAGTAACAGTCAATATGAGCCCTGATCTTTTCGAAGACTACTATAATGGTTGCTGTAATGGAACACATTGGCCTCTTTTCCATTCAATGCCGGGTGAGTAAATTCAATCAAGTCGAAATTCATTGGCCTTGTGCTAGTTTAAACAAGAATTGTCTTCCTAATCTGATGCGTATGAATGTGTTTGTTTGTCAATAGGTCGTGCTATTTTCTCAACTGATCACTGGAGAGCGTATGTGGCCGCTAACATTATGTTTGCTGATAAGACCATTGAAGCAATTGAGCGTTGCACAAAGAACGGCGGACCACCACCCATTGTTTGGATTCATGATTATCATTTGATGCTTTGTGCAAATTATGTTCGTGAGAAGGCTGAAGAAAAGAATCTCAACATTCAACTTGCATTCTTTTTGCATATTCCATTTCCACCATGGGATATTTTCCGTTTGTTCCCATGGGCTGACGAAATTCTTCAAGGAATGCTTGCTTGCGATATGGTTGGCTTCCACATTCGCGATTATTGTATCAATTTTGTTGACTGCTGTCAAAGAAGTCTCGGTTGTCGTGTTGATCGCAAAAATCTTTTAGTTGAACATGGTGGACGTTCTGTTCGTGTTCGTCCATTGCCAATTGGAATTCCTTTCGATAGATTTGTCGAATTGGCAAAAAGTGCAAAGAGAATCATCAAGACAAAGCAAAAGATTATTTTGGGAGTTGATCGTCTTGATTATACAAAAGGATTAGTCAATCGCTTGAAAGCTTTTGAAATTTTACTCGAAAAGCATCCAGAGCATCGTGGAACTGTCAGTTTCTTGCAAATCTCAGTTCCATCACGTACTGATGTAGCTGAATATCAGCAATTAAAAGAAGAAATGGATCAACTTGTTGGTATGTATAATTGCATACGATAAAAACTTGAAACACTTTCAATAATGAAACTTTATTTCAATAGGTCGCATAAACGGACGTTTCTCAACAGCTGTTTGGGCACCAATCCGTTATATTTATGGTTGTGTTAGTCAAAGTGAATTGGCAGCTTATTACCGTGATGCAGCAGTTGCTCTTGTGACACCACTTCGTGATGGTATGAATCTCGTTGCAAAAGAATTTGTGGCATGTCAAATTAATGAACCTCCTGGTGTCTTGATTGTAAGTTTGCAAGAAGAATATTTAATTTACATGGATAAAAATTTTATTTTATCTATTAGGTCAGTCCATTTGCTGGTGCAGGAGAAACAATGCATGAAGCTTTAGTATGCAATCCATATGAAATTTCAGAAGCAGCTGAAGTTATTCATCGTGCTTTGACAATGCCAGAAGATGAAAGATCATTGCGAATGAGCAGATTACGTCGTAGAGAAATGGAAAATGATGTTAATTATTGGATGCGGTCATTTATGAAAGCAATGGGATCAGACATAGAGCAAGATGAGATCGGAACAACTAGTTTGCAACCAGTCACAATTGATGACTTTGATGATTATTTGTTGAAGTAAGTGTGACAGATAACAATAATTGTGTCACTTCTAATCATAACAAAAAAACAATTTTATTTTTTTCGCAGTTACATCGGCTATTCACACAAGCTTGCTCTTTTGCTTGATTATGATGGTACATTGGCACCCATTGCTCCACATCCTGATCTTGCTACGCTTCCACAAGAAACAAAGAATGTTTTGCATCGTTTGAGCAATTTAAATGAAGTCTATATTGCAGTCATTTCTGGTCGTAGTGTTGAAAATGTTAAAAACATGGTTGGAATCGAAGGCATCACATATGCCGGTAATCACGGTTTAGAAATTTTGCATCCCGATGGAAGTAAGTTCGTTCACCCTATGCCAGTCGAATATGAGGAAAAAGTCAGTAAATTATTGAGAGCATTGCAAGATTCGGTAAGTAAAGATGCAATAAAAAGTATTCAAATAAATTTCGATAATGAAAATGTTTTATTCCGTCATAGGTTTGTCATGATGGAGCTTGGGTAGAGAACAAAGGTGCCCTTTTGACTTTCCATTATCGTGATACACCAAATGAAATGCGTCCACAAATGATTGACAAGGCAAAATTTTTGATTGAGCATTTTGGATTCACGTGAGTCTTTATTTTTGAAAAGAATATTCATTATCATCATTACTAATCACTTATTTTTAATTATAAAATTTCAGTGCAAGTGAATCACTATGTGCTATTGAAGCTAAGCCACCAGTCCCTTGGAATAAAGGACGTGCTTCAATTTATATTCTTCGTACTGCATTTGGTGTTGATTGGAGTGAGAGAATCAAAATTATTTACGTTGGAGATGACGTCACTGATGAGGACGCAATGATGGTAAATTCGAACAAATTTTAAAAAAAAATTCATCTAATTGGATTGACTCATTTTTCAAAATTTTTTCAGTTTAAAGAACATCATTTTTTGAATATTTCCAAAAATGCTTTCTATACTCTTTATTCTCTCGTATCTAGGCTCTACGAGGCATGGCAGCGACGTTCAGAATCGCAAGTTCCAATATTATTAAAACCGCAGCTGAACGCCGTTTGCCCTCCACCGATTCCGTTCTCACCATGTTAAAATGGATTGAGCGTCATTTTATGAATAAACGTCCACGTAAGATCTCAAATAATCAGCGACCAAAGAAAGTTTCTTCATTTAACAATAACAATAGTATCGGTTTTCCTATCCATATGTCATTCGACTTAACCACCTCCCCTTCAAGAAGTCCACGTTCATCTCCATTACCAAGCCCATCCTATAGTCAAGAAAGTAGCAGCAGTAACAGTAGCAGCAGCAGTGAAGAATCATAGAATTTCTTTTTATTTAGTAAATTTTTAATTATCAATAATCTTGATAGGTTCAATAGAGTTTTTTTAATCGTTCCTAATAATTTTTACAAATTTTCAATGAAATAATTTGATGAAATTCTAATATATATAGAATTTTAATGTTATGCCAAAAATTTTTAAAATTAAATAATTATTATTGTCTCTTCTTTTCTATTGGACATTCTAGACAATGCATAAAAATATTTTTCAAAACGAATTTTATAAATAAGGCAAAAAAACTTAAATTTAAGGAGAAAAAATTTATTTCTGTGAATTATAAAATATTTCTTTATTCAAATTTGAAAATAAGTCGCTATTAATGTGTATGTGAAGCGACTAACCAACTTATTATGAAATAAAAAAGAAACATTGGATAAATTGCTAATGCTTTTCGCTTTGGTGGTTGACTATTTTCCATAAAAATTACAGATGCATATGTAGCCCAAGCAAAACCAGCTCCTGAAGCGAGCAATCGCAATAGGAAAATGAAAGTCGATTGTGAGAACAAGATGAGAAGAATTTTGCAAACTAATAAACTTAATCCTAATGGTGTAAGACAATAGCCAAGCACACATACTGATTGAAAGAATGAGATTTGACCACCGAGTAATTTACTATTAATTGTGACAACAATTGCTCCTAGCCATACAATCACAAACACCTCAGCAAACTCTGGACCACCATCATTTTCACCGTTTTCTGATGAACTTTGTAAAATTGTTGCCATGAATGTACAAAGAACCTTACAATATATCATGTTAAAAATTGAAATCACTTTTTATGTTTTTATACTTACGAGTGGTCCCCATAAGTCCCATTCTTTCAGAATATTGTTCTTGCGTTGAGGATGAAGTACATTCTTGAATTTTGTGTAAACTGCTCTTACATCCCTGAGCTAAAATTATAAATCAATTTTCAGAAATTAAAAATGAAGTTAATAAAATAAAATCTTTTTCTCTTATTTGATCTAATATCAGCAACTTACAATAGTTTCCTTTATCGGTTCGTCAAGTGTATCAAAATCAGTTCCTTTCATGCCTCTTAATCTTTTACTTCCGCCTGAAATAGTCATCGATCCAGACAAATCATCAGAAATCTAAAATATTTTTATAAATTGCAATATTTATCATTTTTTCATTAACAGATTGTTTGACTTTATGACAATTACTTACATCGATTCTTTCATTATCAAAATCCATCTTTAGTTCTGAATATTGTGCCTTATTACAACTTAAATTAATTTTATTTACACAGAAGAAATTTAAAGAGATTTTTTGTTTACGTATTGAGCGCGTTTCAATCAATTTTTATTTCAATTTCAAAATAACAGTTACATAATTGTAGAAATTTATTTATTTCCAAATTTTTTATCGACCCATTGTAGAACCTTTGTAACAGCTTCAGTTGATGGCACTTTGTAAGTTGCTTTAGTCACAATGTTTGGATCCTTTGTGACTCTAAAAGTAACACCAATTCCTTGAAGTAACTCGAAAACATCTGTAAATAATCAATTAGCTAAAAAAATATCAATAAACTTTAAACCTTTACCTTCATCGGTTGTATCATCGCCAGCAAACACAACCTAGACACAATAAAAATATCTTATCAATACGAATGAAACAAACAAGTTCAATGCTATTTCTCACTTGAATTTTTTCTCTCCAATCTTTACCAAATGAGTGATTTAAAATATATTCGGCTGCCTTGCCCTTATGCCATACTACCGGTGGTTTTGCTTCAATAGCGCAATGAGCTGGATTTGCTCGATATCCAAATTTCTCGATAATTTCCTTAGCTTCATTGTTGATTTTCTCATGATCTTTTTCAGGCACAGCTCTAAAGTGAAAAGTTACTGAGAATTTCTTATTTTCGACCCAACTTCCGTCTCTTTTAAGATTTTCTAAAGCTTCCACCATTTTTGTAAAATTTGCTTTAACATCACTTGGAACTTCGTGTATGTAACTATAGAATGATATTAAATAAGAATTACATGTAATTAGGAAATTTTAAAATAAATCTCACCGAGTTCCATTAGGATATAAAATTTCGAGACCATGATTTCCAGCATAAACAATTCCATCGATACCAACTTTTGTCTTCACATCATCAACTCCCCTTCCGGATATAACTGCTAAATACACGTTGGGGTAAGATGAGATGTTCAATAGCGCTTCTTTGGTATATTCAGTCATGTATGTCATATTTGGATGTGGTTGAATGGCAGCCAACGTGCCGTCATAATCGAGTAATAACGCGAATGGTTTATTCGACACATAATCCTCCAAGTATTTTTCTAAATCTTCCATTTGTGGCTCAAGTTTCAAATCTAATTGTTCGACAATTCTCAATGCACTCACAACGAAGACTGTGAAAATGAGATTTAAAGTTAGCTTGTGTAGTATTGTCATGAATTATTATTATCAGAGAGTGATCTGTAAAGTATAAACATTATATATAAATGTAAGTCAATAGTCGTCATTATCATGCGAGGCGGGACAGTTTATTTTTATTATTACTAAGTAATCGCACGTGAAAGTTAAAGTTTTAAATTTCGCATGCTAATACATTGTTCTTAATCAATTGACCCATGAAATGATATATCAATACTTACCACAAAAAACAGAAAGAAATATAATAGTCTGATTCTGTTGAGATTCACGTGAAAACTGAGAGTAACTTTTAAAAACAAATCTCAATATTGAGAGCGAATTAAGAATCTTCTTATCTACAACATTCACAAACAATTTTTTCTTTGAAATATGCGTGTTTATTGAGAGAGAGTAACTGAGAAGATTTCTCTCTTTTCTTCATAAACAAATGTGAATGAACGAAGGAACTTTTTTTTATTTCGTAAATATTGATAATTATTCGTGTGTGAGCGACTAACCGTTTGTTTATAAAATTTGTGGAGACAGATAAGAAATTAAATGAAATTTTTCCTCCATATAATGCATGTGTTGCTTTAGAAATTGCGCATTATTTATAATATTCAATGTTTATCAAAAGATAAGTAAAGCAGTTAAAAAATTTCTTTAAAACAAAAATAATTTTGTGACTTGTTTTTGGAAATTTTCTAGAAGAAGATGGAAAAATACTATGATAAATACTCTTGAGTCGTTAAAACAGTTTGTTTTTATTTTGGTAACGCATTTTTTATTAGAAAGAATAAACATTTCAGTGTGGCATAAACTTTAAATTGTAATTGACCTACTTTTTGACTTGTACAGATTTTATAAACTATTTGATTGAATTGGAATCAATAACAACTGACAAAACCTATTTTTATTTTATCACTATGCACTTTCTTTCTATTTTTATTTTTAAAATTTTGAACTATACTTAATTGACAGCAAATTTGCATATATGCTAATCAACTGTCAATAATTATTGACACTCAATTCTCGCTCTCTCGCATCATATGTCATTTTACGTTTATTGTAAGTATAATGTTTACAATAACAGTTAAGTGTAGCAGTGTGATGCATATATGTATACACAACACTCAATCACACATTCATATGGGAGTTTTCTTCTCAGCACATTTTCTCATAGTCCTTCCGCCGCATATAACACACTTTTTGTGTTTCATTTATACACAAAGTCTATAAAAATATGAGTAATGATGATGTTTTCACACATTAATCGTTCGTTATTCACTCAGTGCGTATCGTGATTTGTAGTCGATGAGTAGAGATTTTTTGTTAATAAAGTGAATTAATTAATGACATATTAATTGGATATTAAAAAGTAATTTAACATCATGTCAGCATTAAATCTAAAAATGCACAATCAGAAGCCGAAAGCGTCTGTTAAATTAAAAGTTGTTGTTCTTGGTCAAAGTTATGTTGGAAAAAGTGGTCAGTTATTAATTATTGAATGAATTATGTATGTTTTATTTTGACATTTTAGCAATATTTTTTGTGTGCTTGTCAATTAATCGTTTCCAATAATGGAATAGTCAATCAATTCTAAAACGGCTCAACAAAACCATTAAACCGCTAAAATTTGAATTTTTAACATAAAAAACCGTTAAAATTTCATAACAAAAGTGTGATTCCATGAACTAGTGGACAAAAAAATTTTCTGAATTTTCTCTTTAAAAGTATATCTCAACTTGTTTTTAAAAAATTTTTTTTTGAACGTTAATTTAGTTGAGTTTCGTTTAAATGAAGTAATTTGTGATTTTCATTATTTCGAACCAGAATATAATGATTTCAAACTAATAACATCGATACCATCATATAAAGACGATCCTAAATGTTTCAAAATAAAAATAGAAATTTTTCGATAATTTGATGAATTTGTATCATGTATTTTTACTGGTAATTTTTATTTTGAAATTTGAAAATTTATCCTTGAAAGCACTTTTTGTGAGAGGGTAAAATTTACAAAGTTTTAAATTCAATTTTCAACTAAATAAAGTATTCTCACTAGATAATATTTGCCATACTTTGTGTGTTTTGATAGAATCTATTTTTTTTTTTGAGGTTTTGAGAAAAAAATAATGAGTGTTTTTGAGTGAAAATTTTATTTCTAAAAATTTGTCCAGTTGTGAGCGGGAAAAATTTGCTTGTGTTTCGCAAATAACTTAAAAATAACTATAATAATTACAGAAATGTTCAGTACATTTTGTTTAAAAAGTTAAATTACAAAATTTAAGTTTTTATTCTGTCGAATTGATAATATATTTAAAGAGAAAAATCGATTTTAAAAATAAGAATTGTTGTTGTAATTTCTGTGGAATCACCCAAAACATAGAAAAATAAAGGAAACAGCAACAATAACTTGAGAATTTATAAAAAATTTGCAACAATCACTATCATCTTTGCTCTGTTTAATCGAATCAAGTATAGAACACAATGATATGATCAATAGAAACATTTTAAAATGATTGTGATAAGAATAGTTGTGAAAAATCGATTTTTGTTTTATAATTTCTACCCAGGCAAGGACACTAAAAGGTCTTTAAGATTTTTTAGGATCATTAAGGATATATTCAAATTTTTTGAGATCTTTTGAAATCTTTTTGGATCTTTATGGGATCTTTCAGGATCCTTTTTCGAGTGTCCTTGCCTAGATTTCTACTAAGATTTTTAAATTTAACTTTTATTTAAAATAACGGAAATTTTGTTTGTTTAGCCGCCTTGATATATATTATTTTTTAGTGCTTTAATTACTATAAGAATAAATTTTTGGAAAGCCATAGTAAAAGCCTTAATTACTTAATGAAATGTGTAATATTTTTCAAGTATCATTTACTAATAAAAATCTCAATTTATTTACTCTTAATTCTTTCACTTAATTTATGTAAACACAACAAGTGATAATATTTACCGGAATGACGACTTTCTTAATTTTCTAACCCTCAAGATCTAACTGAACTTTCAAAAAACATCACAACAAAATTGATACAAATATTTTTATTTACTTCCACAAACAATGCTCTCTCTCTTTCTCAATGGATCCACTCTACAAATGCGTAAATTATTTTTTCAAAAATTATTTAATTGCGTACTTTCTTTGCAATTTTTGTGTATTTTTCATTAACATTCAAATCCGGTACTAAAATGAATTTTTACGATTGAAATAATTAAAATATGAGAGAAACTTACTTACATTTCATATGCATACCAGACCATACACAATATTTTTCTGACTACCTATTGCAAAACAAATGAAATTTAATAATGTGAGAGATGTCAGAAAGCAAGAAGACTTTGTATTGTTGCTTAAAAATTGTTTAAAATAAAAGATAAAAAAATTTGAATGTGAAAATATTAAAGTTTGTTATTTGAGTCAATTAATGCAATTTTTATTGTAAATGAGTAGGAATATATTGACAGTAAAAAATTAACAAGATTTTTAGTAATTATTTTGATTTACAAAATTTAATTATTTATAAAATTCACTGACATTTTATGTTTCCTTAATATTTTTTTATTTAATTAGATTTAATCATGTTTATCTATCATCTTAAGTTATCAATTCAAGAACCTTAAAATCTTGATAAAAAATTCAAAGCAATTTAAATAGAAGTTAATTTCAAAATCGCACAATGAAATTGAAATTTTTACCTTTTATACGCAAGCCATAAAACAAAACACTTCAAAACTTTTTCAAGTGTGCCTCATCCATCACTCTCGTTTATCAAAAGTTTACCCCATTTATCCACATACATAATAATAAATGCTTTCCCCACATCATCACCTAACTTCGTCATCATGACATAAATGCAAAGAAAGCTGTCAGTAATTATTATCCATACAATACGCACATATTTATTACACATGATATCACATGTCACACTCAATAGAGAGCACGAGACAAAAAGCAACCCTTCTCATTCAACAATTCTCTTTTATATTCATTGCAGCCATGGTCGTACGATTTATTACGCGACGTTTTATTGGTGAATATGATACTCGCGAACGTATTTACAACTTTAATACAATTATTGACAACGAGACAGTCAATTTTGAAATTCTTGATTCATGCGGTATCAATAACCAGGTTATTTTAATTAATTCTCACGTAAAACTTCTCATCTAGAATGTGATTTATTTTCATAGGAAAGTGAATTTCTGATTAATCAGCTAGAAGCAAATATAAGATGGGCTGATGCTTTTATACTCGTTTATTCTGTAACCGACAAATGCAGTTTCGAGGAAGTAAATCGTCTCAAATTTCTCATTAATTACAATAAAAGAAGGCGAAAGATTCACAAAGTGAGAAAAATGAAAACCTTCAAGTTGACCGCAATGAACTAATTTCCATATATTTTTAGGATGATTTCATTGACGTTCCAGTGATTTTGGTAGCAAATAAAATTGATCAAGCGAATGACCGAATGGTATCAAGGGAGGAAGGTCAAAAAAGATGTGAAGATATTGGCTGTGCTTGCTTTCATGAAATCTCGACAAGGGAAAGCATCGAAGATGTTCAAGGAGTATTCCGAGATGTTTGTCGCTTTTGGAGATTCTTTTCTAAATTTCCAAAATTAAAGAGATCAAAAAGTGACAATATTCGTCTTTCAATGACAATTCATTCCGATGTAGAAATGGTATTGAGTCCTGATAAAATTCTTTCGATATGCTGTGATGATAGGCAAAGATCGATTTTACTTTTTGGTCGTTCACGACATAGATGGAATGAGGATGAAGAAGAACAAGATGAGTTCGATGAACTGGAACCATCTGCGACTTTTAATGATGAACCATTTCGATCGAGAGCGCAAACTGATGGAAATTTAAACTTAATGAGAAAGACTCGAAAGTGGAAAATTGGATCGCCACTTGTTTCACCACCACAATCATTGTCGATGTATCGAATGGTAAATCGTAGAAATTCCATGTCAATGCGAGGACATGTAAGCTATTAAGAAGAATAAACAAATTTTTGCAACTAAAACACTTTATTAAATGTGAAATGTATTTTATAAGTTTAACAGTAAATTTTTATCATGTGTAACGGAAAATGAGAATTTGAATTTTTGCTGAATTAAAATTTGAATTTTCAGGCAACCGTTTTTTTCATTCACGAAAAGTTGCATATTCTTCAGCTCGAAGAGCAAGTTCACGAATATTTTTAAGACAGCCAGCTGATGCTTCTTGTAATTCTTTATCTTCAGATCCAACAGTTTCTAATAAAAAAGGCACAACACCACTCTAAAAAAAATAAATTAAATAAAAATTGAATAATTAAAGAAATTGAAACTTACAGCATGCATAGTAATGCAATTTTGAGGATCTTCAGAGAGCTTCTGTAATGCCATAGCTGTGGTGCGATGAACTCGTGGATTTTCACTGACCATATAGCCAACAATTGGTGTAACAGTCTTTAACCTGCCTAATTCTTGAGTATTATTTCCATACGGAGCACAGCTGGCTATTGATGCTGCCAAGTGTTCTCGCAGCATGTCATCGGTCGTGTACACCAAACTTGCCAACATCTGAATAACTTTGTGATCAGTCAAGACTGCCAAATTCTCTTTATCTTTTGCTATTATGGAGATCGCTGCACATACAGAGGCGAGTACGAGATTATCACGTGACTTTAATAAACCCACGACCAATTCGAGAGCACCAACAAAACTACGCACAAGTTCACCTGAATTTTTTGCATTCTTTATACAAGGACATAAAGCTAAAGCTGCATGAGCTTGAACTCGTGGATGAGGATTCTTGAGAAGTGACCAAATAAGTCGAATTGCGTCAAGTTCTTCCATTGCAACCATTGATTCAGGATCATTTGCACATTCGGTTAATGCTTTTGAAATATTTTCTAACATAGGAGGATAAGTGCCATTCAACAAGTTCACTAATAGTGCTAGACCACCAATTGATCTCAATAAATCACGATTATTTTGAAACTTGACACATTCCGAAATTGCTCCTGCCGCATTAGTCAACACATCGTCATTTTCATCACTCAAAAGTTGAACTAAAATATGCATAATTTTCAGCTGATCCAAACGCTTGACATTAGCTGGTGTAGCAGCACATTTCCAAATTGCTCCCGTTGCGGCTGCTAATAATGCTTTATTTTCACGAATCGATTTATCTTTGATTATACCAACAAGGGATTCGAGGCCGCCAGCTTCTCTGACAATATCACGTGCCGTTTTGTCACTAGCACATTTAAATATAGCTGAACTGCATTGCATTTTTAAATCAAAATTATCTGATGATAAATGAATGACTATATTATGAATCATTCCTTCAGTTGCAATTGCTAATTGATAATCTCCCTAAAAAATATTTAAAAATTTCATATATTTTACTTAAAAATAACAAAAAACTTACTTGAGTAGCACACTGTTGAACACATCCCATAATTGGAACAACAACTTCAATATGAATGCTTTGTAAAAGTCTTGCCATCAATGGCACAACACCACTCCTTCTCATAATATCCTTATTATGACGTGATTCTGAAAGTGACCACAAAGCTCGTGCACCAGCTGTTGCCATTGCAAGTTGTTCTTTCTGACTTGCTGATAAATGATCTTGAGGTGTTGTCAAGCACGACAATGGAACATCCAATAAATCAACAACTTTCGGTATGCCACCAAATTTACGAACAAGTTTTCGAGCTAGACGAACTTTTCCAACATTTGCGACAGTTTCAGCTGCTAAAATTTTTAAATCTCTTGATGGTTCTGAAAGAATATTGACAAGCAATGGAATTCCACCTAAATCAACAATGCTTCTTCGAATATCCAAATTCAGTGAAATGGCAGAAAGAACAGTCAATGCACCTAATCGACATTTAAGGTCATTGCTCTCGAGTAAATTTACAAGAACTTCAAGTCCGCCAATTTCCTGAATCGCAATTTGGTTGATTTGCGTAGTTAAATCGTGATCTTTCAGACAACATAATGCCACAACTGTAGCTGTCTGATTTCCAGCTTTCATGTACTTAACGAGCTTCTGTATGTGCCAATATTCAGACGGTAAATCCGATTGCTTCAACCCTCGCTCTTTCCATCTTTCTTCATCATCAGTTGAAGACTCGACATCCGTTGATTCCGATGAGTCGCTATTGTACCCTTTCATCTTTTCACTTGCTTTTGTTGAGCTTCCAGCAATGCTTTTACGTCTTACAGAGCTACAAACTGAGCTCTTTCGTCTACCTTGCTGTGATGGTGGCATTAAATTGCTTACATCGTTATTTTTTTGTTCTTTCGAATCATTTCGGTCTGTTGCTTTTTCCTTATCCTTTCCACGACTCGATTTCTTTCCTTTCGGTGGCATCTTCACTGTCTTACTCTTACAAAAATTTTATTAAATTGCGATGCATGAAAAAATTTTACTTGCTCAAATGTAAGAGAATTTTTTTTCTGTTTTATTGTTTATTTTGAAATAAACAATGAAAAAAATTGTTTACTATGACAACAAGAGCAACAAGTTTATGGTGAATTTATGAAGTTGCTGTCATGGTTATGGCATTTTGGTGAGAAATTGAAGCATTTGGGTATCAGACGAATGAAGAAGAAAAAATTAATGCATAAAATATATTCGTGTGTATTCTGCATTATCATAAACGACAATGAGGACAGATGAATAAATTCTCTCATCCATCCTTCCTTCGTTCTCATCGTAATCATCATCATTCAGACCAATATAGCTTGAGGTGCCACAATAAACAGAGAAAAAGAGAGATAGATAGATGAAAAATAAGAAGAAGAAGACGAGCATTCGGGTGTTTAAAAAAGCATGTCTGGCTGCAAGCAATCATCGGTTGAATGACTATTTCAAGCAAAAAATATAGAATGACTGAACTGAAGGGAAAAAATGTTTATCATTTTAAATTGTATTTCCATGCAACTAAATTGCTTACACGACAAAAATGAAATAAAATGCTGAAAGGAATTTCACTCATATATTTTAGATTTTATTGTTTGAAATTATCAAAGCGATGAAAATTCTATTGAAATTTTCAATGAAAAAGGGTGAAAAAAGAAGTAAAAAGTTTGAAAGCTATTTATGAGGAAAATGACAGAATGTTGTGTTTAAGTGATAAAATCAAAATTGAATTCTTGTTTTATTGCCTTGGAAAGAAAGTTCATTAAACTTTTATTTTAGGGAAACAACATTGTTGCAATTGTTTTTAATACTTTGTATTTAAAAATCAAAGTTAGAAACATAGCAGCATTTTTATTGTTTGTAAAATTCTTTCTTTATATTTTATGCTAATGTAGTCAATACTGAATTAAATATGACAAAAAATTAATAATAATTTTATTAAGCATCAAAATAAAATGGTTTTGTAAACAATTAAAATTTTGTTTACAAAAATTAAAAATTTTCAGTTCCAAACTTTATTACAAAATTGTCACTTTTAAGACCACTAAAATATGAAACAAACTAATAAAAAGGAACTGTACATTAATAACTTCCTTATATTTAAAGCTAAAAGTTCCTAATTGCTTTCAATCAAAAATTATTTACAAACAATTGAAATGTCTTCACCTTGATAAAAAAACTCATAAAAATTATGTAAAATTACCATTCTAGCTTGAATCTTATCTCAACAATCAAGTGAGAGCCAAGAGCAAGTTAAACTTATCAACATTAAAAGCATTCCTCATTCACTCATTCTCAAACATAAATCTTTTCTCTTTCTCTCCTGTGTTTCATTAAATTTTTGACATTCTTGGGCCAAAAAGTAAGAGAAATTCTTAACAAACACTTAAACTGCAAAGTGCGTCGACAACAACTTCGTCATAAACTCACTCTTAAGCGATAATTTTCTTAATGAACACAAAAACACATTCCTTCTGATGAATTTCTCACTCATCAAAACAACAGAGAGAAAAGTTCTTGGTACACATAAATTTTATTTACTAAGCTCTTTATTTACGACAAGCAGCGGAGGCAAAACAACAAAAGAGCATTATTTCTAAGAATCCAAGAAAAAAGAGACTTTTTTCCTCATACAGCGTGTAGCATAAATTACAAGGTGGTTGCAATTATTGTTCTCCTTTTGCACGATTGTACAAAATGACTCTTTAACATACGAAAGAATAAGAGAGAAGAAAAAAAAAAGAGAAGTAAACTTTATACTCTGTTTTTTTTCGTACATTATTCTTCTCCTCACGTTACAGCTCTTATGTTATATGTGCTCTCGTCGTCGTCTCGAACTCTGCCTTTCAAACGTGATTCGCTTGATTATATTATATTATATACCTTGATTAAAGATACAGATAATAAAAAAGTAAAAGATAGAGAGCTAATTTTTACTATGTGAAGTATAAAAATAAAAATAACAACAGAAGAGCCAAAGCAGCATCCATCGACAGCACAAAACGTTTATTGCTTTTTTGCAAAACAAAAAAAGTTTCTCATTATGATGACTGTTGCATGGGGACATACAATGAATATGCACATAGTCTACTTGTACACATATTCAGGCTACAGAAGAAGTAGAAGACAAAAAATAATAATACATGAGACCGTGCATTGAATAAAAGAAGAAGACAATCACACGGGCAAACTGGTTTCCCGAAGACGTTAAAAGATAAAAAGAACTATAAAAATCTGTATTTTTTTCGTATACAGCATCGGTGAGTTGCGAGTTCAAGGATAGACCACTTGGATTCAATCGATTCATTAACGATTTGTACGTGCTGTTTGTGTGTGCCATGCCTTGAACTACGATATATATACATGCAAGAAAGTCTTGCTACTTATAATTAAAACACGAAAAAATGAGTTGGAGGAAAGCAAAGTGTGATATTTAAAAGAAAGCAAATGAAATTGAACTTAATCTTTATTTTTTTGGGCGGTATTTTATTTTTGATGTTATTAAAAATTAGCTCGAATTCTTTTACTTGATATTAATTTCATAGAGCACAAAAATGTTCAACAATCAATTTTATTATAACTAACTAGGCGACTATTAATATCATGAAACAATCTAGCATACCAAATCAGTTTTTCGGCTTGCTGATGGAACGCAGTCGACAGTCGTCATGGTAGAGTCATTTGATTGATGATGATTGTCAACTCTGTCCTTCTTTCAATTTAGTTTCTTTCTCAATCTCTCTCTCTCTTGCTCGCCCACACCTAAGTTCTGTACATTTTTATCATCTTTAATCAAAAAGAAACGAAAGTGTCCTTGTTAGAATTTATTCATTTCTGACGTTGCAATTTGTTGACTGAATGAGTAATGGTAATGGCAAAAAAATTTGATTCAATTTAGAAGCGAAATGCAATTATTTACCTTTTTGTGATAAGTTAGAAATGAAATTTCATGTTTAGAAAATTCCAACTGTCATCAAGCTAAAAGAATTTTTTTTCAAATAGCAATAAATTCTCAGAATAAATCCATTGGATTATCGTTAAATCTTTTCTTTTCTTTTCCATTTAAGTATTCCAAGACATGTGTATTACATCATAAACTATTAGTGCTAACAAACAAATGCTTCCCATCTTACTAATTTGAAACATTATTCCGGAAATTCTTTTTATATGACGATTGTCCGAATCATTTTTAAGTAGCTGAAAATTGAATTTGCTGAAAATAAAAGAGAAACTAAAGACAGACGCAAATTGAATTTTAAAAGAATAATAAAGTCAGTGAGTGTTAGGGAGGCAATATAAATTATCAAATAAGACCTCAATAAAGCTGATTTCATCGGATTTCAATCAAAAGTCCTCAATGTCCTTTCTTTCTTTCTCTATAAGAATAATTTAATCATTTAATCTTCTTTACAAGTGAACGAATATTGAGAGAGGTTGAATTTTGAGTGAAAGCAGCATGAGAGTGTTTATGTTTATACTATAAAAGTTTCCTTGTACCTTGTGACATCTTTTATCTAATTTTATTGGAGTTTACAAAAGAAAGTTTATTGATTCCTTCATACTTTCTGTATGTGAGGGTTAAATGAAATTAACCTCGATACAATATCGAATATATGGATAGGAAATTGATACAATGAAATGATTTTTTTGTTATAGAAAAGGTGTGCAAGGATGATGATAAGAATAAGAAAATTCATGAACAGAAAGAAATTTTTGTTTTAACGGAAATTTGAGTTTTAAAAAACAACGACATTTTCAAAAAATCATAAAATTCAAATTGAATTTTACTATTTTTAGATTTCAAAATAGTTCATTGAACTTTGAATTAAAAAGATTATAATTAATAATGAACTTTTGCGAATAAAATCAAAATTGATGACAATTTGATATTTGATTGTCTTCCAACAGCGACTCAACAAGATTAATAAAAACTTTGTTTCTTACTCTTATTGTAAAAAGTAAGAGCTAAACATAGAGTAAAAGAAAAAGAATAAAAAAATCAATCCCAAGACAATCATCAAAATCCGAATCTCGCTGTGAAAAATTAATATATATAAGTAAAGCAAAGAACAATGAGATGGAATTTCTTTTAGTTTGTCGGAGCAGGGCTTAGTATTAAGAGATCACCGAGTGATCGAGGCGAGTGAGAAGAAGAAAAAATGGATTTTTAATTTAAAAACGCTGTAAGAAGTTTCTCAATTCTTCTTCTCGCCCGCTTCCATTTGCATGTAGACTGCTCGCAATGATACAGATTTTTCAATTTCTTGCTCCTTCTGTCAATTCACCGAAAATTAATGGATGGCAACATTTTGATGTCGTTGTCTGTCTGACAAACAATTGCCTTAAACATACATTTACCATTAATAATTGTCTTTAATTAATTGAAACCAAGCTATGGCAATGATGTGTGTGTGTGTGTATGTGCCCGATAGATATCAATGAATATATGAGGGATGAAAGTAGGCAAATATACAAAACATGACTTTTATATCATCACACAAGCATCTTATTCACTTTCCTAGGACCATTTCTCATTTTCACTCTTCTTACTTACTCACAGCCCACCAAAAAATATGATCTCTCGGTGTGACTCAATTTATCAGCATTTCGCAAAAATAAAAATATATATACTGCTAGAATCGAGCTTTATAATCGCTCTAAAACAATCTCAGCTGGTCGAGAAGTTGCTTATTTAAGTATTTATATGTATCTGTTGTGCACACATATAAAAAGCCATATGAGGAAGAAAAACATCAAATATTAATGATCTTACATGTAAGAATCATTAATTTAATTTATATATTTTTGTGAATAGTGAAGAAAAAGCCTTCTTAAAGATTATATAGAATGTGCTTCAAAAAAGGCAAAATTTGTGTGTGTAATACATTATATCATGATTACAGACATATTTTTTGCTCATTTAATGTTTAATGTTGTAAGTGAGCAAAAGAAGAGATCGAAAGAGTCATAGTAATATGAAGTAAATGTGTCAGAAAGAATAATTGATGTTATTAAGAGCTTTAATAAGCATTAAAAGCAATATATTGCAATTTATATGTACATAGGCATACTGTATGGCTCTCTTGTCTGATCAACTTCATGCAAATATTTTATGACACAAAAAGAAGCAAAGAAATTTATTTAAACACATGAAAAAGAAAAAAGTAAAAAATTGGATGATGTGGACTGATTTTTTTGCTGAGAATGAGAAAAATTAGCAAGGGATAGGAATTCGAAATTTAATCTCGAAGAAATTTTTTAGCAGAATAAAAAACACAGAAGAATTGCTTATCATTTTCTAAAAGTTTATATTAACGGTTAATTTAAATTTTATTGTAGCTAACTTCATTTTATTAACTATTGAAGTTAATGGAAAACTTTTTTAAATTAAAAAGTCTTGAAATTTTTTTTCCATTAAAGTTGTTTATAAGAATAATTCAGTTACAAATTATTAAAATAAAGCCAAAACATTCAGTTTTTGATTAAATTTTTCATTTTCAAAAAGTCAACAATCAAAAAATCAAACAATTTTTCACCTGTTTATCTTTTGATTTTACAAAAAAGTATAAATAAAAAAAGGAAACAAAAAACAAATTTCTTCTCATATTTCCATAACTTGCCTCAAGTATTTACTCATTAAAATGCATAATCATCGACGAAAAAAACTCTGAAAAAACTTTTTTTCTTCTTTCTTTTCTTATCTGCTCGACGAAGAGAAATGAGTGAAAGAATAAAATAACTTTTAATGAAAAAGAAAGAGAAAATCCCGACACTTATTGCCTTTAAGACACAGAGTCAGCACCTTCATAAGATGGGTTAATTAATAGTGCCAATTAAAATTAAGAATAAAAGCATTAATTAGCAGCAGAAACTTTTTTCAGTTTCTTTAATTTGTACATTTTTGCCGAAAAAAATACATGGACAGGTGAAATCGTCACTATAAGCAGCTGCAGACAATGCAATGCGTATAATAGATTTGCGATTATGGTAATTAAACTTATTCAACGATTTGCTGCTTCTGCTACTACTAAATTAGAAATTCATCGACATTAACGGTGGAATGGAAGCCATTGGCAAATTCAATAAAGAAGATTATACAAATAAAATACCTTTACGTGTGATAGAGACAGACTAAGAGAGAAAGGAGAAGGAAGCAAGTTAAGGAATCTTTAAAATCGTCTTTTTTTACTCTCTCTCTACATCTTCAACTAATCCGATTATAGTCATAAAATTTATCTTCATCCCAAAAAATAAAACTTTTTTTTTTGCTCTCCCTCATCTCGTCTCTTTCACTCGATGTCGCTTTCTTGCTTGCTTTATGTAAAGTTAAGTCTTCCTCGCACTTTATGATATATCTTCTCCTTAAAATTCTCTCTTGCTTTTTTCTCCTCTTTTTGACGATAATTTATTGAGGATTTTTTAATTCTGAAAATAATTAAATAAATCCAAAATGGCTTAAGAAAAAGGAAGAAACTGGCAGTTTATTCAGCTGAAAATTTAAATTTTAAATTATTTGTATTGAAATTTAATTTTATTACAAATTTTTAAGCAATTCTATCAAAAATTCCATTTAGTAAAAAATTAGGATTCGGCACTTGCATGCATACTTGACTGGTATACGCATAGTGACTTGACTATATTCATGCAAGTTTATTTACAAATAATATCTTTAACTCATTCAAAGTCTATTCATTTTTGCCAAAACTTCTCAAACCTAAGAACCATTGACTTTTACACAAATAAGCAAAATTTTGACCAAATTAAATAAAATTTGGATGAAATAGAGAAATTTTCGGTAAGTCAACTTGCATGCATATAGTCAAGTTACTATGTATATACCAGTCAAGTAAGCATAAAAGTGTCGAATCGAATGATAAAGTTCACACTCCTGTAAGCTGTATTAAATTAAAAAAAAAACAAATAAAAATCTTTTTAATTTTGATAAAAAGAAAATAATCTTTATTTTTCATCATTTTCTTATAAATTTTTTCTCAAATTCTTTAATAATAATTACATCATCATCAAAATGAGAATTTCTACAATAGAATGTATGGAACTAATTAAAAAAACTTAATCTTACTACAATATAAAATCATTTTTTTGTTTTTATTATTAAATACAATGCAATGAAGGAGATCTCTCAAATTAGAAAATATAAAAAGAGAAGAGTTAATTATTAAATGAAGATTAAAATCTACTTGGAAATTTTTTATCTTTTGTGAAATCAATATGGCAAAATTAAATCTTATATTCATTGTATGATCCGAGGGATGAAAAGAACTATTAATTAAGCTTTATACAATAAAAAATTCTTCTTAAATCCTGTTCAATTGCTTGCTTAATTAACAAAAATTCTCATCTAATTAGTTTTCATTCTCTCGCGTTTGTTAAAAGGAATTTTTTAATCTTTGTGTTTGACACAAATTGCTACAAAGTTCACATGGAAGAATTTTTTTCATTTTATCAGTTTAACAAGTAAAAATTTGTCATAACTTGAGGCACTTTTTATCATCTTTAGCAACAATTTTTTAAAATGTCGTCTAAGCAACAGTCATAAAGCAATCAAACATCAAAGTGTGTAAATATCAATTATTTGAACAGTCAATAATGCATTAAAAACAGTAACTGGGATTTCTTTCTTCTTCTCTTCTTTAGATTGTCTTAGTTTTTTCAAATCAAAGCTTGAGAATATTTTGTAAATTTTGATTGAAAATTTTGTTAAAATGTTTTTTTTTCTGTCTGAATTCACAGATTTTTTAATTTAAAAATTAAATCCAGTTTTTTTCTCAAGCCTTGAATCAATTCACAAAAAAAATTTTTACTCTTAAATTCTAATTTCAAAAAATGCTTTTTTTCTCTCTCATCTAAATAAAATCTTAATCATAAAATCGTATGGAAGAAGTTTTTTCTGTTTTATAAACTATTTATCATCATAAAAAGGAAAATTTTTCATATTTACACAAAAAGCATTCATTATAGATAATTTTAAGTGAACAGAACAAACAAAAAGTTGTTCATATTTTGCTGAACAATTTCCTACATGAAATAGAATTTATCAAAACATAAAAAAAGTTTGTCAAAAAAAAAAATTCCAAATGACGTCAAAGTTTAACTGCAAAATCTAAATTACTACAAAATTTGCAAACTGAATCAGAAATTTAAGATTTTTTGAAAAAAAAATTTTATGAAAATATAAAACCTAATGATTTTTTAGTATTTGAATTTGAAAAGTTAGTTATTTTCTAAAATATTTAAAATTCAAAAATTCGTTATTTAAATTTGACAAAATTCTTGAAAACTTTCAAAATGAATTTTTATAGTTAGAAATATTTCTTTTAACCTTAAAATAACCCTGGTTACAATAAAAATAAATGAAGTTTTCATGCAAATTAAGCAACTTGCAGTTTTTTGCTCCATTAAAACTCCCACAATGAATGCGAATTGAATTTTTTATTTTGTACTTAAGCATTAACTCTCTTTTCTCCCTATCGTCGCATTATGTCTTCTATGCTAAAACCAGTTCGTTTGGGTGGTGCTGCAGCTGCTGCATTTCCATTACTACTACTGGTACTCGGTTGATTACTGCTTCCAGCTGATGATGCTGAATGATTTGATGATGATGACATTATAGGCGGTGAACCAATCAACATTGATTCCTGATTTGAATCTGGCGTTGTTATTAATGGCGGTGGCGGCACAAGTGATTCTTCAGTAGATGGCTTCAACAGCGGATGATTGCGATGCAAATTATACAATCCAATATTACGTGACAATGTTGGCAAATATGGTTCACCATCAGCACCAATTGGCCGCTTACGTAGCGGAATAGAACTTAAGAAATTTGGCGTAGAATTTTCAACTAGTCCACTTGTTATTGTCGATGATGATGAGCGATTCAATTTGTGATGCAAATCACGACGCACATGAAGCATTGGCATAAAAATGTCTGCTCGACTGTTTGTTGCTGCCGCGTTCGAATGAATGTGAACAGAATTTAATGAGTCTTGCGATTGTGACAAAAATTGCGAAGAAATCAGACTCGAATTGTTGCTGCCACTGTTGCTTGGTGTTGGCGATCGATGACGATCATAATAGGAATTTTGAGGACGCATAGTATAAGGCGATTGTGAACCACTTGATCGTTCATGATGACAATGAGTCACAGCTATCACATCTTTTTCTGGCTTTTCAAGTGCTGGTGTTGGTGGCGGTTCAAATTCAACTTCGCCATCATTTTGATCACATTCTTCATTTTCATCCATTTCATCCTGAAGTTCAGCCGACACTGGCATATTTATTGGTGATGGTGAACGACCACTATTATTGGGTGAATTTAAAGGTGAATCAACTTCTAAAACTGTATCATCTTCACCATCACTGACATTGTGAATGTCATCATGATTGGAATCAGACTGATGATGCTCTAAACCAGGCACATCACCAACCGCGTGAGTCAGCGCATGACGACGTAAATCACAATTGCGTCTAAAGACTTTACCGCAACTACATTCATATGGTTTATGATCTATATTAAATTCAGAATAGAAAAATTAATAAATTTAAAATTATTTATATTAAAAATCTACAAACCTGTATGAGTCAAAAGATGTGTTTTAAGATTGCTGCGTTGATTAAAACTGCGGTTACAAACAGGACATTTGTGAGGTGACTCTTCCATATGAAGTATCTTATGCACAGCCAATGTGCGACTCTGGCAAAAACCCTTACCGCACTCGATACATTTAAATGGTTTCTCTTTTGAATGAATATAACTGTGAATTACAAAAAAAAGAGAAATTTTAAAAATCTTTTTTATTTTGAGAAAAATAAAATAAAACCATTGTGGTGGTGTTTTTAAGAATGCTACATTGTACATTGTTATTTGGGGTTGTATGGATGAGTTGAAATTATGAGTTGGTTTTCTTAAACAAAAACCTTCATTTTTAATGTTTTTCTTTTAAATTTCAAAATTTAACGATTTTTTTCAGATTTAAATTTGAAAAGTTCGTTATTTTTATATATGATGAAATTTTTAAAAAATATTAATAAAATTTCTCTACATTTGAAATAAAAAAACTTTCCATCTCAGTCAAAAGTTAAATGACCTTTAGCTTAATCGGCCTCGTCTGACTAAAGAGTAATTGCCTGCAAAAAATTGCACACACTGAATGCCTTCTTATTATGCTCATCGACTGGGAAAAATTGAGTAAAGAAAGAAGATAAAACAGAAAATGACTGCTCACCATTCAAGAATGCGTATCAAATTCGATTAATTTCTCTCTTCTGTTCTTTTTTTCCATTCTTACTTTCAATTGAAAGCCTTTTTCAGCTTGAAGAGTGTTGTATATCAATGACTCTTACTACTGAATGAAAAAAATTACAATTGACTGCTTTTGTTTTACTAAATGCACTCGTGTATATGTTGTTACACTTCCTATTTGGTAGTATTATCCATGTGTCATTCACCATGCACATACAAAAGGAGCAATTGTTACATCCGCTTGTACGGGAATGTACAGAAATTAATGCGATGAAATTGCATTCGATGGCAAATTTAAGATAATGAAAATTGAATTTTTTTGTTCTGCTCTTTTTATCTGTTGATGTCATGTAATTTAAGCGATTAAGCTATTAAAAAATTTGATTTAAATTGTTTTTTTATTGGAAGCATGATAAAAATTAATTTTTTCGATATTGAAAATTCTGTTTTTTACGAAAATTGTAAATTTGTCTACAATTTCGAAATTTTGTGGAATTTTACAAAATGTATCTTTGTAATTTTTCACATGTTAAAGACTAGTAAATTTTTCTACAAATGTAAACAATTTACAATTCTTTTTAAAATTCAAAAGCCCGTTGAAAAAAAAACAAAAAACAAAATTTCACATAGCAATAAAACCAATTTTCTTCACTTGAATAATAAAAGGAACGTATGGAGTAGCATTTTTATTGTTGCTAACACACATCAGCAGTAGTTCAACAGCAGCCAAACACAGCAATTCAATACAATTCCAAATTTGCATGTGCTTAACTGACCAAAACGAGTAAAAGAGCAAACGAAAGAAGGAAAAAAATTCGATTATCATTGACCAAAAATCAAATTAAAAATGAAACGAAGCAGAAATAGCGAGAGAGAAAGAAAGAGAGTTGTTTATTTAATTATTGCATTTTAATCTTTTGAAGCGATATTTAAGTGAGTATGTTTAACTTATGTCCAAAAACAGCACAAAAAAAATCGCGCGCGATAGAATCTAAAATGAAGAATTTTTTAGCCTGAAAAAGGTTTCAGTTTAGGAATGAAGCAAAAGGAAAAAATTCCAGAGCGCATTTGAAGCGAAAATGGAAGAAACAAACATAAAATAAGCTTCAGAGGCGATTTGCATAATAAAACAATAAATTTCAAGCGAAATTGAATAAATGTGTTCTTTATAAATATATTTGTAAAAGAGAGAACTTTTCCTCCTTTTTTCAACTCTCATGGCAGTCAGGATGGATCGATTGCCGTATAAACAGGTTTCCATCATCGTTGTTTGTCCATGAATGAAAATAGAAACAGTAAGATTGTAGGAATTTGATAAGCAGATTAAGCCAGTCTGTATAAAATTCATTCAATAACTGCACAAAAACTTAAGCCATTGTGTCTTTAAAGAAAAAGAAGAAAAATTGTGTGGTAGCAGTAGTTTCTGTTTTGTATGACATAAAAAAATGAATTTCATCTTTATATCGCTATAAAAATGCGAATCTCTTTAAAAACGGAAGTCGGTATATACTCATAAAAGGAGTGGAAGCCACTCAATTGTATGTTATTATAAGTAGTTTAAATTTATTATTTCAGGATGATGAAATTTATTTATATCTATTTATCATCCATGCGGCAGAAGCAGCAGCCATTGAATTGTAAAAAAACTGTTTAAGAGAGAGACGTGTGTCTGACGTATGGCATCAACAAATCATGTAAACAATACCTCAATTTATTATTCAAATTTTTTATGAATTTATTTAATTAACTACTGTTGTGTTTCTATAATCCGCCTCGACCATTTCATGCTGTGAATGAAGAGTTGAAAATTAGAGATGAGTCTTTTTTTATTCGTCTTCTTCTTCTTCATTTTTAATTCAAGAAATTCTTCATTTGTTATTATGTAACTTAAACATTTCAACTGTATAAATTCTATTTTTAACGTAATTAAAAAATTCAAAATCAAACGAACTTTAAAAATTTAAAAAAGACGTTAAATAATTGCATCAAAAAAACTTGGTAAACTTAAACTTTTTTCTCAATTTAAATTTCCCTTCGATGCATTCGCGTAATTTTTCATCTAGAGTGATATCAGGAAATTTGTAAAATATAAAAAAGTTTTGAAAGATAAGGAAAAACTTTTGAGTAGCAACAAAAAACAACTTTCAAGAGCGTAAAAACTAAAGGAGAAAAATTTATCGTTTCACGCTAGAGACAGTGAGCGCAAGATATGAAGGAGAAAAAAACTTTCAAGATTAATTTTTCTATTAATGTAAGTATATACGTATAAAAACCGTAAGCGAACGAGTAAGCAAGCAAAAAAACATGAGTAATCCATCTTACTTCAGTAAGCAAAGAAGTAAAAACTTAATGTATTAAAGTTCAATTCATCTACTACTACACTTCATCACAACATTGATTTTATAGCTATAGTATTACTGCTCTATTCTTATGTCAGTAAGTATCGTGACGATGGTGTATAAATATAGTATAGCAAAAAAGATGGATATATTGATGTTGTAGTAACGCAGGCTAGCACCGTGGGCTATATTATATCTCTCCAGTCATTATAAATTTTCTTCTCTCTTCTCGCTCGTTTCTATCTTTGACTGACTAGATTACTATATGGAATGGAAGTATATATATGTAGAGCACTCGAATTAAATTTTGCATGCTTTAAAAAATTAGACTTAATCGTTTATCAATATATACAATTTCAACTTTCTAGACTTCTTTTCGTTTTTCTTCTTATTTCATCTCATTCAGAAGACAGAGAAAAATTATAATTTTTGTTTTGTCTTATTTTTATGATGAGTTCTAGACACGATTTTCTATATTTTTTATCTTCTAAGAAATTCTCTTTAATGATGCTCTGAAATTTTTCTTTTTTAAGATAAAAATCGAAGCAAGTTGTGGTTATTTAAGATGGAATATAAAAAGCACTGAACTGAATTTTAAATTTAATTTTTTTAGTCATGATAAAGAAATCTAGAAATTTAATTTTTTTTTTGCAATATAAAAGTATAAAGATAAGAAAAATTTTGTTCTCAAATTTCTTGTTTTGTAAAAAAAGTCTAAATTCTTACATAAATTTTTGTAATGATTGATTAATTTTAACCAGAGTTGGCAAAGCAGTCAATTTTTTATGGATTTTCAGACAGTGAGGCAATCCTGTTGCTTTATTTTTACTGTTGTCAACTCTGATTTCAATTAAGTCCTCAAAATTTAAACGTTTTTATTTTAAATTTGAATAGAATCAGAATAAATTCAATTGCTAGTGATGTAAATACAAAAAGTAAAAATTTATTAAATTTATCAACTTATAATAATAATAATTTTGTATACAATAAAAATAAGTGCCTAGATATTGAAGAACAATCTAGAAATTTTTTAAACATTCATACCCTGCAAGAAAACTTTTATCTCATTATTTATTTAAATTATGCACACAGAAAACACAGCGAAGGCTAAAAAAATTGTTTTTTATATAAAAACTTTTTAATATTAAAAAAATCTCAAGATGTTTATCGGAAGGAATTTTCTCTTTTCATCTTTTTTTATATGAATATTTTTTTGTTGTTGCGGAAATCGAAGTAGAAGGAGGAGGATGATGAAGGAAGTGAAGCTCATTTGATCTAATAGATTGACACTTTAAAAGAACTTTCTGCCTTGGCGACATATTTTGAATAAACAGGAGTGTATGTGATTAATAATAAGGCAAAGAAAAAATGCCACAATGATGACCATAAAAAAGTCAGTAGTAATTTCCTTTTCACGCACAGATGCAATAATTAAAACATTTAAATATAGACCCCAAAGAAAAATTTATAAATGGCCAATAAATTTTGATTTTATTAATCAAACATCATTTCCAAAATTATCCCACCATTATTACACATTCCAATATCCATTTCGAGAAATTCGAGGAGAAAGATAGACAACAAGAAAAGAAAGAAAGAGAAGTAAAGAAAAAAGATTGTGTGTGATATAAAAATGCTTCCATCCAGAGACTATAAAACCGGTCACGATTTACATAATTAAACGGTCTTGATTGTTATTATAACTTCTCATTTTTTCGATCATTTTCAAAAGAGATATATATTTATAGAGGTTGATGTTATAACAGTGAGTTAATTAAATTTTCACCTTAATACCAGCAGTTTATATGTTATTGTGTATGTAAAATATTTTAATTAATATTTCTTTTAAATCCTTTTTTTGTTGAACAGTTTGAATTGAATCAAATGAAAAATAAACAACTTTTTTTAATAAAAATATTTTTTAACCCAAAGATATTTTTCTAAACTCTGATCTGATGTTTTATAGACAATTGAATTTTTGAAAATTATGAAAATTTATGATTCTTTCTCAACATGATGTAAAAGTAAATTTTAATAATGTTGGTACTTTATAGCTTTTCTTGACTTGAAACTATTTTTAAATAAAACTCGTCAAGTCATATCGAAATATTTAGTCAAGTCAATTGAAGTCAAGTGATTAAGATAAGTAATTTACATAGTCAAGTAACATGTAGTCAAGTTGTACTAATTCAGTCAAGTGAATTTTTATAATAAAATAGAAGAAATAAATTTCAAAAAATAAGTCCATTATTTATTAAAAATTCAAGTTACTAAGTTAAGAATATTCAGCAAAACTAAAAAATGTTTTATTTCAAGCACAAAGTATAATTTACTGTCCCCTGCTTTATTTCATTCAATTCTTTCAGTCTCGTGCCCAACAAATAAAATAAAATCTCCTTCATTTTACATCATCAACGTGATGATAAACATACATATTCATATTGATTTTTTTCCAGTTCTCAGTTTCAAACAACAAAATCTCTAAAAGCTCGTGAATTTACTTTATGTTTTTTCGGCGCATTGTTCACAGAAAAAATGACTTTTATCTTTGTATGTTTTCTTCGCTCAGTTATTTTACTTTTTTTTTGTTTTTTCAACCTCTATGAAAATATACACACAAAAGTCACAATGGAGACCATAAATTTTCTATTTTTTCATGTCACACGATCACACACATTTAACTTACCGAGTGAAATATTATATTATTATAAAATAAAATATGAGCGAAGGGAATATGAGAGGAGAAAAGATTGTCACAGTCTGCTGCAGTTTAGAAATTTTCATATTTTTACTGCGGCAAAAGATGAAATGCAAAAAAAATTTTCCGTCATTGTTTTGCTAATTTGCTCTTTTATTTAATCAACCATAAAATGAGATTTTATTTGCATTCAAAAATTTAATCAAACGTTAAGTGTGGTCATGAAATTTCTTAATGTTTATAAATTCCAACTTATGAAATTTAATATTTTCTTCTTCTCTCTCTCTCTCGTCACCATGCCAGACATGGTGGCATAATTAAAAATTTCTTCTTTTGACCTTCGCAAGAAATTTTTATAAACAATTGACAAAGTAGCAAAAAAATTTTTCTAAATATTTGCATTAGCAACAAAATGAATAAATTGTATGATGAGAGACAGAAGAGGGCAAAAAAGTTTTATCTCGCAATCTTAAAAGCCATTGCATAAACATCACATCACCTGCATGCATGTTGCAACATTTAAGAACAACAAAAAACCTGTATTTTTTCTTCTTATTTGTAATTTCATTAACTATAATCAGATTTTATGCTTTCTGGCTCTCCCTTTTTGCTATAACATTCGTTTGCTTATTTTTCGTCTCTCTTGTACTCTTATAAGATCGTGTCTGATTTATGAGAAGCACTAATTACTAGGTTTGAGAGGAAAATGTATACATATACTTGGAAATCATTATATGATACACATGACTCTTTATGATATTTAATAAAGTACAAAAACATTATTTTATGGAAACAGATGAGAGTAATTTTGATCAGGATGACAAAATTTATAAATTTAACGTAATTTCAGAATTTGAATGTTTTTAATACAGTTTTTAGAATATTTTTGAAAGCTTGAGATTTTAAAAAAGTTGAAGCTTTTTCAAAGTGTTCAAAAATTATTAAAAATTTTCTGAAATTTTTTTCTACAACTAAAAAGTTTTGAATTTTTCTACAACTATGTGAAAATCTTTAACCAAGGCTGGGACACTTAATTAATTAATAAATTTTATTAATAATTAATAAATTTATTAATTTTATTAATTAATTTATTAATAATTTATTAATTTTATTAATTAATTTATAAAATCCTATTGAATATTTGATTTTTGACAAATTTAGTCATTACTGCACTTATATAGCTATTATATGTGTGAATTTAGTTTTAAATACATTTTTATACTCTAATAATCAAATTTTATTCCAAAATTCGTAAAAACATCAATTTCTTAGCATGAAGAATACTTTTTAGGCATTTTGACAACTTTAATTTCTAAATTTAAAGCATTTCATCAAGTCAAAAGTTTGCTAAAAGTGTTCAAATGCTACTAAATAATAGGGTTTTTCGAAATTCAAAAAAAAATAAACACTTTGTGTTACCTCATTTAAAATTTCGAAGGCGATGTTTCCACATTTTTTGTATTCTCGGTTTGAATCGAAATACTTGTGTCAAATAAGAGTTATTTCTTTTAGTAACTCTAAATTTTTTAAACCAAGCACCTTTATCTTCTCTTTATTCAACTCTAAATTTGATACTTTTTTATTTATCGTGATTAAAATTGACAAACTCTTTACTATTTATTTTCATTAATGGAAATAGATAAATAAGGAAACAAGTCAATTAATGCAGTTGATGATGGTGTAGTTTTAACATAGAGTTCAAATGATTTTTTTAAGAAAACAAAATTTCTTAAAAAAATGCATAGATCAAATGCTCAAGATTAAGAAAATAAGATGATGTTTTGCAATTTTTATGACGATACATTATCATAATTAATATGTTTTTACAATTAGATATGCTTGTTTCATAATTAACAGAAGTCATAAGCATTCGAAAAAGTAAAATTTCGTCATAATTTGTGTTTTTATCAACAATTCATAAAATTCTTCACATAAATGGTGTGAACAATTTCAAGCAAATATTCATTTTTTAAAATTAGGAATCCGTGGGTGTCCATTCGTATCCTTGAATCAAAATGCCTCAGAAATGACTTTTTAACATGTTTTATCGACGTTTTATGACATTTTAGCAGAGTTGACAACCTCTGAAAATCTGTACACAGGCCAATTTGCGACAGAAAGAGAAAATTTTGTCGGTTAAAGGTAACCTATTTTTATGCTGAGAAATCGATAAAACAAAAAATATTACAATAGGTTGGCAACATACCTTAAAGAATTTTGCACAGGCAAATCTGCGACAGATCTGTACAGACGCTCGTCTACAGGTACATGTTTTACCAACTCTGGATTCTAGAACCATTTAGTAAGAAGTTTTGAATTATGTCGATCCAAAACATGCACATACATACTCTTGGGTTAACACCTACCCAAAAAAATTCTTTTGGTGATTCGTCATCTTACCAAGACTTTCCAACAAGCTATAGAAAACCTCTCAACGATTCTACGTTTCTGAGTTATGGTTAAGACAGACAAATGAACGAGAAAATAAACCTATATTCATAGACAAAAAAATGAAAGGGAAGAAAACTTTCTAACTCAAAGTTTTATATCATACTTGAAATTAGAAAACAAATAAAGATGTAAATGTTTCATTTTCAAGAATTTGAAAAAAAACACTCCTGATCTAAAAATTTTGATTTTGTATAATTCTATTTTAAAGTTGTTACAAAATCTACTGTAAACTGTAATTGTTTTTCAATTAATTTAATATTTATTAAACGAGTTCAAAATAAGTTAATTTGAACAAGATTAAAGTGATTTTGAAACATTTTACACCAATGAAAAAGTTATTTAGGTAAAAATGATGACCTCGATAAAACATGTCAAAAGTCATTTCTGAGGCATTTTGATTCAAGGATACGAATGGACACCCACGGATTCCTAATTTTAAAAAATGAATATTTGCTTGAAATTGTTCACACCATTTATGTGAAGAATTTTATGAATTGTTGATAAAAACACAAATTATGACGAAATTTTACTTTTTCGAATGCTTATGACTTCTGTTAATTATGAACAAAGCATATCTAATTGTAAAAACATATTAATTATGATAATGTATCGTCATAAAAATTGCGCAAAATCATCTTATTTTTCAATCTTGAGCATTTGATCTATGCATTTTTTTAAGAAATTTTGTTTTCTTAAAAAATCATTTGAACTCTATGTTAAAACTACACCATCATCAACTGCATTAATTGACTTGTTTCCTTATTTATCTATTTCCATTAATGAAAATAAATAGTAAAGAGTTTGTCAATTTTAATCACGATAAATAAAAAAGTATCAAATTTAGAGTTGAATAAAGAGAAGATAAAGGTGCTTGGTTTAAAAAATTTAGAGTTACTAAAAGAAATAACTCTTATTTGACACAAGTATTCGATTCAAACCGAGAATACAAAAAATGTGGAAACATCGCCTTCGAAATTTTAAATGAGGTAACACAAAGTGTTTATTTTTTTTGAATTTCGAAAAACCCTATTATTTAGTAGCATTTGAACACTTTTAGCAAACTTTTGACTTGATGAAATGCTTTAAATTTAGAAATTAAAGTTGTCAAAATGCCTAAAAGTATTCTTTCATGCTAAGAAATTGATGTTTTTACGAATTTTGGAATAAAAATTTGATTATTAGAGTATAAAAATGTATTTAAAACTAAATTCACACATATAATAGCTATATAAGTGCAGTAATGACTAAATTTGTCAAAAATCAAATATTCAAAGGATTTTATAAATTAATTAATAAATATATATTATAAATAAATTAATTTAATTTAAATTTATTATATTAATTAATTAATAAATTTATTAATTATTAATAAAATTTATTAATTAATTAAGTGTCCCAGCCTTGTCTTTAACTAAAATTAGTTTTTGAACTTTTTGAAAAAATTTTTAGAACTCATTCAAAAGTTTCAAAAAGCTTGTCTAAAGTTTTTTCAATCTTTGTAAAATGATTTTAAAAGCTTTATAAAAAAATTTCCAATTTATTTATAAATTTCTTTCAAAGCTTTCAAAAAAAAAATTTAATCTTTCAAAAAGTTCTATTTTCTTTAAGTCATACAAAAAAGTAAAAAACTCAACCCACACATTAAATTGAGTGTAAATTCACAACGGACAATTTAATGTGAATTCCAATAATGACAATTTGATGTCAATAATAAAAATCAATAGATAATCTACTGATTTTCTCGCATTTCATCTCACACACGCAAAAGTGGCAATTTAGCTATATTTTGATGTCCTCACATGCCATGCTTTCCCATCAATTATTAATACCTCATGAATTTTTCAGTTTAAAAACTACGATATGTGAAAAAGAGAGGTATAGTCAGCCTCCAATGTAAAAAGGGACGCTCTAAAGGAGGAGAGAGGAAAAAATAAATTGCTTGTGAATAAAAAACAACATTGCTTTGAGCAATTTTCGAGCAAGCGAGAAAAACAACTTTTTTTGCCAATGAAAGAGTTCTTACAATATCAAAATTCATTTTTGTGATATTATATGCGTTTTCAATTTATTCTATCACATGTAGAAGGAAAAAAAAATGTTTATAGGAAGTTTGAAATTTTCTAATGGTGTGTAAATGTATCACATGATAAATTGATATTGTAATGGATACTGCTGGTGTAATGCTCAAATCCTAGACTTATTTTAGCTCATCTACGTTTGACTGTGTCATGCATGGCATGCAAGCTAAAAATGTTTATGAAATCATTCTCTCTATCTATGAGAGATAAAGAAAAAGAAGTAAAATGTGTAAGTTTGTGTGAAGGCTCTTTATGGTTATTTGTCGTTCGTGCATTATATGTGGGAATGAACAAATATTTTTTATGTCTACAGTAGCTTATCTTTTTCATCCATAGATGATGGCAGAGTTTGGAAAATTTACACAATTTTAATTTGGATATTATTTAAATATTTTATTGAAAATAACGGTTTTTTTGAAATTTAAATTATTGAAAATTATTTTTTTTATAAAAACTCAAATCAACAAAAGTTTGCAAAAAACAGTTTTAAAAAATTTTAATTAAAGAAAAAAAAGTGTGAAATTACAAATGTTTTTTTCAATTCAAAAAATTTTTGTCCGTTATTAAAGCAATTTAAAATTTATCAAAACAGACAAATTGAAAGCTAGAAATTCTAACAATTTCAACTTTCCATACTTTGTCAAAAAGTGTGAAGAAAAGAAAACTTTGAATTACTTTGGTTGAATGAGAAAAGTTTTTTAGCAAGTAGATTGATGAAACTGAGAATATAAAAGTTTGCTGACAACATTTTCCGCCATCTTTTCTCCGTAAAATTTCAATTTAGACTCACTGAAAAGTGAAAAAATTTGTCATAAACACATAAAATGCAATAAGTCATCGTGTTTATAGGTCAAAGAACGATGGAAGTGTAAAAAATTTCTGTTATCATTTCTCGCTTTTGCGCTTATGAGAAATGCATGAAAATATGAACACATATGACTATAAAAAAAAACCACATGTGACTTGAAAAGGAAAAAAATCTCAACGAATTGAATAAAAACAGCAGCAGTGAAGATCGGTATGCTCAATTTAGTAGAGTTGAGATCTCAATGGAAATTCAAGTCCAAAATCTACATATGCACACAGCCAAAGTTAAATGAATGGAATTGAAATGCTGAGTCAACAAAATCTAAAACTCATTGCAAACATTGATCCGTTCTTCTGACTTTTTCATCCTTTTTTATACTTTGTATGTTTTTAAACCAGTTGAATTTAGAGTTTGCAGTTTGTCTTTTTTGAAATTTTACAAAAAGCGATCTAAAAATTTTAAATAACGATAAAATTAAAATTTGAAAAGTTTTAAAATTATCAGTTAAATTTGCAGAAATTTTAAAACCCAAAAAATAACGGTCAAAAATTTTTGAATTAGGATAGAATTTAAAATTTTAAAAATAACTGTTAAAATTGTAGAAAATACCAGTTAAAAGCATAAAAATATTTCAAAATTAGCACCCCTTAAAAAATTTTAAAACTTTTTTAGAAAATTATTTTTAAACTAAATGTCGAAAAATTAGAATAATTTTTAATTTAAAAAAAATTTTTTTTGGAAAAATGCGTTTTAAATCAATTTCTTTCCAATAATAATATTTTTTCCAAAAAAAAAAAGATTTTAAGACTGATTAAATTGCAGCATTACTTATCACGTAAAAATGTTAGAAAAATCTTCATTTTACAGCACCAAGAAATAGAGAGAAAAGAAGAGATCTTTGGCAAACATTTGTTTAGCTTTTTAGGTATGTTTATTTATGAAATTTACAGTGTTGAGGTAAGAAACGAATGGAAAAAAAACTCTCTCATCATGAAAAGTCAACATACACAATGTGTGGATAAATAAATTTTACACAAAAAAGATTTTATAAGTGAATTGGGCAACGCTTCGTATATAGAAAGGCGAATATTGATTCAAGTCTCGTCATTTGACGTTCGACGAATAAATTATCATTTTTACTGAGCCATTATAATAACCTCTAATTATACAACCACATAAGAATTCTCTAAGATTGTAATTATTTCAAAAAAAAAAGTAAGTAATTACAATTTAACACAGTCATTGTATCTTATTTCAGTCCGATTCTCTTGATTCTATCTACCAACCATCATCATCATCAATTTTTTTCTCTTATATTCATTTCAATTAAAATATACAAATATTTCGTACCAGCCTCAAATCGATCAAAAGAGGTAAAAAGAAGAGAAGATCGGTACATACATTTTACAGGAGAGCAACCAAAGATTCAGTCAGAAAGAAAAAAAAGAATGAATAAAAATGATTAAAGCGATTGAAACGGGTTTTTTACTGCGATATACATTAAAGATTCCCTCCAATCATTCATTTTAAAAGGCAAAAAACGTAGCGCGACGTGAAAGAATAGCACCGTCCCGCGTGCGGTTCATCGAATTTCCAGGGGCTCCGAACCATCTATTCATTTAATTGAATTTAAGTGAATTGACTTTCTGTACCGATGCGACTGACCCTCTACTCGCGCGCATCTACTTCAAGCTCTCTTTGCTTTCAAACCGACACCAAGACATTTACTTTTATCTCTTTTCTTTCTCTCTCTCTCTCTCACTGTCTTTCTCTGCCTCGCCTCACAGCGCTCTCGTTTGCGGGAAGAGCAGAGCGAGCAAGATTCTGTATAAACAACATTTTTTTTTTCTTTTTTCTTAAAGCAGCACTTAAAGAAAAATGATTACCATTTTATATTTCATGTACTAAGTAAGCAGTAAATTTCATTCTGATGTTCTTTTCTTACTTCTTATTTTTTTACTGAGACTTCAGTATCAAAAATAAGAGAGGTACGAAAAAGGATTATTAATATGGAGGTAATGTTTGTAATTAAAAAAATTTTACTAAAAACATGAATGAGTGATGTATTAAAAGCGCATTTTTTAAACTAAAAAAGAAAGATTTTTTTTGAATATTCATTTACTATGCACTTGATTTTAGAATGTTTTTAACTTGAATTTAGATATCAACTTGACTGACGTTCTATATTACTTGACTTGATTTATTCAAGTCACTTTACTTTTTAAGAACTTGACAATATGTTACTTGACTATTTATATTACTTGAGTCATCAATTTAGAATAAATTTTGGTCTCAAACCATAAGAAAAATTCTATTTTACAAGTTTCAATATTCTACACAATCAATAAGTTAAAAAATTATTTTTTATAATATGAGTTACACAAATAAACTGACAGACAAACTGATAAAATTGTTTTTCTTCTTCATATAAAATGCGCTTAGACACTTTTTTGTTATTTGCTTTTTTAATGCTTATGAGTTTAAGTGATAAAAAATAATAATTAAAAAAAGAAAGAAAAATTTTTAGGGTGTTGAAAAGGATTATGTGACGCTTTCTGAATTTGAATCTCATTAATTTTTAAGAAAAGGATTTTTTTATTGACAAGCAAGTAGTTCAATGTCCTCAACAAAAATGATAAATTAATGTTTTAATCTCATTTGCTTGCTAAAAGAGAGAATAAAGTTTTTTGACCTTCTGGTCTTTTAATCCTCCTGTCTGTAGCATTAATTGGGTCTCTTTTTTTTCTATCTATTTCAATAACACTGCTGTAAGAGGTGCAAAAAAAAAATCTCTTAGTATTTAGCGCCATTCAAGTTTATTCTTTTTCCTTTATCGTCCTTATTAAGTCTGATGATCTTTTAAGCATCTCTCTCACTTTTTCTTTTTTTTGCTTGCAATGAATGAATTTTTCATGCTTTTGCTTTAAGCTTTATTTTGGTATTCTGAAATTGTTACAACCAAAATGTTTTTATAGAAATCTCAGGTTATTATCATTTGGACCTTTATTCTTATGCTTATTTTATTATTGATGTCTCAATTAGTTTAAACGTTTCAAATTACTTTTAAGTGTTTTTAAAATAAAACTTTGTTCCTTTTTGCTATTTTTAGAAGGTTCGTGATTCGTTAAATTGAAACCATTGAATTTTATTATAGAAATCTTTTTTTTCTGGGTAGCATTTTAATGGTTGTATCGTTATTAATTATTATTTAAAAAGTATTTTTAACGACTAAATAATATTTATTTTATTTCTTTTTTAATGACAACGGTATTAATTTTTTCGTTGAAATTAATTCGTTTAAAATTCGTCAAAAAAATGATTATTTTAAGTTTTTCGTTAACATTTCATTGAAAAAATCGTTGAAATTCCTAAAAACAAAAGTTCTTCGTTAAATTTTTGATAAATTTTCTTTTTCGTTAAATTTTCAAAACAATTAAAATGACAGTTACATATTTAAAATTATTAAAAATTACTGTTAAAAAAGTCACAAAAATTCAAATCCAGGTGTTCAAATTAAAAAAGCTGATAATTATCTAAATAATCAACTCTAAAAACACTCCTCATTGTACCATTTTAAATCAACCCAACCTTCTTGACACAAGTGTTCTATAATTAAATAACTCCACCACATGAAATTGTAAAGTATATCTTGGTTCTCACAAGCTACCAACAAACAATCTAAAGAAAGATTTTATTAAATGAAATCTCAACCTCCCCTTCTTTCAAATTGTAAGAAAAAAGCTTCAATTTCAATCACATCAAAATGTGTTCAATTACTACTCAACATACTCATTCTATCGAGATGGAATGGAAATATCGAAGGTATCGATTTACAACAAATTATATATTAGAGTAGTGCAGAGAAAAAAAGAGCTCTATCTGACTCATCAATATGGAATCTCACTTCGCTCTCGGTATGTAACAAAACAACAAAAAAATTTTTCTCTCTTTTCTTTCTCTTCCATTATTCCCTCTAATTTCATTTTTATTCTTTTTCTTTTTACTTGAAGAAATAATTTCATATTGATGTAACTATTGTAGTTGAAATTTTTTTTTCATTTCATGACGTCAATAAGTAAATGACCCTACTTTGCACGTTTTAGGGCTTACATTCTCATATCATATATTCATCATAAATTCATGTAGAGGCAAAATAATGAAAAGAGTAGTTCTTTTACTATGGAAAAACAGATACTTTATATTGTATATACAGTGAGAAAGCAAAATCATATATGCATATGTATATGTACGAAAGATTGATCGATTTTTGATGCTGATAATCATAATTTCAACTCACAAATATTGTTGGCAAAAAAAATATTTTTTTGATTTACTTACCGATGATCTCTGTTGGAAATATGAAAAAAATAAAACAAAAGTTTAAGAAATTTTTCATAAAATTTAAAATTAAAATTTTTTACCTTAAATGATCTTGTCGTCTAAATGATTTTCCACAAATATCGCAAGAGTACGGTCTCTCATCCGTATGTGTACGCTCGTGTATGAGCAGATTATATGATTTTGTAAATTGTCGATTACAGAACTTACAGATAAATTGTTTCTTTGGTCGTGATGCACGACCAGGTGCTCGCAGCAGTCGTCGATCGAGATTTGCGTGAAGTGAAGGCACACCAGGTGGATAGAGACCAATTGTAGGAGGAAACGAGAATGTGCCAGGTGCTGTCGGTGATGGCACAGGTCCAGTTAAAAATGGTGGATAAGGTGGCTGCGTTCCACTGCCATTGCTTTGATTTGATCTTGGTAATAACATCACAGCTGCTGCTTCTCTCATGGCTAACTCTTTTCTTTTGTCCGCCATCATTGCCATTATCTCATAATTTGTACTACGCTGCTTTGCACTTCCATCTTTACCATCCATTGATTCAAGCATTGAAGGATATAGACCAGGTCTTAAATTATTTCTCGATGGCAGTACTGGCACAAATGCTGACTGCTCTCGATTTGGAAGACCGCTAATGTGTGGTGGATAATTCATTTGTCCATCAAAACTTGAAGATGATGGCGTTCGACCACCGGATGATGATGATCTATGTGATGGAGAAGTTGAATTGGCACTTTGCATAAACTGCTCTATTCGAGATGATCGCGATAGTGACATCACACTCGCATGATCATCAATTGCACCTTCTGTTGGCATTTTTTATTGGTCTGCAAAGAACATAAAATTTTTATTAATTAAGTTTTACTAATTAATTCCGTAGCAGTGGCAAAAATGCATTCATTAATTTAGATTAGTCTTGGCATAAATAACAAATTATTTGCAATATAAAAAAATTATTTTTCCCTCTAATCAACAAACACAATAATAAAACGTGATCGATAGTTTCTTTTTTAAATTTTAAAATATCGTGAAATGAGCATCGAATTCCTTCAATGACACACTCTGAATAGTTTTCAATTCATTTTCATTATTATTTTTTTGAAGAAGCTTCAGTAATTTATCATCGTTTTCAGGGCAAAATCATGATTTTTAAGATGAATATTTTTGTAGATTTATTATTCACTTTGTCTAATTTGTTATGAACTCTTGAGAAACTGCAGCTTTTTACTAAACGAAATTTAGAGATTTTGAATTCGAGTAAAATAGAGCATGTATCATATGAACATCTATAATTGTTTTATTTGAACTAAATTTCTTTTTCAAATCGATAATTTGCAAAAGTCTTGCAACTTTAATAGTTTGTCATCTCGGTAAAAAAAATTGTGTCTTCTCAGAGTTTTGACTTCTTGGTAGTTGTTTCAAATATAAAATGTCCGTTAAATTAAAAAAAATGAAAATTTCTAAATATGCTTTAATCAAGTTTTCAGAATGATCTTCTTTAATTATTCATATCAGTTATTTCGCATGATGCGCTCAATTTTAAATTAATTCTTGAGAGAGTAAAGCGATAAATAGATAAAAAATTGACATAAACACGAGGCTCAATAAAAAATTTAAATACACATCTCAAGAAAACTTTCTCACACACTCTGAGTTGACCACAAAGAGTCAATTTTTCAGCGAGTCGAGTGTGAGTCGTTGATTAAGAATGCCATAAAATGCCATAAAGTGAGACAAGTTTCTAGATTGAAATCAACATGGCACAATAAAACTGTAAAAATTGAGGGATTTGATGGCTTCAACAGATGTGACTATAACTAAGCTTAGATACTGATAGAATTGAATCTTTTATCGAATGATAGGGCTGCAATAAAGACAACTTCATTGTTGATCATCCGACTATCATAATTCCACATTTATTGAGCATCTTACAATGAAATTTTATTGTACAGTACTGCAAAATTGCAAAAATCTATTGAGCTTTACTTAAAATACATTTTGTTACATTCATGCATATCGATGATGACAACGACAAGCTGTAAGCTGATATAAGTTGTAAGTACATATTGAATATTTTATGAAGATTCGTGCAAGCATACATGAAAAATTATTGTATTTGCAAATGTTCGAAAAGGAATGAGTGAGCTGATTATTTGACTGCAATGATGTATTGACATATTTTTTGTGTGTATCAAAAATGACATTGATGGAAGGAAAAAGTTTTTTTATAGAATTTTGTGTAAACAGAGATGAAGAACTTTTTTATAATTTAACGGCTTTTTCTAATCTTTAAAAAAATAACGTTAAGAAATGACATTGTAAATTTTGGATATTTTTAGAATTAAGAAGTCAATATTTCTCATTTTTTGGAAATTTCAAATACTTTTCTAAATTTTTAGTAATTTAAATTTTAAAAATACGTTAAAAAATTGAGGATTGGATTATTACAAGTCTGGAATAGCACAAACCATAAATCTAGCATACAATAAACAAATTCATGACATAAATACAGTCCATAACTATTCTCAATATCCTTACTATACAATAACAAGCACTTTGATAACATTAATAATAGAATCAGACACATAATTCCGACATATAGAATTAAATGGTTGAAAGAGAGAAAATCTATAAAATAGACCACAGTGAACAGTCATTCCATCAAATTCAATAGCATATCTATCCATCTTTTAGGAGCTATTCACTCTAATTCCAATCTCTATACTTTAATACACTATTCAAATTGAATTTATATAGAAAGATAGATAGAAAGAATAATGGAGAGCATAGCGCAAGAATCTAAATAAATTCCTCACATCGACATCATCGTCATGAAAAACAATCCTTTAATATTCCACTCTAAATTCTGCCTCGCCCCTGAATTGAATTTACAAGATAGAGAGAGGAAAAAAGAAGTTAAGTGTGTATCTCGGCGCGAGAGAGAGAGAGAAAAATTATCGAATCAATCTAATTAGCTTAAAACCTGCATGAAGTTTCAATCTGATTTCACTGAGCTACTAAGAAGAAGCCCACAACTACACGCAAAAGAAAGTATCAAGATATAAAGCGATAATAAATGGAGAAAGAAAAGAAAAAAAATGTATACTGCTGGTATTAAGTATAATACAAATGAATTTCATCATTTACTGATAGTAATCAGTCGAGGCTAAAAGCATTTCAAGTTTCTTTTGCTCTCTCGTGAGTTACTTTTATGGGCAAAAATAAGAGTTTTTCACTCTTTAGCCGCTGTTAATTAAATTTAATTTGAATGCAAATAACCAAAAAAAAGTTGTTTTTCTTCTTTTTGCACAAGAAGTCAATTAATGAAATTGAGGTTTTTATGTAGAAAAAACACAGGAACTGAAAGAATTCTTGCTAAAAAATTAGCCAATGACTCATTCATTTCCAAAATTACATGTTTTAAAAAAAAAGAAAATTTAAAAAATTCCATCATGTATAAGATGCATAAGAGATATTTTAAAGAACGAATGATGTAAAGAAAGAAAGAAAGAGAGAGAAGTACATAAGACTCAATAAGTAGGAATGAAACAGGTGATCTCTATTATTCTTTCTTATACGCACACACACCAAATGGAAGAAAGAAGAAGAGAAAGATCAGCATAATACATTAAGATTATTCCATGCTTCTTCTGGAATTTCTTTTGTGTCGATAGAATATTACAAAAGGTAGAAAAACAACATACAACCACACACTACTGACACAAGTCAGCATCCCGAAAAATATTTTACAGCTTTTTGTTCTTCCATGTGAAATTTATGCGAATTTCTTCTTTTACTATGCATACTTAATTAATTTTTATTGCTCCATCAATTAAGATGAGTTCCAACTCAACACTATGGCAATTAATTTGATTTAGAAAATTTTTTATATGTTATAACCATTTATAGTAGATTGATTTCTACCTAATTGGTAAAAAGTATTTTTGGTTTTTCGTTTGTCCCACTCTTTTGCATATGAGATGCAAAATTGAAATATAAAACTAAACTAAACTGAAGCGACTAAACGAGAGAAGTAAACAATTTCTGTATAATTGGATTTACTGCAAGTGAAATGAATGAAATTTTACTCAGTGCAAGATTGTTTCTAAGGACTTTTTCTATTGTTTAAAGTAAAAGAAAAGCATTTCTTCAACGTAAGCTTATGAAAAAGCAATTATTTCTGTTAGCGAACTGTCATAAAAATTAAATTGATTTGCAAAATATTTCTTTCTTGAATTTTTATAGAAACTTTTTTGATGTCATAAATTTGAGGATGAACGAAAATAGTTGAATTAATTTGCAAATACTTGATACTTAACAATAATTGATTTCCATAGAATTTTAATTAATTTTTGTTTACAATTTATTGCTTTAATTCAATTACTTATTTATCTTACTAAATAAAATGCTTTTGCTGATTTTGCATAAAATTAGAAATTTTGATTTCTTTGTTTACATTAAAAAATTTTTTATTTATTTATAAACAAAAATTTCAAATTTTGTTTTCAAAAATTTAAATGTAAACAAAAATTTTCTTATTAATTAAAATTTTTACATGCAATCAAACAATAAAGCTGTTACTTTTATCAAAAAGTCTTTAACTTAAAACAAAAATTTTCCTTTGAATTGCTTTAATATAAATAAACTCAAATCAAATTGAAGGACAAGACTTCCGAATTGTCACAGAGGATTCACTATAATTGACATAAAGAACTCTTCTTCTAAATTAAATTCATCTACTTGAATGCTTTTCTCTTCATTTTGTATGTACACACAAAATGAAAATTTCTTGTCAAAATAAGACAGAATATTGTCCTTTATCAGCATTAATGTACTTAAGTGCGCTGTATTAAAAATATATTCAAGAATTCTTCATTTCATTTATTCATTTCAATTTTATTTCATATTATCGAGAAACGGAAGTCAAAAATGTAAATGCGTACAATGAAAAACGTTCAAATGTTTGATTAATGTTCTATTGAGGACTCTCAGACTAAGAAATTTATCTTGGGAGAAAAATTCGTTTGAAAAATTGCAAAATTTAAGTAGCTTTAGGTCTCGGTACAATTTTGGACTTTAAACATTATCCACTTTTGCTTTCGTCCATTCACAAGCCGCACATGCTATGTGAATTATCGCTATAAATCATTCGACAGTAAATATCCAATTCTAAGAATAATTTACAAAACAAAGAAAAGAATTCTGCGCAGACATTTGAGATGGAGTTAATTAACAAAGTGTAAAATTTATCAAACAATGAAACACAAGTCAAAATTATCGCAGATTGTCAACTCCATCAATTATGAATTCAATATCTAGTCAATAATATTCAATTCAAGCCACAATACATAACATAATAGAGACGAGTGGTAAAACTCACTACTTAACAAGCACTAATTACATTCTTCAACAATAAACGTCAAAATTTAATAGCCATTGAATTTTTTCGAAGCTGTCCAAAGCATTTAAAGAAGAGAGATTATTCACGGAGACCCTCAGGTCATAATGGAAGATTATTTGCTAATAATTTTCTCTCTTTCGCATCTTTTGCTCGTGTTGTATGCGAACCTTATGGTGTGATAAATAAAAATAAAATACTTATAAATAAGTACGCACAGAATATTTATTCTTCAGATGATGATGAATTTGGACAGAGAGAATCATTTGCATAAATACAGAAGTAAAAAAGAGAGAGAGGAATTTAATTAAAAAGCGAATGGTGAACAAAAGAAGAAATAATTCCAAATGAATCATGTCATTAAAGTCAGCTACCGCGTGAAAAAAAGAACTGAATTTTACATTTTAATTGTTCCCAAAAAATAGAAGCCAAGAAAGATGTTTTAGCATTTAATGAGTTGATAATTTTTAAAACAAAGCGAAATAAAATTCAAGAATTGAAAACTTTAAATTTACCGGTAGAAATATTTTTCAAATTTTTTTCAATTTTTAATTGCTCAATGAAATTTCTTAGTTATTTTTAAGCAACAAAATAAACAATAAAGAATTGTTGACAAAATAAAACGACAATTTAAAAGTGTTGTATTTCATACATAAAAGGTTCTAGTTACTGCATTCTTTAGTTTACACCCTTTATTTTTTATTATTTATCATCCAAAACTGTGAATCAATTTTAAAATCAACATTTTAGTGAATTTCAATATCATAACCAAATAAATTTCAAATTAAAGTGTTCATTCCTTGATAATAACATAAAAATGATTGTTTTCAGTAAAGAAGCAACTTAAAATAAAAGAACTAGCTTCCGTCATGAACCGTGTGAGGTGAAATGAAGTAGCTTTAATTATTATTAATGACTCGAGGCAGGTGTAAATTGTATCTCTATTCAATCTCAAGAGCTGCGAAATGCTTAATGCTTGACCAAGACAAAACAATGCGAACTTCCATCAAAAAATATATATCTTTATTGTCAATAGAAAAGTTATTTACTATTCACACATATATTTTTCTATGCAGTAAGTTAATTTATTTGAATTGAAATTAAAAGGTGTTTTGTGTTCTGTTGTTATTCAAGTTATTCATTTCATACGTGTCTATATAAATCGATAATCGTTCACCTACCCACATGCAAAAATCAATGTGAGTCATTTTTATAGAGCAACAGAAAAATAAAAAACGACACAAACGGCAGCAGCAAAATAATATTATTATATCGCAAATCGTTACGATTTTATGTGCATCAATTACAAGAAGCCACATACGATTTATAAGAGAAATAAAAAGAAGATTTGCTTGCAAGAGAGACAGAGACAAGCAAAGTAAGCGAAAAAAAACAGGTTTTCTTCCTCTCTTTCTTGAAGGCACTCTATAATATTCGCTGATATGCATTGCAAATGGTTGCAGCAGATGGAGAAGATGACTATACAGTAAGCTGCTCACTTTGATGTATTACAACATCTTTTAAAAATGGAAAGAAGCACTTACTGTATTAATATGGTAAATACTTATTGTTATTAGGTGTGGGCGCAAATGAAATTTCTCTCTGTGTCTCTCTACAACTGCTTTAGCTTGCTGTTTGTGCTACTAATGCTATTATTATTGTTGTTGGTGTCAAATTCCAATTACAATAAAAATCGGCAATAGAAAATTTATGAAATTCGCTTCTGTATTTATATATTCATAAAATATTTTTTATTGACTTGTCGCAGGCAGTTGCAAGTATTGGCTGCTGCTGCTGATTTAAACAAAGTGTCAATATCTTTAAAGATTATCTCATGATATATTGATGGCTTAGTGGACAATTCCATTTATTTTTGAATAATTTTTTACCTTCTTCCTCTACAATATCTAGCTGACTGCGTAAAGAAAAGAATCTTTAAGCTTGCTGATTCAGGCACACAAGTTAATCCAATAATCCACTTAGTCTATTGTTGCCACAAGTAAAATACTGCGTCTTCTTATAATATTTTTTCTCCTTTCTTTTTTTTCTTCTCTCTTTTTTTCTTTCGCAATAGAATTTATGTGTAATCCATTTGGAAAGGAATTTTTCACTAAATTCATACACACAGCAAGGCACTTAATACTAATTTTTCTTATTTTTGTTTATTTTTCTTTTGCATTCTTTTCCAATAACATCCTTTATTTTTTATTTTAAAATTTTATTTCCTACTTCACAAAATAAAGGTTATATTTGCACAATTTTTATTTCATTTTTAAGAATCTTTTATGTTCACTCGTTAAACCGATAACTTTCGTAAATCTATCGCGTATCAACATTTCTCTATACAATAAATTTTCACATTTTAACTTTAAAATTTAAAAAAAATACTTTACACCGAAGAGCGTAAAAATGCGCAATTCACATTGACTTCCAAAACACGAATGAAGTAAGATTGTGGATACAAGTAAAGTAAAAAATATTTAAGATGGCTTAACAAACACACAAGTGCAATAAGCAACAGCAAAACTTGTTTTCTTTCACACAACACAGACAAAACGTCTTACAGAGCACATACAACTATCTTCATAGTGTGAAGATCAACGACTTGTTGTGTGGTGTCTTGTAAATGTATTGTGATCGTTTGAACTAATGAATAGACCTTAAAGCTTCCTATTAATTTACATAAATTTAATTTAAATAAATTTTTATATAAAAATTTCTTTTCCTTTAAGAAATAAAATTAAAGGATTAAATTTGGCAAAAATAAAGAAGAAGAAAATTTTTAAATTGTTGCCCACACAACCACAAAAAAATAAGACTTTTTATTTGAGATATATTCGTAAAAGTAAAGGTAAAGTCAAAAAAGCAAAAAGGCAAGCAAAGAAAGAAAGAAAAGAGGAAAAAAACTTGTCTGTTAAAGTAGTAAAAAATCGAATATAAAAAGGTCTGCTACTTCAGATGAAGCTGATGCTGCCTTCTTTTTATATTGTTCTTTTCTCCATCTTCTTTGCCTCGCATTCTTTAGCACGTTTCTTCTTTCGTTTCGTCTTTCGCTCTTTATATTATTAAAAAAACATGAAATGCATTTAACCTCTATGGTGTGTTTGCTGTCTATAAATTGAATGTATACATGAAATTGATTCTAAAAAGTCTTCAATAATGTGTGTTTTCTTTTGAAAAGAAAGGAGAGCATTTAATAGTATTTGGGAATCAATATAATTATGAAAAAAAATCAGAAGCAACATTCTCTTTTATTAACATAATTTATTTCATTCTACTTCATTCTATCTTTTACAATTGAGGTAAGAAACCTTCGAAAAATCCTTTTGTCAGAAATAAATCAAAAGGTCGAGAGTGAAGAGAACAAAAAAAAAATGCAGTAAACTTTGTTTCATGAAACAAATTTATCTTTTATTGTTCACTTTTTTTCTTCCCGGTTGCACAAGTTGATGAAGGAAAGAGAGAGAAAGAAAAGGAAAAAATTCAGAAGTCCTATAACTGTCAATAACTTTTTTTCTTCTTCATTTCATGTAACATTCATATCTCCTGCTTCTCATTGCCCACACTTTTTTTTCTCTTTCTTTCTTCCTCTGTCCACACGAGCACTTTCCTTTTTTTGCTCTCTTTCTCTCGCTTACTACCTTAACCTCTGCACACATTCATTATTTATATTTGTAACAGAAATCAAAAAAATCCATTTTGAGGTGTGATGTCAGGGCATGATAAGGAAATGACTTTATTATGCAAATAACAATAGATCACATTTACACACATTCACTCAACAAAAAAAGGAAAAATCCTTGAAGAAGGAAAATAAATAAACACAAGGTTCTTTGTAAACATTTGACAAAAAATATTGATGATATGAAACACTTTTATTTGTCTTTAACTTTTTTTCTTTTTCTAAAAATAAAAGTTTTATAAAAATTTTAAAATAACAGATTTTTGAAATTTGAAATTAAAATTTATTTTTGAATTTTAAACATGACGGGTTTTTGGAATTTTTTATAAAACTTTACTTCAATTTTCAAATTCAAATTATAACGGAAATTATCATTTAAATAATAAATAGTCGTTAAAAATAAAAATGACAAATTGAACATTTTTAAAATCTTAAAAACATGCTAAGAAAAATTTTCTCATCACCACAAAAAAAAATTGGAATGTGAATGTGTGAAAGAAATAAAAAAGAAATATATCAATATTCAGCAAGAAAATGATAAGGATTCATTTTCATGAATAAATAAGGAAAGATAGATTGATTGTGCACATGATGCCAGCACACACAGAAAAAAGAAAGATAGACACAAACACTGAATGAGATTGGATGGAGGGATTTGTGAAAAATAGATGAAAGCAAAAAAGGAACAAGGACAGTCGTCTCTTTGGTTTCAGTCTTGTATGACAATGAGTCTGAAAAATTATTTCTATCTAAAATGAAATGTAGAAAAAAAAAGAAAAGAGATAAAGGTGAAAAATTAAATGAGCAATAAATTTTAGAATGAGTAAAAAAATTTGCAAGCGGAAGCAATTGATTGTGGAGATGGATAAAAGAAAAATTATTCAAACCCATGAAAATGATGAGTATGCGTGCATGCATAGAAGAGCTTTTTATTTTAATTTTATTACAAAATTATTCAAAATGAAAAATGTGCGGAAGAAATTTTTCTTCAAGAGAACTTTTCATCTTAAATATAAACAGTTCATTTTCTAGGGTATTTATTTAACCAAAAAATTTTTTTCTTATATCATCAAACAAAATGTCAAAGCAAGTAAAAGTCCTTCAATATAAACTCAAGTGCTAAAAGGATAGACGAAAGCGGGAGGTAAATAGATTTGATCTGAAAAGGTAGCCTTTAAGGAGTTAAGAGTTTATGATATTCCACTCAAAGGTTTGCTGAATACTTTCATGAAAGGTATAAAGTACAAAGTATACATTAAACTCACTTTAAGCACATTAAAAATAATCTTAATTTTTTTAGACGATTTTAAGAAATATTTTGTGATAATCGTTAATTCAATTATGGTTGATCTTTGCTAAATTTTACTAAAATTTTTAATTTTCTAAATGTTTCGAACTTTTCAACTTTCTCTATTCGAGTTGTAAATTTCTCGTACATAATTTTAACTTAATTACCCGAAACCTATCTAACTTTATAACAACACTCTATCCTTCTCTGATATAGTAAAAAATAGCAATTTAAAGGTTCTAAGGTCGATTAGATTATATTTACTCTCACCTTTAGCTAATTTCTCATTTCTCTCTCAAAGGACACGCTCATTCTATGATAATAATACGAGAAGTACTCAAGGTAATGTTATTTTAATTTTTAATGATTTTTAAGGAAAACAATTTTTAGGAAATAATTGGCAACAAAGTTCAAAAAATTCAAAATTTAAAATGAAGTGTTTAAAAAACAACTCTTAAGTAATCCTGAAAAATTTCTTTATAAATTAAAAATTTCATTTGCATAATTAGGCAATTATAAATGTTATAAAACCAAAAAGCAATTAATTTAGACAATGCTACATAATAGAAGATCCTTAAGTCTAGTTCTAGTCTTAATTTCTATGGAATTGTGGTTGTTTATGATTAATCAGAGTGTTTTTGCCTTGGGAATACCTATAAAAAAATATATAATAAAGAAAAAGCTAAAGCGGCAGCAATATGATTTCATTACAACATCTCCGCATTTAAACGCCTTCAAGCTTTATTGACTCACTTTTTTCATTTTGTTTTCTTTACATCGTTGACAACAAATTTACTCCCGGAAGTGCAGTGAAACATATTTTCCTAATCAAAGAACATACATAATAGAGAGAAGTCATAAGACAAGTACAATGAAGCTTAATAATTATCGATTAATATACATTCATTGTAGAAAGTATGTCTAGCACTCGAGTGGAGTGATAACACAAAAAATATCATAACTATATATGACTTATTTTTATGTTATCATATGATTTTATTATTCCAACAATACGAGCGAGCACATTGTGTTGTCATAGAGACAGAATCTTTTATGAAATTTGCGCATGATCAAACGAAAAGCATTCGCAGCTTCCAATATCTTCGAAAAGGAGTCAAAGACTGAATAATATGAGAAGAAAACTTTCAGTTTTATTCGAGCACGAGTCACAATAAGAAGTGCTATCATTTTTATTCCTTTTTGTGCATAATTTAATATTTAAATTCTTTGTAGTTCCTAAAATCGCGAATCGCGAGTTTCTTTAGTTCATAAATTTTACAATTGACTCGTGAGTGACTCAAAAAGTGTCGTAAATGTATCAAAAATTTTGACATTAAAAATTTCAAGAGGAACTTTAAAGTGCTCTTTTTTGTTCTATTCGCTCTTTTAAAGATGTGCGATTTCCAAGTGTGAAATTTCTATTCGAAAATTGGAAAACTGTTGGAAAGCTCTGTCTTTTATCATCATTCACATATTTTATCACACATTTCACAATCATTTAGTCGTACGTTACTGATCGGGCTATTAACTGCCCTCAAATTTTTTATCCTCTCACTCGCGTTGGGAAAAGACACAGTTGAGAATAAAAAAAGAGGAGTTTGAGGCCATTCTTACCCTTATCTATATATGTAAGAAGAGAAGAAAAACATAATAAAAAAATATATTATAAAATATACACAGTGAACGAGAAAGAAAAGAGGAAAATTTTTATCACAATTTATATTCTTCGGTTCCTCTTTATAGTCATTCAATATCAACTTTTTTTTATACATGATTTGTGTAGTGATGTAAAAAAATCAATTGTGAGTTATTTCTTGAGCTTTAGCTTTATCCGTGGAGGTGGATATAAAAGTGAAGGTGATGCTACATTATGACTCATCAGACAATGAAATTCGATCAATTGGAAATGAGATATGGCGTTATATTATATAATTTTTAGTAGATAATTTCCACGTTACATAATTCTTCTCTTATATATGTATATGCCTGTTCTTACACTTCATTGAATTCTCTAAGTGAATATTTTTCTTTCATTCAAGTGAAAATATAAAGTGAGTTGTTTTTGTAACATAAAAGCAAATATTTATACTACCAAGAAATTATTTAATTAATTCAAATTAAAAAAAAGTGCTATTTGTATATGAGAGAGAAAAAGAAAGGAAAATTTAATTATCTAAGCAGTGAATGAATCGAAATGAGAAAATTTTTCTGTATATGTTTAATGCAGAAAGAAGCAAAAGGAAAAGAAAAATGTTTCAAAGCCAATGTAATGTGAAGAGTAAAAAGAATGTACAAGGATGAAAATAAGCCATCACGTTGGAATATTATAAGGCAAAAGAGCAAGGCGAAAGTTTATTTTGAAAATAACGAGGGAGAGCTGTGCTTTTATAAGGAAGAAAGAAAAAAATAAAAAAATATTGTAATGATGATTATTTTGTTAAAAAGAAAATTATAAACAAGAAAGAAGAAAGTGAAATAGCTTCATAAAAAAGCTTTCCTTTGATTTCTCATTAATAAACTTTTGCTCAATAAATAAGGTAAGGGTCGACATTGGAATATAATATTAATGTGCAAAATATACATACGGATGGATATACAGACAGAATAATAATAACAATAATCTTTTTTCATGAACATGCCAAGAGAGATAAAAATTTAAGACAAAAAAAAAAAACATTTTATGCGACCTTATTTTTTTTCCTCTCTTCTGTTTCTCGTAACAACGATATTTTCCTTCTTTTCCTCCTGACACATAAAAATAAATTCCTCTTTCATTTAGGGTTGATTTCTCATTTGGAAAAATGTGAAAATTTTCACATCAACTGACAAAAACTGACATTTCTGGATTAATTTAATTGCAAGTTATTGTTATTAATATTGTATAATATCCATAATGGTAGAAACTTTTTCTTATTCCACAAGAAATTGGCTCTTGCCCCTTTAATTTATGCAATTAGCACAACACATAAAAGTTTTGAATTCATGAAGAAGTCGTTTAAAGTTTTTAAAATGGAGAAAAAGTTTCCTCTCTTTCTCTCTTGAACCCGAGCTTAACCAACAATAATAATGATTCAAAAAAACGTTTCACCTTTTTTTCTTCACCACTATAAACTGTTTAAATTCTGCACACGCAGTAGAAATTAGATAACGATTTCATTCTACCAAAGTAAAAGTTCTTTCTTTAGAAATGCTCTTTTTGCAAGGTAAAGAGACTGAAACTAAATTTTGTATGTCTTTTAAAGTTGATTTCTTGTTTGTTTTTTTAAATTGACAATTCTTTTAAAAATCAATTTCATATTGAACAAAAGTAAACAAAAACAAACGAATCAAAACAAAATAATTCATGAATTAAATCTTTCACATTTATCTTGATATTTAAACAAAATCTAATTGTACAGGATATAAAAAGAACAAACAACTGCAAAATAGCATGACTCTAATAAATTCTATTGAAAATTTTGTAGCATTTCAAAGTTGAAATAAAAATTTTAGTCTTTTTTAAAAAGCTAAGTTCAGAATTTTCTAAGCTCGCCGTAATTCAAGTTAAAGTTTTTAACCTAATTTTAAAAATTTTTAAGAATTTCTAATTTTTATAAACACATCCTTGTCTTGTTGTCTTGTTCTTCCTTTTTATTCTTCGTCACGATTTCTTTTGATTTTTATTTAATTTATTTTGAGTTTAAATGTGCTTGTGATTGAGAAGAAATTGGATTAAAGAAGAAATTTTTCTTGTTCCATGCAGTTTAAGGAAGGTACAGCTTAACAAGACTGATTTCAAAGCAGAAGAAAATTTAAAATTTTCAAAAGAAGAAACTTCTACGATGCTAAATGAAGTTGTTTTAATTGACATTTTAAACTATGCTTAAAGAAAGTGGAAAAAAAATTCTTTTAATATTTTAAAACTTTTACCTTTATTACTTTAACATTAATTGACTTCAATCTTAAGTTTCTCTTCCTTCGCTCAGACAGAAATGTTTGTCAATATTATTAAAATGATGTGCAGCTCAATCCGTTATCTTTAGCTGTTCAAATATTTATCAACTTAAAAAGAAATTTTCAACTTTGTTTTAACTGTCTAGGGAAATTTCCAGAACATTTACTGACGAATTTTGTGACAACTTATTGAGTTTTATTACTTCAAGTCAACGTGATTACTGCTCACAATTTCATATTTTAATATCTTTCAAACATTTTGCAGATTGCTGCTTGATAAATTTTAATATTTCGACACTTTTTATTCATTGCCAGTGTCATAACTGATATTTATCATACCTTCCTCAATTACTAGCAATAAAAATATTTTTGCTACCACAAATTACTCTCAATTTAACAAATTTTTCCTTTCATTTGTAAATCAAAAAGAAAGAAAAAAGCTTGAACATGGAGAGCACAGTGAAAGGCATTAGAATCCAATTCTTATGTCAATTTTATTGCTTCCGCTGTTCCTTCTCAACTTTTCTTCAAATCCATTTGAGTTATGCCTTTCTTTTTATTACCATGGGATTGCTTTTCTGTAACCTTTTTCATTTTTATTCCATTACCTTTTACGCGTGAAAAAACGAAAAAAAATTCTCGTGCATCTGCGTGCGTACGTTATTACGATTTATACATAATGAGCCTTTATTAAGTGCTTCTTTTCTTGTACATCTACAGCTGCTGTATGTAGTGGTGTAAAAAAGACAAGAAAAAAATGATATAAAGAAAATTGTGTAGATAAAAAAATTTATTTTTATTAGTCTTTGTTTGTTTTTTGTCTTTATTTATAATATAAAGAAGCAGTGAATGTACCTTATAAAAAATATAATGATGATTATTATTACTCTAAGTATGCTGATAAAGAAAGTTTTCTTTTCACAAATAAATAAATAAAGAAAAAGAAGAGAATTTAATTTAATTTTCATTAACAGAAGCAACCAGTCACTTTCTATTCTTTATTCTACCACTTTCTCTTATGTTATTGTGAATGAGAAAGATAAATAAAATAATTTTTTTTCTATTGTGTAAGTTAAGAAGAAAGAAAATTAGAAAAGAAGATAAGCAAGTGAGAAATGTTCTTTCTTTCTTACTCTCTCACATTTTCAATACAACTCAATGCAATCTAACATCCAACGTTCTACACTTGGCTCCGTCTCATCCGCCTTTCTTCGCACCAAACTTTTATTTTGCTTCGACAAGTTCGAGTGAATGAGAAAGACATATGAGAACATTTTCTCTAAGAAATTAAACTTTTCTGCTTTCATCACGACACATGATGTTTTTACGAAACGTGATGCGGGCGATGGCAGGAGAATTTCTTCGATGTCTTTTGTCATTGTGTTGTAAAGATCGTCAACTACTTCTTTACAATTCAGCTCATCTAGATCTTCTTGATCAATATTTTTTGGCTGTATATCAACCTTGTTTTCGTCAACCTTGACAACATCATTAAACACGATAAATTTCTTTACGCAATGTTTTATCTCATTGAATTCATAAATGTCGTTGATGTCGACATTATTCTGTGCTAAACTGTCAAATTTCTCATTTATATTGGGTGCGAAAATGTCTTGATGTCTACAAATAAGCTCAGCTGTATCAAAGAAACGTTTCTTGATTGTTTTCAGATCCTTAAGCACTTGAAACTCTTTATTATCGCTTATATGAAACATGAGAATTTCCTTGAAGATTAAATTTGTCACATTATTTCGTTGAAGTGTTGTTGCAATGCAACTATCAACTTTCTTATCGCCTGTCGACTTTTTGCTCAGCTGACGAAAGAATTCACGATTTGCTAAATTGATTTTATCCACACAATTTTCAGCAGTGTCGTCTGCTTTGACAAGTTTTTCAACTGCTGATGCACTAATTACATTGTTGTTGATTAGATAACGGGCAATGCATGCAGTATCACCATTCTTTAATGGCACTGACACAATAGTTCTTGTTATACAAACAATAACAAAAATTGACACAAACACTGACTTCATTCTGACTTCTTTGCGTACTTTTACTCATCTGAGACTTAACATTAAAATCGGGTCACTCACTTTCAAATAACTCTTCAACAATCTGACAAATTTCTCTCTCATTCTCTCTCTTACACTTGAATGTTATTCATTCTTAGCTGTTTTTTTTTGTATCATCAATATTCTCAGTCATAAATGAGAATGAGAAAATAGAGAGAAAGAAACCAAATATAACGGAATATTTCGAATAACCTTTTTTGCTTCTTCTTCTTCTTTTATTCTCTCTCTTTCTCTCTTGTCGTCACAATCTTCATGCTTTTCATTCTCCATTTACGCGCTATGTTTGTAATTTGCCATTTACATACAAACCAAAAAGAAACCGAGAGATGAAAACAATTCTTTTCCTTTTTGTTCTCTTTTTCTTATACATTTTCTTTTAATGTTTTTCAATGATCTAAGAAGCGAATAAAATAAAATTTTCTCTGTTTCTTTTTTCCCACTTCTCTTGAAAACAAATCACGAATCAATACTTTCTTGAAAAAATTGTTGTTGTTTTCTTTTATACTTCATTGCTACTCAATTGAATTTAATTCTTTTTTCTCTACTTAAGAGCTCTAACAGAAAGAGAAAGACAAGTGAATAAATTTTCCTTTATTTTCACAAATTAATCGAAATTGCATTCTTTCATTTACTCTTGGATTGAAAACGATTAAAAAGTTTCTTTTCCTCTGAATAAATTGAGCAGTTAAATGAGGTGGAAATTGATTGTTTGCTTTTATTTTTCTTTGTCTTTCTCTCAATGCAAGCTGTATAAATATTGAAATTATCTTATCATCAAAGTTAAAAACTATGAAAAATTTATAAGAATACTTAAGTAAGTGATTTGAATTTTTTTGTTAACTTAGAGTCAAGAAATAAAAAATTTTTTAATGACTCAATTTAAATCAACTTGACTTTTACAATTTTTAATTTTTTCAGATTAAAAACAAAGCTTTAAGGATACTACTTCATTTTATTTTAAGAAATGTTAAATATAATTTTCGATTTGATATTAAAATCGAGTTATTTAAATATCAAATTAAAGTCAAGTTTAGTTTATACAAATCAAATTAAACTCAAGTAATTAAAATGTCAAGTTTAAATCTAATCAATCAAATGTCAAGAATAAATTGAATACTTTAGAAGTCAATTCAAATTGATTTCCAAGCTAACAATAATTCAAATAACTAAAAAAATTTAAACAAATTCTGATCACCTTTAAAAATTTATTTATAATAGATAAAAATAATCAATAGAATTCTAAGAAAATCTTATTTAAATTCTTATCAAATACCTTTGTTATGAGCTTATCATTTAAAATAACAAAATATGTCAAAATATTATTTTAAGAGATAATTTTCCTACCTTCTTAATTATACACCTTGTTTAGTCAGATGAAAATAATTGAATAATTTTCAATTGAAGGGAGAAAATTTCCCTTTCTTTAGTGCCTTACGCTCGTTTCTAAGCTGACAACTGACTTTTGATTACTGCAGTCGTTATTGAAATAAACACAATGGGGTTGAAAACAGTAAACAACTTTGTGAAAATGTTAAATGTCAAAATTTGAAACGAACAACAAAAGGCATAAAGAGTTTTTTTGATGTAAAAGATGTAAACAAAATTGAATGATGCAAGTAATTACATAATTGTATTGGATTTGTATGAGAGAGAAATTCAATGTAAAATTAATTCAAAACTTTTCAAACATGGCAACATGTAAAATTTTCAAATTGTAAAACTTGTTGAGAAAGTTTTTCTTTTGGAATTTCCTAATCTCATAACATTCTACTCTAGAAGTGATTTGAAAAGTCATACATTGTTGAAGTTTTTACTAAGTGATTCTTCAAATTTTTATTAAATTTTGTAACACAAAACTACTTGAAAATCTACTCAGAGTGTTAATTATGACAAATGAGAGTTTTCAACTCTTTAAGCCTTATTTTTCGACTTTTACATTCAATGGATGTTTCATAAAATTCCCATAAGAATTAAGTCAGAAACATTTTATGGAGAAAAGATGAGAAAATGTTTCGAGAGATTGTGATTTGCGATGAAATAAAAAAATACATGTAATTTGATTTAAAATAAATAATTGAACATTAACAAATCAAACATCAGTAGCAAAAGCTTTAAGATAAATTTTTCTTTTCCAAATTAAACTTTATAATGGAAAAATTTTGACATGAATGTCTTCAACACATCATTAAAGATTTTTCTTCTTTATTAAAATATCTGCCAAATAACATCTCGCAAAAATATGATTAATAATAATTAGAATCGTTTCTTCATTTGATATTCAAGCACAACGATTTTGCTCTCAAGTTTTATGACCATGAACAGTCAATTTAAGCTCTTTTTGCTCATTTCTAGCATACGCCTCCACTCTATCGTGGAAATATTAATTAGAATTACATGGAATTAGAGCGATACTGATGAAATTCGTCTACATTCGCTATTTTCGTGTAGAATGGCAGCATCTAATTACATAATCGCACTCTCTTGAATGTTAATGTACTTTGTCGCTATTGCTATTTCTTACTGCCTTGCTCATTCCAATAAAATCATCATAATATTAATAAAAATTATCATTTTCTGTCTCATTTCAGGAGAGAAACGATCAACATTAAATTTTAAGAATGGCAACAGCTTTTCGAACAAGAGCTGATGGTAAGTTCATTGCTTGTTATTGCTTTCTTTCTATGCGCTTGCTTTTGATTTTATTAACAGACAGAAAAAGAGAGAGAATCATGAAATTTGATACGAAATAGAAAAGAAGAATGTATCGTTGGAAACTGAATAAATTTGAACTCATGGAGACAATTGCGTCTCAACAATGTGCTTTAATGAGATTTTTCAACCATAAATAATAGTCTTGTGAAGATTCAACCTTGTTCAATTTAATATTTATTTTCCTTTTTATTTGTCCATTCTGCGATAAATATTTCATTCATGCCCATTTAATTAACTTTCGTTTATATTTTATATTTCTTTTCATTCAACACCATTTATTTTTGATATCAATTAATAAAGAGAGAAAAATTGTGTACATCAAAAACGTTCTGAGAAATTGTTTGTAAAATTGTAGATTATTCTAAAATTTATAAATTTTCGTCTGTAATTCATTGACTTTTATGACCTTTTATTTACCAGAATCAAATTAATTTCGGTTTAATAATAAATTATATTGGTTTAAAAAATTGAATGGCAAATTGAAAAAAATTTGTTTGTTTAAATTTTAAAATTTTTGTGTTTTTTTCAGGGTTGGAAATCTGTAAAAATCTGTATACAGATGAAATCTGGGCCCAGGTGAAATCTGTATACAGATTACAGAAATTTTCTGTATACAGGTGAAATCTGTATACAGATTCTGTATTTTCCAACCCTGGTTTTTTTTATGATGCAAAATTATTTTAAACTACAATTTTAAAAGCTGCACAACATGAAATTAAATTTAGTTATAAACTCTACACTGCAGTTGCTTCCATTTAAAAGATACCAATCATTTCTATTTGTTTTCTGTAAAAAACAACTAGAGTGTCTTTACCTCAACAAATTGCATACGGAAAAATGAAGATAAATGTGCAATACACTATGTTGCAGATTTATACTCGTTATTTTTACATTTTGTATAATATAAAAGAGTAAATTTATTCACTAGCTTTGAAAATAACTAACAAATCACTGTGAAAAAAGCAATATTTAAAAAACATTTCAGTTTCCACGGTGCAAAATATAGCAAGAAGCATAAAAATGCTTTTATATTGAAAATTTTCACAGGAAGCGAGGAAGAAGCATTCGCTCATGTTCATTTATATTCTTTACTTTTCAACAACAGCACATTTCTATCTTTTTCACCGTTTACATTGAAAGAAAATTTATTTTTTGGAAAAGAAAACAGCAGAAAAAAATTATTCAGCAATACAATTTGCAATTCAAGCAAAATCAGTTTGTGACAGCAAGCACTTAACATACATTGCATCCTATGTGTAGGTTTCGTACCATTTACAATTGTCAATCCTATGTGACACAGATTTTCTATACACACATATACGGAATGAATAGGACGACGAAGAAAATTCTTCTTTCTATAAGAGCAATCCTTTGAGACTAATATCAACACAATCAGAAAAGAGAGAAAATGAAAATAATTTTCTATTCTTTAAAACATTTGAGCTTCTTCTTTTACCTCAATTCATTCACAATTGTCGTTTACAAAAGTTGCCAATTTTTTCTCCATCTTGCTTGCCCTGTCATTTGTCTTTCTCTAAGCGAACATTTGAGTTCTGTTTTAACACGAGAATTTGAAAAGTTTCTTATGTTTCCTTTCATTTAACAAAATCTGTTTGATTGTTATGTAATGTGAAATTTTAAACCTTTTAAAGCTCAAAATTTAATGAATTCTTGTTGGACTTTCTAAGTCGAAATTCAATAAAAAAAACATTTTTTCCACGAAAAAAATTTGCTCTTGGGAATGTTACGATTAAAAAAGTTTGCCCAACCCTTTTTAACAAGAATTTCATAATGAATTGAGAATTTTTTGGTATGTTTATTTTACGTAAAATTATACATATACGTAGCGTATACGTATAATTCGATAACTTATCCACATACAATGATAAAAAAATATTCAAAAACACATAAAAGCCATCAGTTGTTTTGGGTTACCTTTATCAACACGTTACATAATATCCAAACGTCCCTAAAGGTTGAAACACTTTTTTACAAAAGAAAAGACAAACGAAATTTTTCATGATGCGAATTATTTCCTAGCTCGGATTATGCTGGATTACTTAAAATTTCTCAAAAAATAAACTTTTTTCTTTATCATTTTAAGCTTTTTATTTGGAAAAAAGAGAAAATTTTATGAGAAAGCTTTCAAGATTTTTTTTCTTACAAACAATTTCATTCCCTGGTTGTGAAACGATAAAGATAAAAAAATTCCAAGAACAACAAAAAAATCCCTTTAAGTGCCTAAGCCTTAAAAATTTCCATCATCACAATATATTTTATCTGTTATAAATAAACACCATATATAATAAAAATAACAAAATTTTCTTACTTGATAAAAACATGGCATGTGTGTATAAATATATGTACTTTCTGTTGGAATGAATTGACATTGTTATGTTCGCTATTATTTTTCTTTCTGTTTTTTACTCTTTGCATTGCTAGTGTAGTGGTGATAAAGGTGAAAACAATTGAATAAAATTTGTGAATGAAATGTTTCTCTTTATCCTCTCGCACTTTATTATTCATTCTTTTTTCTCCTGTCCTCAGTCGCATAAACACAAAGTGTTTTTTATTTGAATTTTATGAAAATTGTGTGAGTGCTTTTTTGACTAAAGCTCTCATAGCTCATGAAAGATGAAAGTTAATTTAAAATTTCATTATTCATCACTTCAAGCTCTCTCTGAGGAGAGAAAATACAAAGTAGAAAGACATAAAAAACCCACAACTAAATGAAAGAAAAAGCAACACCTAACAAATAATAGCCAATTTGGCGCATAACAAAAAAAAAGAAAAACAATCAGCGACCCAAAATTGTCACCAATTCATTAAATTTTCTTTCAACTGAAAATTTAATTTTGTATCTAAATTAAATGACAATAAGTTTATTGTAAAAAGAAGAAACTTTGATTATTTTCATTAAAAATTTTACAAATTTTGTATAAAAATTCATTTAAAGGTTTGAGCAAAAAAGTATAGAATTTCAATTACAGTTGTTTCTTTTCATAAAAAATCAAAGTTTCTTCATCTTCAACAATTCACTCTCATTTTCAACGCATGTTGTGTAGTCGCATTATCGTCTGATGACATTTTAGAAACTAACAAAACAAGCCACATGCAAACATTCAAAATTGTCTCTGTCTCATATCTGGTTCTCTTTGAAAAGCACAAAAATGGAAAAAGGGCTTTTCAACATCAATGCACTTCATCCGTTATCCTTTTCGTATTCATTTCACATATCTGTATAGTATGACGTCATGGATGAAAATATAAAATACAAGATTAACTTTCTTTCACATACTGTCTCACGCATTCTAAAAATGTTTGCTTGCATATATACAAAATTTAGTAACGATTATGTGGAAGGGTTTACAATGGAAAAATTTTTTCCTCTATACCAAAATAAGTGAAGTTTGTAAAAAAATTATTTCCTATAAAATTCACATGAAAGAATTTTAAGAAAGAAGAAAAATTTTTCTAGGTCAATTTAATGTGTGATACAGGCACAAAATTATAATGTTATAAAAAGCAACGACCGAAAGACCCCCTCTTTTATTTACAGCCACCATTAGTACTTGAGGAGAGAAAATCGATTGCGAACATGAACACACACAATTTATTTCGCTGTATCTCTCAATTTATCTGGTCAGATTTCATTAAAGCGTAGGTAACAACATACCCCACAATTAATGTATACATAAAACCAGAATATCATAATTACCATCCAATGTTTCTTTATATCTCTCTTTTTCTCCTAAGCCATACACACGCACATAGATTTTGATTTTCATTTATGATGAATCTTCATGCACTATATTAGGCAGGGAAGCTTAAACCAGAAATTAATCAGTATATGTTCCATCATACTAGATTAGAGCGAATTTTTGGCGCAACAGATCAGTGTCTATTAACAAGTGTATATGCGGTAAAAAGTCAAACAAAGTTTTTCTAAGTTATTATTGAAACAATTCAAAATATACATTTGCAGATTTCTCAAATGTGCGAAAAAAACAGAAGTTTTCCTCTAATATTTATGCGAAATTATGCTTAAAATTGTTGATTTGTTAAAAAAATTTATTGAAAGTAACGGTCAAATCTGCATTCAAAAAATATTTTTACAGAACGCACTCCGCCATATTTGTTTACGTTCAAAAATTTTTCTTTAGAAATTATTTTTCGCAAATTGTCATTCTCAATAACAACTTAGCGTAATATAAAGTAGATTGTGCACGCCTACACGATAGCACAATTCATTTAAAACAAACCGAAAGACTCCAGCTATTATATTAGAGCTAATTTATAAAGTTTAGGTTAAAATTCTTAGGAATTTTCGAATTAATAATTCAAGAGTCGTTCCTCAATCAATACGAAAGTCCTCGCCTTATTCTGCCTACACACTCAAATAAAAATAACTTTTTTATGGCAAATTTCTGAGAATTAATGATGTGCAAATGGTATAAGATGAAAGTCTTGAGGGTCTTTTAATGATTTTGATCACCTATTTGTGGTCATGCTCTTGAGAAAATTTTATGATTCATAGTGTGTCTTTTATATGCCACTCACACACTTATTCATTCTTGATAGGTTTAGGCTATTGACATGATGGCGTATGGTAATGCATAGGTTACAAGTGCAAGGGAACACACGCCCCTTGATCGATCAACAATCTATATGCAGAACACACGTTTACCGCAAAATCCATTAATTTTATCAGTAAAGATGAAAGTAATGACATAGTTGAAAAAACGAACAATAACATTATGAAAAAGTATAGCATAAAAACAATAAAGAAAAAAAGAGAAGAGGAAAAAGTTTATGGCGCCCATCTTATCAATATCTTGAAAACTTATTGTCTCGGAAAATGAGGGAGCAAGGAACGAAAAAGAAAAATTGTATGATTATCTTTTTTTTGTGAACGCGCAAAGATGAAACCTGTAAAGATTATCACGCGGTAACGTGATAAAAAGAAAGCGCACAAATCCATGAAACTTTTTAAAGATTATAACTGTTGTTGAAATTTCTTTTTTCACGTTTCTTTTTTGTTTTTAAAAGATTAAAAATTTATTGACCGTTAATTTTAAAAACTTTTTATCATTTTTTATGCTTTTATAATTTAAATATCATCTTTAAAAATTTACATTAGCGTTATTTTTAAAAATTTAAAAATTCTTTTAAATCGAATTTTTCAACATATATACATACGACAAAATGTAATCATATAAAATCACTTCGTTTCTAAAATAAAAAACTTAAAAATTTTTTTTATGATTCCCAGAAGGTTTTTCATTTCGTCTATTGCTAATGTAAACAACGATATGTCTCTTATGAATAACTCTAGTTTTTTCATCTCACATAGACAACGATATTATTATGATAATAGTTTTCAACTTTTTTTGCTGCCGTTAGTGAAACAACACGCTTGTTGATTTGAAATTCAAATGGAACACTATTTTCTCTTTCAGTAATGGAATGAGGGATTTATGGTTATCTTAATTGAAAACTATGAGTCTGTATTTTACTTAATTTGTCGTTTCTGTGTCTTCTATTTGGTCTTTAAATGAAATTTTACACCCCTCAGATTATTAGAGTCTTAAAAAATTTTCTCATTCTCGCCCATCACCAGGAGTATAAGTCGACAAAATAATAAAAAGTTATAGAAAATGCGAGAGCGGGATCAAAAATTTTTACATTCATGGCACGTTCATGCAATTTTATTCTTTTGATTTTTTATCGAAAAAAAGTGTCCAACGCAGAATATTTGATAGAAATTTTTATGCTTTTGACTCTCACTTTATTTTAAACTCATTCATGCCAACATACTCTTTTAGTTTCCTCTTATAGTGCAGAAATGAGAAGAGGAAGTTTATATATGAGTGGAGTGTAATTTTACAACTCATCGAGCTGTTAGAATGAAAATTTTCAGTTCTGGAACATTAAGAGGCTGTAAATGAACTATTACCCCATGCACGAGTGCATTTTTATGCTTATGGAAAGAAAAGAATGTTTCAAGTACATTATTCACATCATGCATACAAATGAAAGAGCAAAAACATGTCAATGAAGCTCATTTCGTGACTTTTCTCTTTGTCTACTTAAGGGAATTCATTTTAATTTCTAATTATATGCTTTAATAAAATGCAAAGAAATTTTCTTAAAGATGGAAAAAATTTCTACTAGCAAACTTTATCTAATCTAATCTCAGACAAGATCAGTACAAGCTGATTCTTAATAATTCAAAGTAAACAAGAAGACTAATTTTAAGTATAGTAAAAATCATTGAATTGAAAATTTGTAATCTATTGAATTTACAAACACTCACGATCTATTGCGGTAATGAAAATTAAAAATTAAGCAAGCATGAATATTTTAAAGTTTGCTATTTATTTTGGATATATTTCTTTGTGTGGGCTCATTGAGAAAAACTACCATCTAAGACTCTAAATTTTCTTCTATTGTTGCTTAGTAACATTTCTGAGTTTCTCTCTATATTACGTTTTACGAACATTTTGAATGAGAGAGATATAAAGGCTTCACAATGTGTGTTTTTAAAGCGTCAATTTGAAATTCTTCTTTTTGATTGAAAGCCCTTTCTAGACATCCCACATATAAGATATAGAAAATAACGCCTTCACATAGATCCATGCATAAAAAGTTTTATTACGAATGGAAGATTTGAATTTTATTTTCCTTCAATCGGTTAAGAAAGAGAAAATAATAAAAAGAAAGAAAAATTAAGGGAAAATTCACAATGAAAAAAAATTTTTTGAAATTTTTGAATTATCGAAAAAATTTTTTTATAAAATTTGAAAATTTTGAATTTCTAACAAAATTTCAAATCATATTATAAAAATAAAAAAAAAATTAAATTTTATTGCTCCTATATTTATTTCTTTCTTTTATTAGAAATAATGGATAAAAGTAAACCATTATCATTTTGACCGACGTCAATGTTGATTTTTAAGGGATACCGAACAAAAGCTGATGATATGAAAGCAATAAAAGGCACTCTTCATCATCATCATCAGAATGTAGTATTTTATAGTATTATGGATAAAGACTTGTATCATATCACTCACATCATCATCATCGCACATTTATCTCCTTCCCTATCTCTCTTACAACTCTCAAAAATTATGATAACTTATGTTGATGTATATTTTATGCCATGAACTCATTCCATTATTCATATCACATTATCATCATTGCGATCATTTGTAAAATTTAATTCTCTTCCTCCCTCGTCGTCATTTCGTGAAAATTTATCTTTTAGTTTTACCGCTTGAAGATGTGCTTTTGTGCCTTCTTATCATCATGTCATACCACAATTAATTAATGTATGCCAATTTTATATTCTCTTCTTTCGCATATAGGTCTACATCATGCTGTTTCGCTCGGAAACATTGATCACGCCACGTCATCTCAGGTGAGCACATAAATGAATATAAAAAAGTAATATTAAAAAATCCCTCCTTGCTCATATATTTTACATACGTGGATGGGGAGGAAACAACCAACAACATTGAATGATTTATTGCACAATAAATTTTAATTTTTTTTTCTTGTTATCATCAGCAGTCAGCTTTCAATTATGCAGCAAGAAATTATGATTCAGAAGATGAAAATATGGGAAGATTAAAATCGCGACAACAAAATCTCTACAACATGAAACCACCCATATATTCAAAGGAAGATATTATTGATCAGTATTGTCTCACGGATCGACAGCTCAACAATTCGATTGAGGCGCCACGTCGCGATAGATTTTTTGGATGCTGGTCAACGCGTAGTCAGCAATCATTTCTCGGCGTCTGTGTTGGTCGACGTGCGCCGTCTGATGAAAATTTACAAGACTACGCTCCAATAAACCGACATCCAAGGTGAGTTGACTTTTGGAAAGGTAAAGAAACTTGAAAAAGTTGAAATTTTTTTTTCAAAATTCATTTAATTAACCTGATTTATATCTTGTTTTGAATTTTTTATTGATTGCATAGATATTTAAAAAAATTTTGAATTCTTTTGTTTTGATTATTTCGTTTACATTTATATTGCTTTTATTTACATTTTTTTACATTTTTATTGATTAAGTTTACATTCATAAAAATTTTACTCATTTTCCAAAGTATGAAATTAAATTATCAAAATTATCAATTCCATAAGCCTTCAAGCTAAAATTCAATTATTACGATGAATTTTACACTCTGATAACTTTAATTTATTTAAAAGCTAAATTTTCTACGTATCAAATTGCGACTAATAGAAGTTTCTTTACCTTAAAAATTTAAATTCCCTAAAGAATGTCTCTTAAACAATGTATCTGTTCAATATAGATATCAAAAGCCAATTAGTTATGACGATGATGATTTAGAAAATTCGTACTTTCGTCGCAAACCCACATCATTTCTAAGCAGCAATGACGCAAAACGACACACATGGATGAATATGACGCCAAATGATGATGCCCAACGTGCTGAAGAGTCTCGTACTAATCGAAATTATATGGAAAATGGTGGACCATATGTGGTCGGAACGTATCCTCAAAAGTCATCATTTCTTAGTCAGAGCACAGAACAAATTACCGGGTAAGTCTGGCAGTGACATAAACACAAACACTTAAAGTCATTTCCCAATAGAATCTTTAAAGACAAACAAAATTGAATAATATTGTCATAAAATTAAATTAAATTGAAAGTTACGATGTCATTAAAATTGTGTGTGAGAGTCTGTTGCCACTGCTGCTGCTATAGCTATGAAGCACGACTCATTAAAAATTTAATTTCGATGAAAATAGAAAATGAAAATTTTTCCAATTATTTTTTATTGTTTTCTCTTTTCCTACGCAGTTATCGGTGTCCTGCACACATTAATCTGCCATCAGCCATCACAACTGCTCCAATGCAGAATCAGAACCAGCAGGAGCAACCGAGGTAAAATTATAGCCATAGAAATACATAAAAAATCCATTCTCGAATTTTTTTGAAGTAATATGACAAATTTGTGTCAAATTGTCGCTCTCGTTGGCTGTTAAGAGACATTTCCACAGTTTTTGAATTTTTTATGTGAGGCCAAAAAAGATACAAAAAAAATCATTTGGGATTTAATTTCAAACATTTACAATGTATGAGGTTTTACCCTAATTCTTCCTTTTTCCTGGAAAAATTTAATGAAGCGAAAATTCAGTGCAATGAACTAAAAATTTGTAGCAAAAAGCAATTTAATTTGCATACAATTTTACCCTTAATGTATTTTAAACTCATTTACTCTCAAAACATTAAAAGTTTGTTTATCATACTCATGAGAGTGATGCTAAAATATGAAAAATATTTTTTATAGTAGAGAGTAAAACAATTTTGTTGATTAATGATGCTAAACTAGCAGACTTCAAACTTTTACTAACTAACGATGTAATTAGTAGCAAAAATAAAGACATTAAAGTGAAGTTTTTCATAAACAGCTGAGCTGTTAGAAGAGGATTAAAAGAGTGTGTCAAAATTGACAACAAACTTTCCAACCATAATCGGGTATTTTGTTACGGTTACGCTTTTGGTGAAGAACAATTTATCAGGTTGTAAACGTTTTAAAGGTTGTACGTGTCAGATTTTATTTTATTCAATGCTATAATAAAGCTTACCTATGAAAATTAAATTTAAAGTAAATTCTAAGAAAAATGCTCTGTAGAAAAATTACAATAAAATTTGCAAGTTTCCTTTGTTCTCATGGGCAAAATGGGTTTTTTAATCATCAAGTTAAATTTCCAACTAGAGAACTTTTCAATTTAACAAAAAAATAGAGCTAACTTTTGCATATTTAAACTTTTTAACTAAAGTTATTATTAATTCATAAACAGAAAAACACGAGCATATTGTAACAATTCCAAGTAAACAACAACATTCATTGCATAACAAAAGAAGCAGCCAAACAAAGCTACTTTTTTCATGACGTAGGAAGATTTAACATTATTAATGCAGACTTTTGTAGATGGACTCCTAATTCATCTTCTAATTTAGCCGTCATTAATTTTCATAGCATCAAATGCTAATAGGATACATTAACAGCATACAAATTTCAGTTTACGCAACATTTTGCTCAATTTAATAAAATTATTTCTTTAGTAATTTTCTTTTTAGCATCACTTTGTCTGATTTGTTTGTTTACAATATGTAAATGCTTAAATTTACTGCGTTCTTCCTTTAACTTCAATGATTTCTTGCTGTTTTGACATTTCAATGAATCTTCTTTTATTTGATGATGCGTAAATGAACTCTGATGAAGAAGAAGAAGAGATAAATGGGTTGAGAATGATTCACAGAAAAGAAATTAGAGTGAGTGAGCTTGAATGAGCGCAAACAAACTCCCTTTTTTCGCTCAATTATTAATCATGAGAGAGAGATTAATTATTAATATTACAAGATGAAAAATATTTTTTTAATGTTTATTCGCAACAGTGAACATCTTGCAATAGCGAGATAAAGGAAGAAATATCTTGTGTTTTTTAAAATTACAAAATAAAAATTTGCTCATGAAAGAACAACTTAAAAAGGATTTATTGTGTATGAGTTTGAGTGAGAAAATCTTTATGGAAAGGGAAAGAGTAAAAGCAGCACAGAGAGATGAATGTGGTTTTATATTAAGCTTAAAACTCTCTTATTCATATAAGTATGAAGAAAATAGAAAAGCGAGCGAACGATAGTCGTCATGGGGCGGAGTGAGACATGTTGAACGTTTTAAATTGCCTCCTTTTATGTTATGTTTATACAGACGCAGTCAAATAATTTTTTTTTCTTTTGCGGTTGCTTTTATACACATTCATTTTTTATAGCAGAGTGATAATCACAGCAATAATCTTAGTAATTATTTATGAGTTGTTTATTGCATGACAGTTTTTTCATACTCAAAAATATATAGCAATAGAAGCAACATCTCACTTTCAACCCAGACATACACTATAATCTTATGGCTCATTATATACTTAGATTATTTTTATGAACGAAGCATTTAAAAAAGATTTCAGCAATCAAGTTTTGTGAACTTCTTTTTTTTTAAGATTCAATTTAATTTTTAATCATAAAAAGAGTTCACAATATGCTTTTCATTTGCCCTCTTTAAATATTTACAATTCAACCGGAATCATTTTCTTAAGAGTTTACATAACGAACATGACAAAGACCCAAAGTGAATGAAAACGAAAACTTACATTAAATTTTAAATCTCAACTATAAAACTTCCGTCACATAAATCAAATATTTAACTTCATCCCTTTCCATTTTCCTTCTTACTGATTGATGAAAGAATATACTTTCTCTCGTTCAGTAAACTTTTTCCTCTTTCAACTTTTTTAATTTTATAATAAATGACTTCAATGATGAAGCTTCCAGTTGCAAGAATGATGCCACATAGCCACATTTGGAAAGATCCAAGTAGATGACTTAAAGTCAATTGCTCTGGTATACGATCTGCTTTCTTGATATCGAAGTAACTTGTGTCAATATACTTTGTGATCCAATAATTGATGAGTCCATTTGACTGAAGCTGTATTATGATGCGATCGAACGCTTCTATAAGAAATGAATCATTTTGGAAAAGTAGACCGTTATTTACTGTATAAAGATGTTCTTTACACACGCGATATGTGAAATTTGCGACATTTAACTTGTTTAGATATAACAGTTCATCTGATGTTATCGAAAAACCTCCACGAAAATTTGGATCAAATGTTTTAGCTTTATAATAAGCATCTTCACTTGGTTTGATTATTATAATACTAAAATTTAAGAAAAATATTTGATACTTTAGTCATTTTATCCCTTTTATAAAATAGAACTATTTGCAATGCAAAGAAAGAATTTTTTTGTAAACAAATGATAAAATGTTTGAAAATTCTTCAATAACTGTTTTAAAATAGCTAAATACTGATTATAAGTAAGAAAAATAGAAGCAAGAAGTCTTTTTAATGTAGACACAAATGAAATTAATTTTAATTTTGAAAATTTAAACCAAAATTTATCACAACAACCTAAGTGTCTTATTCTGATTAAAAATCAATATCAAATGACATGCACTGTTTTGCTTAATGATCATCACTTACCTATCACTTAATCCCATATTCACAAGATAATCCTCAAAGTAGAAATGTGAATAAAGCTTGTAATCTCTCGCTACTAAATCTTTGATAGTTTTAAATGGTGAGATTTTCTCATTTGACTGAAGATACTTAAATAATCCGCCAATATATACTGACCGCATGACGAGACAGAAGAGTATAAATATCATTAATAAATAGCGTGCAAAATTACGACGAGGAAGTTTGTGTGATGAGCCGCCTATAAATGCAGTCAGAAGCTCGTTAAATGGGTCATTTATGTTGCTGCCAATAATAAAGTTTCTAAACCTTTTCAGTTTATGCTTCAAAATTGCAATAACAAACACTGCCAAGAACAGTACAATAATCAATGAAACCCACAAATCCAATCGAAATGGAATGAAGAATTTCTCCAGTGATGTTAGATCGATTTGTGGCACAATTACTGTCATAAAAACAGCATAATATGGACGGCTACAACCCATATATAGGCAATTTGGATATGTTACATAATATAAACCAAAAAGAAAGTCAGTATCGTTGCTAAGAAGTGATAATTTTACTCCTGTGACTGTTCCATTTTTGTAAGTCATGCCAGAAGCACCAGGTTTATCGTTGTATGTAAGATTAAGGTGAAAATTTAAGATATCCTTTAAGCCATTGATAAGCTCAATATCACTACCCTCCAGTGTATATGAGCCGTTATTAATATTTCGTTTGATTACAGCTGGCGCATACTCAAATGTCGTTGCTCGTAGCGAACAGTTGTAAAAGTTTGTAAACTTTGGCGGAAAGAAGTTATCATTTTTCCACTTCTCAAGTTTGTTGTCATATTCATTAATTATAATTGGACGTATATTGTAACAAATTTCAGCGCTAAATGGCATAAAAGTCTTTAACATCACTCGTCCATTGTCGAGTGTCAGAATGTTTACATTATAAATGAATTTTTGCCACAACTTTTCAAACAGATTGCTCATATCATCGTCCTTGATGCGCAAAATCACAAATGTGTAAAATCCATTCATTTGAAAGCCATCACTCGTTAATGAACTAAAAATTATCGATAATAAATCATGATTATTGTCTATGAAAATTATCACATTTCTTCGCTTGACTGACGATGATAATGATTTTTTATTATCAAGTGATTCTATCATAAATGGAACAAAATCTGTACTAGCATTATTATTTAAATAGTTTAAAACTCGATCCAATATTCGCACTTGCGATGAGTCATTGAAATGTACAATAAAATTTAGTGACAATTGTTGGATATAAAACTTATTGATGATCGCAATTATTGGATTTTCGATTATTTGAGAGTGGCAACATAGTGCCAACAAAATAATTAAAATAAATTTCATATTTTCCTCTCTCTTTTTCTGTCCGTTAATGTTTGCTGAAATGATGTTGACACACTAAAAAACTATTTGAGAATGGCATGACGGAAAAAATGTTTGTTTGTACATGCATATTAGATTCTATCATAACTTTAATTATCGATTTGTGTGAGCTCTTTTTTAATTGGCAAGCGGAAAAGTTTGGTTTATCGATTTTTTATTTCTTCTTCCTTTGATAAAAGTTTCAACGATCATTAATATTCATTGAAGAATGAAGTGATGTAAAAAACTATCATTGTATGATTGAGTGCTAAGTGAATGGATGATTTAATGGATTTAGAGTGTTTGTTATGTTGCATATATTGCGAAGTATTAAAATGTTATTAAGTAAATGACTATAATTGACGTCAGTCATTTTGTGGCTGTTGCAAATGAAAAAAGGATTATTCAATAATGTAACCATTTTTCATTCAGTTTAAATTTCAAAATCCTCTGTGCCACGAACACTGATTGAACAAGATTATTCAATGAAAATTCTTTCGTAATGAAATAATATTGAAATTCTTTCATTGAAAAATATTTTTCAATTAGTATCAAGAGCTTTTTCTACATTTGAAACTGGACATTTTTCATTTTACAAAATTTAATAGAAACCAAAACCGGGACAACGGAAAAACCAACTCTTGATATTACTTTAATACTGCGTCATATTTTCTCCGAAATTTTGGCATTTTCAAAATATTTTGTTTTGATTTCAATCTAAAAATATTTTGTTTATTTACTCTGAAAATAAAAATTTATATTTATACCTTGAAAAGGTTCAGATTACAAAGAAAAAACATCAAAAAAGTGACAAAACTTTAAATTTTCATTATTAATATTTAATTTTCAAACTTTATAAATAAGTTTTCATTATCTTCATCTTCAACTGTCATTTTAATATCTCAAAAAAGAAATAATTTATCAAGTGCTGGATTCCAAAATTATAAAAGAATTTTTTTCTCACTTCATAAAACTTTAATTTTTTTCCATCATAATCAACACTTTCATAAAAGTTCATAGCAATCGCAGCAGCAGCGAGAAAATCCAAGTCAGTTTTTATTACTCCATTTCTCTATTAAATAAGAGAAAATGAATATTTTTTTTTGTAATATACTCGACTCATTCAACTAAAAAGTGTCATGATAATGAATGAGGAAAAATTCACCCTCACCACAAATGACTGACAGTTTCAGTTTCTCTCTTTCTTTCTACTTTAAGCTTAAAAATTCTTTTTTTAAACACACAGCAAGAGCGACCGCAATTTGCCACTTTTCACACAGAACAAATCCATTTTCCATTTATTTAATTTCAACATACTTTTCAGAACTAAGCATGTGAGTTTTGCACGTTCTTTAACACTCGCTTCGTTTGATGATGCAATTGGTGTACGTCAAAATAGAATGATTGATGCACGAAGCCAGGAGCGTTTAATTGGTGGTAAAAAACCAACAATGACGATTACACAGCAACCACCGCAGCAACAGCAAATTCCAATTATGCAAGTACAAGCAGTTCCAATTCTTCAGAAAACTCAATTGCAGCAGACACTCTCGCAGCCGCATTTGGGACAGATCTCGAATCAACAAATAAATGAAATGCATAATTTAAATGCAGAAAAGCAAAAACGCAATGTGATGAAGACACAAGCAACGCAAACAGAAATGTTTCTCGGACGAAAAATGCCAGCAGCGCAAACACTTTCGCTAAGTCCACGAACTGTACATCGGGTGAGTTTTCTAATTGCTAAACTCATCAACAATAAAATTGCAACATTTTTTGCTCAGCAACTTTCTCTCTTTCATTGACTTGCCGTTGTTCATGATGGCATGAGTTATTATTGTTTACAAACAACATAGATTGCAATCTTATATAGAAAATGTATATGTATAATCAAAATAAATTACTCACAAACTGATGATGATGGTAGTAGCAAGAAACCTTCATATAGTTTACAAAAGGAGCAAACGGTAGATGGTGAGGGTTAAATGGCAAATATGTATGGAATTAAGTTATCTTAACTTATATAGATATCAATACATATGTGTCCTAGTTAAACATCACACATAAAAGAAACAAAGTAGAAGGAAATTATAAAAAATATTAGAATATTTTAAAAAAATTTATAGAAATTTTGACACACATTTTATTTTGTTTTCATTCTCAAAATTTAACGAAACAATATTTTTCCTTTCGTTAAAAAATATTTCAAATTTTGAACGGTTAAAAATCATTTAATGAAAACTTTCTATAACTTCTTAAATGAGAATGCCACAGTGTACATATAAAACCAGAGTTGGAAAAGTAGCTACCTACTTTACCTACTTTTCATATAAAAATCTACTTTCTACTTTTATCTAATATGAAAAGTAGATCTACTTTTCCAACTCTGTATAAAACCATAATAATTTCACACAAACTATCCACTTTTCAAGGATAATTTATCAGAATGAAACTATGGAGAATTGGCATTCTATCAATTAATACTCACATACAATGATTCCATTGTGCCATACTATGTATGTTAACGACAACATTTCTTTACTTCCGATGCAGAAAAAACAAGAGAAAAAGTTTCACTTTACTATGCACATAAATTCAATGTGCCACCCACTCAAATGCATCGCATGATGTCATGAAAACTTTGTATTTTATTATCTTCTCAATGCAAATTGTGGTATGGGAGTAAAAGCTTTTTTACTCTTCCCCTCATCCATTATAAAGCTTTTATTTCTTTTTGCGATTGTGGTAACGATGAGGTTTTTGAAATTATTAAATTTCTCATTTTTCCCTTAGGTTAAGATGGTATCACAAGGTGCTCAAACAAATGGTATGAATGGCAAGAAGCTTACGAAAAGCTACTCAGAAATGGGAACAACTGCAGATGCAGGTTGTCAATATGAGGATGAAAGAGGGTGAGAATTTAAACTTTTGATTAAATGTTGGCAAAAAGTATTTAATAAATTTGTCTAAAGAGCAAACTTGTTGGACAAAATGCGAAACTTTTTAATAAACACAAAAACTTGTTCTTAAAAAATTGAATTGCAGTTGTGTCTAGTTGTGACAGTTTCAGTTTGTATTTTAAGTTTAAATAACTAGATACAAGCATCTACAAGTTGCTGCATGAAAAAATGTAAAAATAAATTTCAATTCTGTGTCCAATTTAATTTTATGATGCAACTTTATTTTATTTTGAGGACATTTTGTAAAAGACTAGCTGTTTACTAAGCAAGGGTTGAAAATTTAATTTGAAAAGTTTTCAATTTTTTCGTTTTAAGTGAGGTTTATTTGAGTCTACTGATTGGAAAATGCAATTGAAATAAATTAAACGGCAATTGAAACAAATTTCACTGTATTACAGACAATTACAGCTCTTAGCTCTTTTCAATTGCTGTTGCATTTAACTAATTGTTCAATGAAATAAAATATAAAAGCAGCTTATTTTTACTCAAAGCTTTGAAATGCATCGTGTAATTCTCAATAGGAAATTACTTCATATTTTACCTTCACTCTCATTTTTCAATTTTTTCTTTTTCATGTTCAAACGCGCAAAATAAAGCACAAAGAGCTCTTTATGAAAAAGGAATTATAGCGGAAACATTTTGATTCCCCTTTTTTCTTTTCTAACAGTGAACAGCAACAGCTGGAAGATAGAAAAAAATTAATTTAATTTCCTTTTTCTGTTTCTTCTTTTTCCTTTAAATGACATTTTAAATGCTGCCATATTTTTTATAAAAATCTTTACACTAAATTTCAGTAATTGACATTAATTCTTACCATTATTTATTTCATAGCATTAACGAGCATGATATTCTATGTCGCACGCAGTCAGAAGATTCGCCTAAGTCGCCTTTAGATACTTTGTCATATATTAAGCCATCGAGCGGTTATATGATGACGACTGCCGAAATACATTCGCAAGCATTATCGCGTCAGAGTCAATTAGAGGCATTAAGAAGTAATAAGATAAATGAAAATTTTCATTTTGGCCCATATCATCATATGCATGAGGGTACAAGTAATCGATCAAATGATAACAATAATTCTATTAATATAATGGCACGAAGGAGCAGTCATACATTGCAGAATGAACCAATTTTTATTGGTCGCAATGAATTAGAACAAATGCGAATTTCACGAGCTCTCAATAATCCTTATGAATTTGAATCGCATAGTTTGCCACGTAGAACGTGCATTCATCACAAGAATGAAGAATTTAGTACGCATAGTTTACCAAGGCGTGAACAGCAGCATCATCATCATTATTTACATGAGCACTCACCAAATAACAATCATATGGAGCAGTTGAATGAACATCAAAGACACATTGCTGCAGCTTATCAGGATGCACAATATGTCAATATGAATGCAGTAAATGCAGAAACATACTCGCTTTCACGACGAAGCTCAATGCAACAACAGCAAGTGCCATCTGTAACAATAAATTTAAACTCCATGCAGCAACCACAACAACAGCAACATTTTCATCATCAACATCATAGTCAAGCTTTACAGCAAGTGCCACCATCTGACGAAATGTGTTCAACCTGCTCCTCTGAGACTGAATCCGAAAGCGGATCTAATGAAGAAGAAGAGGAAGAAGATGAAGAAGAGAAAACAGGTAGCGAGACAGAAGTATATGAAGAAGATGAGGAAGAAAAGGAAATTTTCATAGACTTTAAGCCACATCTTTCGCCCACAGCCACTTCAAGTGCTTTATTGAACAAGACCAAGAAGAAGAAGCTTCTAAAAGCAATGTCGCAAGGTGAAATTCTAGTCGAAAACAATGAAAAGGCCAAACATAAGCCTACCTCAGCTAGCGAAGAAGATTTAAAGCGAAGTGAAGAAGAATATTTAGAAAAGAATTTGCAATATACGGACACACCAATTCGTGATGAAAATGTCTGCAAAACGAACCAATTATTTAGTGAGACTGCACAAGTGCGAAGATATAGTAAAGAAACATTTAGAAAGCGATCAATAAGTTTAGAAGACCAATTGCAAGAAGGAGAAATTACTACAACTGCCACAGCTGTAACATCAACAACATCAACTATAAAAAAGACAAACAAAAGCTTGAAGGCAAATGGAAATTCACCAAGTGGCTCGCCAGGTGACGGACGCTCTTTTGCATCGAGTGATGACATCACAAGGGATCATTCTGAAGGCCATTGGAATGAATCACAAGTTACTGTTCTACCATGTCCACCGAGGTAAAATTGAATCTATTATTACTCTTCATTAAATTAAATTACATTTCATTTATCCGCAGTCCTCCCGATGTTAGCAATTTGCTTTCACCATCGAGTAAACGTAAGCATCTGCCTCATCAACAACGTAGTTCCCTTGACGTTGATGCTATTGATATTGAAGATATTGCTGATCAGGTGAGAATTATTATTTTTCAATCATATTCCAAGAAAATTTGAATGTCATTTACAAAATTTTTTATTAACAAATTTCATCATAATCTAAAAATATATTTACTTAATCCAAAAAAGAGCTTATATATATATACATACAATTTTTATATATAAAGACAACTAAAATAAAAGATGGTTAGCATATAAATGTATGCGAATTTTTAAGATAGTGTGTGGCAGCAGTACATGTTAAAATATTCATACTATCTAGTTTTATTCTGTGGTCATTTCCCTGCTTTGATGATACACAAATACTAAAAAATATTTCTTTTGATTAAAAGATCACTGATACTTTTTCAATCAGTTGAATTTTAAGTGTCAAACTTTAAACATCTAAATTAGAACAGTGATTTGATTGTGAAATAAAAGTGATGACTCTATCGCTTCCACCACCAAATTCTTTAGGAATTTCTTTTGAACTTCCTATTGGAAATGATGTAATTAAAAATGAACTCGAAAAATATTTGCCAGAATATTTAAATAATTTAAGTTCATGGAATTTCACAAATTGCGAATCATTTTCGGATGCATCAAGGTTATTTATCCAAGAAAATTTGGTAACTGAATTACAACGTCATTCTAACATAGTGCATTTGATAATTAAACTGAATGAGAAAATTACATTGGAAAATTTTGAAGTACCAAAGTATGACAATTTTAAAGGGATAAAGGAGATTCTAATTACCTACGAGTCAAATAATGATGAAAATCAAACGATTTTATGCTGGAAAAATGAAAAATTTCAACATTTTCAATGGATATACTTAAATGATGATTATTCAAAATCGATTTCGCCATTTGTTGAGAAGTTTTTGAAGGAAGAATTAACATCAATCAAAGTTGGTAAGAAAAAATTAAATAAAAATTAGCGATGCTTTACAAAAAAAATCATTCACATTGTGTATCACCTATCATCAAACCAGTTTATGATTATACGACGCTTATATAAAATTTAACACATTGAAACATTTTTATATATAAGCGCTTAAAAAGATTCTCGCGTGAAAGTTTTTGGAAGAAATTGGAGTTTTATTATCATATTAGAACAGGAAATAATGAGTTTTTTTAATTTTTTATAATTTATTTCAGACCATTTCGCAAGTACGCTGAAAAATGAAGTTTATTTGCCAAATATCTCTAATGGTCAAGGTTTTAATTTGCTTATGAAAGCTGTCGAAGAAAATAACATTGAAATATGTCAATATCTTTTAAAACATCCTTTTGATATAAATCAAAAATCAATCAAAGAAGAAACAGCAGCTGACATTGCATGGAAAAATAAAAATTTAGAAATTCTACTAATGCTCCTAAAAGATAATTCAATTTTTCCAAAACTATTTGATAGAGATCAAGCTGATGAACCAATTAACGAATTTCTTAACATTTGTGTCGGAATGCACGATGCTATAAAAGAAAATGATGTAGAAGCTATACAGACAATTCTAGCAGAGAATAGAAATTTGCGACATTTTTATAATTCCAATAATGTATCCGCAGCAGCATTTGCAATTGATGAGAAACAAATTGGATTATACAGAGTGCTTACAAAACGAAACGTAACATTTGGACCAATAGAAGATTATAACAAATACTTTGATTTTTTAGAAAAACATGAAAAGAAGCATATTAAAGAAATTCATGATGAAAATTCACAAGAACTACTAGAAAAGCATATTACTTTTTTGATTTTAAATTCAATAATTAGCCATGATGACAAAACAGTTGATGTTAGGCAGGATATAGTCAAAGAAGCATTTAAAACACTTAATGAGATTCCGCAAATGAAATTAATCATGCAAGTTGTTGCAACGAGCAAGAAGTTGAAAATTACATTTGATTTTTATAGAGATTCTGTAGAGTTTATGGATCCAGTGACAGGAAATCCCTCTATAAGTGGTATTTTCTATTTAAAAGGCAATATTTATATTGCAGCAAGAAATCTTCTTCAAGCTTCAACAAGATTAAGAGTTATTGCTGTTCTAGCTCATGAATTGTGTCATTATGCCATGTATTTAGTATATGGAAATGATGCAAAACCATATGCTATCGATGATGACACCATGGCAAAAAGGTTTCAAACAATTTTGGAAACATGCGAAGGAAAACAAACTGAGGAAGAAATCATAAATTTACTCTTTTGTTATAGCAAATCTGACCAACATGCTGAATTAATAGTGAGAGTTCCACACATGCTTACTTATTATCATGAAAATCAAAACGAGTTAATTAAACTTCGTGACACTTTTAATAGTCTCTTTGGATATTTTGATAATACTGTTATGCAAGATATGGAAGAAAGTTTACCTGTTTTGAAAAAGTTGTCATATGATGTTTCTGATATAAACTTTGAAGAGCTTACTGTACCTTTAAAACAAAAAATATATCACTCTTTTGTAAATTTTCAAGGTCAAGAAATTGAATTTAGCGAGATCCTTACCAGTATATATTCAAAAGTTCTCAGATGTCTGAAAACAGAACACATACATAATCTTATGAAAGGAACAGTAATTGATATTCATCAAAAAGATTTTAACTTACCAAAAATATACATGAAAAGAAATATCTGTAAAAAATTTATGGATCATATAGTTAACGAACAGATGAATGTTAAAGATTTTCTTAGTAATGTTGAAAATGAAAGAATTGTTCTAATCCTTGGAGAAGCTGATGAAGGTAAAACAACATTTATCAAAAATGCAAATAAAGAATTAAAAGAAATTAAACCTAATTATTGGATATCATACATTGATCTAAAGAAACATTTAAATGTATATGAAAAATATGAGAATAGTTTTATTTCTATACAAAACATTCTCACTATATTAAATGAAATATTAGAATTGGACTCAAAGCTTGAGATCGAAATTTTTAATGAACTCTACAAACAGGAAAAAGTTATCCTAATGTTTGATGGTTTTGATGAAATCGCGCCTATATTCAATAAAATCTTTCTTAAATTGGTAAACTTTATTGCATTGAACTCAAAAAATCAGCAATGGATCAGTTCTCGAATACACCATAAAATAGAACTCCAAAAACAACTCCTCGTTGATAACAAATATTACTACAGAATGCCAAAACTTGATAAAAATTCTAAAAATCAACTTGTCATGATAATTTTAGAAAGTTATGCACATATCAAAGAAAAACAATTAATGATGAAGGAAATTCAAACTCTACTGGAATTACTTGGGAAATCGGAAGAAATCACATCACCACAATTAATAGTAATGATCACAGATTTATGTTGTAAAGACAAAAAATTCACTTCAAAATTTAATATTCATGAATTATATAGTGAAATATTCTCGAAGAAAAAAGATTTTCTAGAACAAAAGGGTCCAGTCGCTAATAAAGATCGAGATAATGAAAAATCAACTATGACTATCTGGCAAATTCATCAATTGTATGCTTTAAAGAATAATATTGGAAATACATTTAAAGAATTAGATGGAAAAAAGACGTTTTTTCTAAACACTTTAGAATTATTCAAAAAATGGAAAGAGCAACAGGGAGATTGGTCACCAGAAGCAGTTTCTCGTTATGGATTCATGTTTGTCAATGATTGGAAAATAGAGCAAGGAACATCTGTTTTTGTGCATAAAACATATCAAGATTATTTCATAGCACAATTTATTATCGAAAGTATTTGCCTTTCTCATACTTTGAGTAGTAACGAAAATGAGATTGAAGTGAAAATGGAACTTTTATTACTATATATTTCTAATGTTTATTATGATAATTGCAATGATTGGCTTCCATGGTTGTTTATTGAAAGTTACTTAAGAAATATTTTCAATAGACTAAAGACGGTCAAATTCAATCCTGAGATCATAAAATTTTTTAAGAAACGAGAAAAAATGAACATGAATGTAAAAAAGTTTATTAAAATGTTTGAATTTTTTTCTCAAGATAAAGAAATAACAGATTTAGTCATTAGCAGATATGAAGGTAAAAATGTTTTTAAATTTGTAATAACATCTCCAAAAAATGATGAATTACATCGCATTTTAAATTTTATAAAACTTTATGAAGAAAAATATGGCCCAGATTGGTATAAACAAACTGGTTATACATTCAGTGAAGAATATGTTTCTTCTTTGGTAAAACCTAAAGAAATTGATTTTTGTAAAATGCTAAAATTTGAATCGACTGATGATTTCAAACATTCAAAAAATATGTGCCAAACATTCTATAAATTTTTGAAATTTTTGAAATATTCCAAAATGTCAAAAATTGAATTTGTTAGTTTTCTTAAATTACATTTATATGAAATGATTAATTTTGCTATGAGAAGTATGGTTGTATGTAAAGAGTTTTTTGATCTTCTAAATTTTTACTACACTCACGAACCAGATGAAGAATGCTATTCAATATTAAAAGAAAATTTAAAATTGACAGAATTTTATATCAACGATAAATCCTATGAATGGATCGATGAAACCTATTTGAAACGTTTTGAATATTTTTGGGTAGGCTTAAGTTTTTCTTTAAGACAAATTTGGTTAGAGATCTTTTGTTTATGTATTTTAAGTATGAAATTTTAAAATTAGCACAAGCTAAAAATATGAAAGTAATTTTAACATTATATCAAAATCTGTTTGACTCAAAAAGCAAAGAAATAGTTTGCATAACAGAGTAAAGTATTAAAAAAGCTGCATAAATCCAACACTCAGCCAAATAAGTGCAAATTCAATTCTCTCGTTATGATTTGAAAATGTTTGTATACAACCAATAAAATTATTTTTAAATAAAAAAATAAATCTCTTATTTTTCATTTTCTTTTAAATGAAAGAAATCGAAAGAGCTCAAATCCACTGCAAAAACTCTTACTAAACAAACAAAAAAAGCTTTCATTAAACATCACGTACTGACAATTATCCATTCATTCAAATAAAAACAAGTGAAAGAATGAAAGTAAGAGCGGCAAAATCTTAACAACAATAAATGACTAAAGCCTAAATTTATCACAATCATGAAATGCTTGTTTAGCCGCCCTCTTTTCCCCTTTCATCAGCATGCCATCCAGTAATCTTTAATCTTCTTTTTTTCTCACTTGCGAATTTTTTTTTCATCTTGATGATGATGATGACTACTTGAAGGGTGGTGGAAAAAGAAGGAGGGAAGATAGTTGAGAAATGATAATAATAATGTATAGTAACACTCTGCTGCTGCTCAACTTGATTTACATTCATAGCTCATATTTATATTTTGATTTAACTGATGTTGTCTAATGTGGTTTTCCTCCTTCATTTTGATAATAGTGAGCTGTAATGTAGAATGTAGGAGGGAAAAAGATATAAAGATGCATGTTCACAGCTGTTACTAGTCAGTAATCAATTTAACTTACTTTCATTTTCTCTTAAAAGCCACTGCCACCACTTCCACCACTCGCACAACCCACCGGTACGATGTTAAATCAACAAAAAAGTTCAACTACAAATATACATCAAAGTAGCAATGTAATGGTTACAACTACCACGCAGACCGCACCTATATCAACTATCAAGACTATTACATCGACATCGACTACAACAACGCCAACTGGTGTTGTAAAACCAACACCATCAATTGCCGTGACGCATTCACAGAGTATTGAGCGAGAAGAAGCGGCATTGCTAAACCTAACGACAACCCACGTGAGGTCACTATCACCAAGTAAACGAAAAGAATTGAAGAAATTTATGCAGCAAAAGAACAAGCATTCAGCATTCGATAAATATCAGAGGTGATTATTAACGCTATGAGCATACAGAAGCTATAAATTTATCACGATTCAAGCTAATAATAAAATTTATTTTCCGATCCTTTCGTTTTCTCTTTTTTTTTCTGTAACATATTGCGTATATACATCATAACAAAAACATTTATTTGTGCGCATTCAACGATAAATAGGTCAAATGAATCGCTCGATTCGAATGTTAAAACCTCTACGGAATCAATTTTAAATCGAAACGAGGCGTCCGAAGGAAGTACCACAGAGGATTATATGACATGTACCGATAACTCGAAGCGTACGCACACACATCCGGCGCAAGGTATTAGATACACTACCACGTCTTCCAAAGGCACAATTTTTCCAACATCACATATTGCAGGTTAACAACAAAAAATTTTTCTTTTCTGTTATGCTTCTGTGAATTAGTGATTTTTTTGTATCCACATTGATCACTTCTTATTAGTTAATAATTTGGTGTTAGAAAACTTGTTCATAGTTTGAATTTGAGTGTTAATTTTCGAATTAACTATCGAAAAAAAGTTTATCATTATACTGTTCATATTTCAAGATATTCATAAAACAACTGAAACCATAACATTTCATTATTTTTGCTTCAAAAATTCCAATTATTTTTAGTCAATGTTATTTTGCAATAAAATCAATCAACACAAATCTCAAAATTTCTCAGAAAAAAATAATAAATCAAAAATCATGTCATTTCTCTTATTCAGGTACAACACAAAATTCACAAGCTATAACAATCGATGGTTCTTCATTTGAGAGTGCATCATCATTCCATAGTTTAGCACGCATCGATGCAATCTGTGAGGATACTGCAGTTGATGAAAAGCCCAAATCATCCCCCGCCCATTCTGATTCAAGCACGTCATCGGGCAGTTATCGAATGCCACCGCAGTTGAAAGCTTCATCGCCCTCACGTACTACACTGCCAAAGCCAGCACATGTTATAATTAAAAAGAATAAAAAAGAGTCCGTATCGGATGACGAACGCAGCGATAAATTTCAGAGTTCATCACATGATGAAAGAGATCACAAGGCACTACGAATGCGAAAGCCAAAAGAGTGGAATGAAGAGGAAAGGCGTAGGAAAAAAGGTAACTTTAAGCTTGAAATTGATAAAGAATCGAAAATGCCGCTGTCATCATCGTTTGCGAGAACAAGCACTAGTGTATTAAAGAAAATGTCGCCCGACGATAAATCATCGCTGAATGTTTTAGACGGAACAAGCCCGAGTAAGCAGAAGACACGATTCAGGCCAAAAACTCGAAAAACACCAAGAAACCGCACGCCAATTGGAACAGGTGATGAATCGACTAGCGTAAGACGTTTAAGTAAGACGTCTCTCAATAAGAGCCCTGAAAAACCATCAGTTATTGCCGCTCCAATGCCTCAGCAACCTCAAGTTGCATCAATTCAACCAGCTAAAGTGAGTCCTTTGAAATTCACAAAACCCTGCCATTTAGCATCACCAACAAAACACCAAAAGAAATCATCGAGTGCAATTCAAAGATTAAAAGCCATTTCGACCGAGTCATTGCGCTCAGTTTCACCGGGATCAGATTCGGTATTTTACAACAGTGAGGCCGATTTGCTCGAGCATCAAATTCACTGCCATCATTGCGGAAAGGAAGTAGAAGTTGTGACAGCTGTCGGTGGCGGTTCCGAAGAATCTGTTGTGATTGTCGACGATGGCCCAGATATTGTACAACCGCCAGAGGGTTTTGCTGACTCACCTAATGGCATTAGTAAAATTCCACCAGCATTAAAGTACTACAAACGATTCAGATCGGAAGATAGACGACATAAAAAAGGAAGCAATGGTAGAGCAAAGGTGAGTCATTTAGAATATTAATTTCTTGCATAATTTATGATGACATAAATTTTTCTGTATGTGAGCACAGAGTGAGGAGCGTGGCAGTGAAGATGTGACAAATGGCAAAATAAGAGGATCCGGATCCAGTCCATGTGTTGTTCCTTCGCCTTTTGGTCACGATCATCATCACGAACTCGAACAGGGAATTTATCACGGTAGTTATTCGCATGGTACATGGATTTGTATTGCTGATAAGGATTTTTGGCGAAAAAATGAAATTCCAGTAGATGCTAAATATGCAGAAAGTGGTGGTAGTGAGAGACGTGCTTCAACTGAATCAGAAAAGGAATTTCGCAAGAAATACCAGGCTATTACACATCGTTTGGTGCACAGAAAATCATGTGTCGAAATGTATCGTCGACAAAGCAGCAATTCATTTGGTAAGTGTTGGAATTTTTCTTTTTATAAAGTGCTTTCTTAGAAACAGTTCCTATAAAACTTCAGAGTGTTTGTAAACTGTTTTTGACAGTTATTATAATAGAAGATTAAATTTTAATCTAAAAAGTTTCTTAAAATTTGTAAAAATCTTTTTTATTTAACTTTATTTAAAAAACAAAGAGTTAACTGAGAAATTCTATGAATTTTTTAGGAACTAAACTTATAAATTATACTTTTTATTCTTCTTTCTCACTATTTAGATACTGATAAACGAGTCATTGTACAGCGCCTTTCTGGTGAATTTGGCTTCAGAATTCATGGATCAAAACCAGTTGTTGTGTCAGCGATAGAGAAAGACACTCCAGCAGAAACGTCAGGTTTAGAAGTAGGCGACATAGTACTGTCTGTAAATGGCATATCTGTAGTGGATAAAAGTCACTCAGAAGTTGTCAAGATAGCGCACGCAGGCAGTGACACACTTGAGTTAGAAGTGGCGCGCACCATGAATGCTTTCTCACCTGTTAGTGAGCCATCACCATCTACAACAAGTGAAGGGACAGAGACACTCCATTCTGGTTTCCTGTGGCGAAAAAGTGATTCATGCAAGTGGATTCGCCGCTGGTTTTGTCTCCGTACAGATCAGTGTCTCTATTTCTATAAAAATGAGACTGATATTCAACCCCTAGGCATAATATTGCTAACAAATCACATTGTTTCTCAAGTACCATTTGAAAAGTCGAACCGTCCATTTTCTTTTACTATCGAAACTTCTGAATCGAGAGTTCATATGTTGTCAGCTGATTCACAGGATACTCTCAATGGCTGGATATCAGTACTAAGCCGTGCAGCTGAACAAAATGACCCCTGGCTCGAAATGAACTCTCGAAACCTCAAACTTCCGCCTTCCTCAATTACACGACCCGATTGTGCTGGTTATTTAATGAAACTCGGCATACGCTGGCGTTCATGGACAAAGCGTTATTGTGTACTAAAGGATGCTTGTCTCTATTTCTACAATGACTCAAACAGTAAATCTGCTATCGGTGAGTAGAACATAGCAATAAGAGAGTTTATAAATTGTCGACTAATTGTTCCCAAACAATGACATAACGCAGGCATGGTGCTGCTGCAGGGTTATCGTGTACAGCCATTTGCAATGGGTGGCAAAAAATATGCGTTCGAACTAATTCCCGCCGAGCCAAAATATAGAAGTTACTATTTCCATACTGAAACAGAGATGGATAAAAAACGGTAAATTTTTACAACATTTTTTTACTCTTCTACTCATAAAAACCCACAAACATGAAAATTATAAAAAAAAAATTTCTTTTTTATCTAGATGGGTTGCGGCTCTTGAATATTCCATAGATCGCTGGATGAAAGCAAACTAAAGGGAAGCAGTAGCAACAACCAAAAAAAATTTATTCTGCACACACAATTCACAAATACACAAACATTTATCTCATCGCTATTAAAGTAAAGCACAGCGCATTCATTATTCATAATGTTTGAAATAAAATCAATGGGGAATTCTACTCTTACAAACCAAAAAAGATAAAATAAAAATTACATAACGTTATTACTACTATAGAGTTTAATAAAAACAATTCGCGGACGATGAACTATATACGCACAGCACACACATTCTATACTTAGGTACAGATTAGTTATAAAAATATTGAGAGAAATAAAAATAATTAGCTTTTTATGATAATTGCGAAAAATTGGAAATAAAACTTTTTTTAATGTTCACATTCACCGAAAATAAAGAGAAAATTTTGCACTTTTATTCATTACAAATTGCTTCGATTTGAGTTGGAAAATTATTAGATAAAATTCATATTTTGCTTGATTGGATACATTTTAAATCTGATTAATCTTTGCCATGGAAATATTCAACACACGTTTTCGTGTTACTTAGACAATTAAGAAGTATCCTTGGTTACCAAAATGCGATTGAAATTCCTAACCAGAATATAATAACAATTAGAGTTAAAATGTGAAGATTAAAATTATATAATGAGAAAATTCTTTTATTAAATAAACAATTCAATTTGAAATTGAGTTTATCAACATTTGATGCTACTGTAAAATCAAGTGTGAGATAAAAAGAAAGCTTTGAACTGACGTTTAAAGGGAAAATTCTTTTTGATCTCACATCTCAGTTAAAATTGAAAAGGGAAAAGATGAGAATATAAAGCAGAAGAGAAAAATTCCGATAAATTCATAAATTTTGCTCTAGATAAACACTAAAAATTGAATTTTCTATTAAAATTTTTCATAGTTTTATGATCGATAAATTGAAACTTTGAACTTTGATGGCTTAATTAGGCGTGTTGTTAATTGAAAATTTGTTTAGTGTTTTTGAAAATACACTTTTCTCATAATTTATAACATTTTTGTATTCTCTATTGTAATTTGAACTAATTTTTCTATAAATAGAAAGCTGACAGAGCTATTTAATTAAAATTTTACGCAACAATTGAGCTTGTAACATTTTAACATTGTTGTGTTCTAAAATTACCAATAATTTAATAGAAAACTGCAAAATAAATTTCATTTTAATTTTTGCTGAAATGAAACTTGAGTCTTAATTTCCTAACTGTCACACAATAGAAAAACAGCAATCTTGAAAATAACTCACTGACAGCTACTTTCTTATTTAGCAATTTATTGTAGTTTTCTCAAATTACACACAACTCGCAACAAAAAGTTTCACGAATGACTCAATAAACTACCAATAACTGTCATTTGCAGTATTTTTCTCATAAAATTAATTGACAAATAAATAAACAAGTGACATAAATCTCAAATCTCATAAATTTCCAACTCAAATTTATTCGATGATTGCACGAATTTTCTATCTGAACAAAGGCAAAAAAATCAAAATAATGATTTAAAATTTAAATTGTTTTTTTTTTTTTGAGTTTACAATTAAAAGAAACATTTAAAACTTATGTAATATTAAAATGAAAAATTCTTATGGTAAAAATGAGACATAGAAGTAGTAAACGACCATTTAGTAAAATTAGACACAAAAAAAGAGAAAGAATTAACTTTAATTGAATAGATATATTATATATAAATGTTGAATAAGAGAAAAGGAAGAAAATTTTATCGATATATAAATATAAAAGCGTGCACGTGTGTGGTAAAGTGTGTGTGAAGTAGAATGTTGCTGAAGCCTCATTCATTATTAAATCACACATATAAATATTGCAACCACGACATGGCAAAAAAAGAGGAGCAAAACTCATTCACACACACTTATATACTTAGCAAAGAAAAAGAAGTAGAGTAAGTAATTAAATTGTCAGAGACACCTTTTCGTCATAATGAAAATTAACTTAATGAATGAAAAATAATTAAAATGGGTGTTTAGAGCTTTAAATATTTAATAAGATGTGTCAACTGCGGTCGTATGATAAGTTTACAATTTAACATAGTAAGAAACATAAAAATTGACGGGATGATGATTAAAGTTTTTCCCTTAAACTCGCACAGAGTGAAAATTATGCTAATTTGAAATTCTACACAAAATTAAGTTCGTTTATGAACAATTTTTTGCCTTTTTAATTTATCATGCTGAACGGGTCCCATACGAGAAGAAAATTAAATTTTTTGCTCTCTATTTTCCTTCCTTTCAATAGAAGCTCATTTTTTTTAAAAATAAAAAAAGATATTAAAATAAATATATATTAAAAAATTGAAGTGCTTTTCAAGCAACAAACTCAACACGAGCACAAAATTTTGTCGTAGCATCGCGATAAGAGAAGGAGAAAATTTCATTTTTTATTAATTCTATTTAAACACATATCATTTTTCAATAAAACAAAATGATAAAGAAATATTTGAATGCTACGAGTTTGTGCTAATGTTGATTTTGAATGCTTAATTAAAATAAAACAAAAAAAAATAATTAAAAGAAACATTTTTAAAAAACAATGTTGAAATAATAAAAATTTAGGGCAAAGGAAATCAAATTTTTTGAGTTTATTATTTATCATGTTGATTTATAAGCTGTCAACTTTTTCTTCTTTTCTCTCTCTAGATGAAGCGTAGGAACATTTTACAATTCTTAAAAATCCAATAAGCTATAGCTGAGTTACCTTTACTTTAAATCAAAATCTATTGATGTTTTTCCAAATTTAAATTAAAATTGCAAAAAATGTCTTTGCCTTCAAAAATTTTAAGATTCCAAAAAAAACCACTTTATTATATTTTCTCTTCCTCAATAATTTTTTCCCACACAATAATTCAAAAAAGCTTTTAATTTTACCAAAACTTTCTCACTCGTTTTATAATTTGCTGGTTGAAATTGGAAATGGAGAAAATTGTGTGTGATATAAATTCGCAGAAGGCTCGACTTGATTTTAATCTTTAAAGATCAAAAGAGCAAAAGTTTTATAAGTAATTTATATATGAGACCTTTTTTCCTATTTGTTCTCATGTCAAACTAAAGAGTAAGAGAGAGAAAATTAGAAAAAGATGGAAAGTATTATGGAAACAACAATAATCAATTTTTATATATATACGTATGGACCACAATATCATTCTGGTGAGAAAAGTTAAATGAATGTTAGATAAATATATATCACACAGAAAAATATACTTATAATAGAAGTTACCTACAATTTTCGCCCCAAAAACTCAACTAAAAAAGAAAAAAAGAGAGATAAAAATGTTTTTGTTCCTTTTTTAATTGTCCCAAGGGATGAAAGTGAAAAATTTACGAGCATAATAAAAGTGGAAAATATGCAAAGTAAATTCAGTTTTTATGAGCAACGTCCAGTGAGAAAAAATTCAAATTTTTTTTTTGTCTTTAAATTCTTCATTTTCTATTAAAACATAGTGATGAAAATTTTCTTATGAATATTTAACGAAACATAAAAAAAAGTTAATTTTTGGTGGAAATTTACAAAGATATGAAAGAAAGCTTTAAAATTGATATTTGTGGTGTTTCCTGATTGTTTAAGTCTTTTAGTCTAAAAGTTTGTGAATGGAAATTTTGAAGGTTTCTTTTTTCGTTTTGTAATTTTCAACCTCTGGTTTTATATTTCATACTTTTTACCTTTAATCTGATGAAGAAAACTTTTTACAAACTTTTTATTATTCTTCTTTAATAAAGCTCACCAAATTTCTTAGCTGAAAACACAATTATGAAATATTTATGATGGAAAAAAATCTGTTCATGGAATAAAAAATGTTTATAAATTTAATTCTTTCACCACAAAAAAAAGTTTAATCATCCAGAAATAAAATAAAAAATTCTTAATGAAAAAAAATATTGCTAAACTAATTTGACATCAAAAGCAATTTTCTTGTAGTCGGAAGTTGCATTATTTTTCAAAATAACACAATGAACTGATCGACATATTTCGGTCTAATCAGATCCTAATCAATTCAAGGTAAAGTGATTGGTAGTGAGTCAGCAATATTTTCAGGGAAAGAGAGAAATGAGCTCAATAAGGGGTTATTGTGAAAATGAAAGATTGATTGAAATCATAATATAGCCAGTATTCACTAAATAACGACACATGGGGTAAGCACTTAATGTACGTCTGCGGGATGAGATTGAACATTTTCTGAATAATTGAAACATTCTTAAACTCTATCCAGTTTCAGCTGTCTTCAATAGTGATAAAATATTGCTGCCACCATTGTGCCATTCTACCACAACACACATATATATTAAATTCGATTAAAATCTCAATCCGTAAGCATTTTATTCCTTGAACCAAATATAAAAACTCTATTTATAAAGTAGGTCACAAAAGAGAAAAAGAAAAAAGTTTAAATTCTGTTATAGCATAAAAATACAAAGTCGTATTTAAGTAGACAAGAAAAATGAGAATTTTTTAAATAAATTAATATCAAGGTTGAGAATTCTCTTTTGCTTATAAAACTTCTTTTAATTTCTTTAAAGTTTTTCTTTTGAATTTTTTGAATTCTAGATTAGGATTCTTTTTTAAAATTTTATAGATTGTTAATCAATTTAAATAGATCAATTTCATGTTGAATTTTCAAAAAATAAAAGAATTTTTTAAAAAAATAGTTCTCAATCCTTGTTCTATTGTTAATTTTTTTATTTTATAATGAATGAGCAAAAAATGCGGAAGTAAAGCTCAAAATCTATTAACTTTACTTATTCTAATGTTATAAATTAATTAATGAATTGCGAATTAATTGATTTCCTTCTTAAATGAAAGAGAGAAAAAAGAAGAAAAATTTTCTTTCTTAAACTTTAATCCTATATCTATTATAGAAATTACATATACGTGTAACACAAAAAAAACGGAGACAGAAAAAGAGCATGTATGTATGTTAAGGTTATGAGAGAGAAAGATTTTTCTGCCAAGTTGTTTAGATAGCTATAAATGGATTTAGTAAAAAGAAAAAAAGGAAGAGGAGAAAAAAAGTACTTTACAATATGAATGTAACATATATTGTATTTTTAGATGTGGAAAAATTTTAGAATTACATACATAGGAGATTATATCAATGTTAAATTGATATATGAGAGAAAGAGAGTGATTGAAATAGTCCTCGTCAGCTACTTACATACTTCTATCAATAACAATGTCATTTCTTTTTTCCTTTCTTTTTTATCTATTCAATGAAAAAATTGAGTTTTTTTAAAAAGAAATAATAAAGACTCTAAGAGTTGTAACATGATCTAGGAAGAAAATTCAATAAAATGCGCGAATGAGAGAAAATGTAGAAAATTTTCAATTCATGTAGATTGAATCTTTTTACTATTCAATGTAGAGAAATTGCATTTACACTCAAAATTCTTATTATTAAAGAAAATTTGATCAATTTTTATTAGTTTAATTTGCATTTCCTCTACATTGAAACTTCTCTCATTCCTAAATTATTTAAAAAAAATTCTTACTTTTTTTAGATTTAATTTTCAGATTTTTAAAATCTTCGATTAAAAATAATATGCTTCAATTGTGGATCATAATTGAAAATTTCACCATCAATAAATTCAATTGGATTTCCACTAACATCAATTTTGACCAATTCTGTGCAATTTTTCAAAGAAGTTTCGACAATTTCCCTTATATCATTGCCACTAGCATCGATTTCCTTCAATCGTCCGCATTCACCAAAAGTCTGATCATTAATTATCATCAATTGCGTGCTAGCGACCGATAAAAATTCCAAGTTGGGAAACTTTTCGAAGATAATTTTTGGCACTTTGCTAAGTGTTGAACGGCTGAAGTAGACTCGTGTCACATCTAAATCACTATAACTCTTATAATGAGCACCACCAATTGCTGTTAGAACGAGATCAACACACTCCAATACACATGTGTATTTTCGATTCTCATTAAGGAAATAACGACAATCACGCTCATGAATATTAATTGTTTCTGTCATTGTCATGTCCGTGGTGCTCGTTGATGAAATTTCTGCATGAATCTCATTATCGCTCGTTAGGCGTGTTATGTTCCAATTTTCTATGCACACATCAAAATCATCATCACTGACTGAATTCTGTACTACCTTGTTTGATATGATTGCGTTTGTGCAATTATTGCCACAAAAGCGAATTTCAAATGTTTCACGTTCTCCTGGAAAAATGTTAAAAAATTTCCCATCAATTGCTATAATCTCATTATAATCGAAGAACAGTGAATCGAGAATTGGATTATTCCTGAAAAGTTCAGCAGAAACTTCCTCAATGTCATTGTGGGTTAAACTGAGTAATTGAAGTTTTCTCAATGGATAAAAAAGATCACTATGAAAATGTTTCAATTTGTTGTGGTCAATGAACAGATGTTGAAGATTTCGAAGTGGTTTGAATGTTTCAACTTGTAACTGTTCGATATTATTTTTTGTCAGTACAAGGTAAAGAAGATTGTCCAAGCCATTAAATGCATTTTTATCAATTTCCTCAATTGCGTTTCCTGGTAGATAAAGATTCTTCAAATTACCACAATTTTCAGCAAATCCTTCAGGAATTTCACTTAATTCCATATTTCTGTCAATTGTTAGGGATTTCAATCTATAACAATTTGTAAAGGCGTTACTTGTTAAATTGCTCAAGTTCACATTCTGCATGCCAATTGTTTCAATATTGGGAAAAATTTCAAATAATTTTGTTGGCACAAAGTGAAAGGTCAATGGCGAATTAAAGCGAACGTATGTGACGTCTTCGTGAGCGAGTCCACTTAAATGTGTTCCATTCACAGCAATTTCTTCATTCTCTTGCGTTATAGGCGGATTAAGACTAATTGGATTGCACGAATAAGTCGACAAGATTTTATCAAAGTCACAATGAAGTGTCGATAATGCGTTTGCTGAGTTGTTGATCGATATTATCAACAATGTAATTACAATGTAATGCCTCATTATTGAACTCGAAATTACTTTTCGTATTTTATGACTAATCAGTTCGATCAACAAGCGACAACTGAAAGCAAGAGCGTGAGAATTGTCAAGTAAATGAGTGGGCAAATGAATTAATTTGAATATCAATTTATTCTTCTTTCTTTTTTATTTTGCAATTTAATTGGATCAAGTAGGAAAATGTAATTGTATTAATGCTTTTTCTATATAAGTAGAAAATTTCTTTAATGTTTCTCTACCTTGCTTTAATTGCTATCATATTAATTTTCTCTACTTCTAAATGAACATACAAAAAAAAAGAGTGATAATTACTATTAACTACATGCTAAGTTGTCGTCTAATTGCTTAATAATTGAGTACCTTAAATAATAGATTAAGAAAATTCTTTCACATCTTTATTATAAATTTTTGTTTTTGACTACTATTCAGACATTTCACATTATCTTAAAGCTAAACTTTAAAAGACAATAAACTCACTGTTCTGATATCATTCAACTTATAAACTTTAAACAAGCATTTGAAATTTTATCCCAAAAGGCAAATACTTGTTGTCGACAGCTGCTGCACCAAAATTCCATTCACTATATTTTATATTGTTGTAGCATCAAATAAACGATAATTGAGTAGCTTAATTTCCTATCATATTCTAATAATGATAATTGATTGAATATTGATCAAAGAAAACCGCAACCGACATCCCACTAGCAACCAATAGCATTTGCAACCAATTCACAGGAATACTGAGCAAATTTAATAATTTTTCTCTCATCATCGTCCATGACCGAGTAAATAATGACAATATGAATAGAGCAAACAATAAACCTGTCCATAAATCAATTGTCTAAAGATTAATTGTAATTGGCTACTGGCACTCGATGTTGAGTACTTTGATGGAATTGCATCACGAGTATTAGGATAATTTTTATCTCGCTTATAATCTGTAAAGAGAGTCAAATAATCAATTAATTGATGTGATAGCACATTAATTATTAACAAACTTTTCTGCCTTGCTTTGTTTATATGCTCATACAGTGTTGATGAGCTCAATAAACTAATTAATTAATTATTATATCCATTCATAAACTAGAGTGTACTAAATGATTGAAATCGATATATTGTGCACAAACAAACTCACTCATAAATAGCCAATCTGGAAAAATTCAATTAAAAATCACCCACCGTAATAAATAAATCTCTTCTTTTTTATATAATCCGTTCCATTTATCGACAGTGTGCATTCGATTGTGGATGGCGAATGAATGTTTTTGTCTATTCGTGACATAATTGATTTATTGAAGAAACCATTTTCATCATTTTCACTTCTCTCTTCCGATATTACACTAAAGTTTTTATTAATGCTAAAAAATTCAGTTTTAATTAAAATTTTAAATTTTACAAAATTTACTTACATAATTGACAATTCTGGCTCTGGATAAATGTCTTTAACTGTGCAAATAACGATAAAAACTTGTGAACTCTCCATATAAAAATTTAAATCATGATGATAAAGTTCGAAGCTTCTTTCTGGCACTAAAATATATGAAAAAATTTTATTTCTCATCTTTAATTTATATCAAATTCAATTTTATGACTTCTTTTCATTTCTTTACCAATGACTTGCATCCTTGCTATCTTTCTATCGTGGGTGCTATATGTTTGCACAGAGCACATCCATTCACCTAGAAAAATAATATCATTGAGTGAATGAGCAAGAGTGAGAGTCAACAACCCAGCCTCGAAAGGAAATTAAAATGCATTTCACTCTCGTACACACCTGTGAGATTATAGTGAGGCATTAATTGAATTCCACGGTATTTAAATTTTGAATTTTCATTATTCGTAATGAATGATGTGTCGATATGATATTTTAGTGCACTCTGCCAATAAATTTTTGATTGTGAGAAAAGAGAATGTTTTATAGCTATGGCGTCATTTCAAGATGAAAACATTTTAATTAATCATAAATTATTTATGATAGCAAATGGATAAAAACTTCTGGTTTTCACTAACCGAAAGAGAGACAATAATTGATTCATAACAGAAATTGATTTCAATGTTTTGTAATTATTTTAAAAAAAAAATATTTGCAAAATTTTGCAAAATAATAAATTTAAAATTTTTGTAAACAAAAAACTTTAGATGTAAACAAAGAAATTTAAACAAAAATTTTATCGGAAAAGTTTATTAAAATTGGCTTAAACTGACTTAATTTGGCAATAAAATTAAATAATAAAGCAAGAATAAGAAAATTAAAGTAAAAACTCATTTAATTTCTGTTTAATTTCCAAGAAATCTCTGATTAATCAAATTGTTATTTCACCTTTTTCATAACTTACAAAAATGTATGGCTTTCGAGGTGGAATCCATTGATAAATTAGATGAAAACCATTATGACTATTATGATACCATTTAAGCACAAAACCAACGTCATCCACTCGAAACTCATAATCACAATCAAGAATGAGTGGCCGGCAGTAATTTAAATCAATGACATAAGTTAATGGCACTGACAATTTTGTGATTTTAATACACGACACGAGAAGCACTGCAAGGCGAAAATTATAAATGTTGCTTTTAATGGAAAAATTAATAATTTATGAGCTGAGTGGATCGAGAATAAACTGCAAAAACACATAAATTTCTCTCCAACATCAGCAATCACAATTTAATTAAAACTCACGATTGAACTGAAGCACAATCAATAAAATTTTCAAAATCATTTTATCAATAAAGAATTACAAACTTTCCAGTTGAAGAAAACCAAAAGAACTGACAGAGCGCACACAAGAGGCTGAAGGTGCATACAGATTTATTATTTATTTATGATTTGCAACATCATCGCATGCTCATAAACTCATCAATATTGTAGTGAGAAAGAGTATATATTTTTAAACCCATTGGTGCTACTCGAATGTGGTTCCATCTGTCGAAGCTAGCACAAACATTTTCTTATCAATGGCACTGCGTGTATAAACTTGAACTTTGATTACTCGCTTGTTTATTTGTGATTTAATTATGTTTTCACGGACAGTAACTCAATTCATTAAAAGAAATGTGAGCTCAGTAAGAATTGTAGAAGTTGGCCCACGTGATGGACTTCAAAATGAAGCTAAAATTCTTCCAACAACCACCAAAATTGAGTTTATTAATCGTCTATCAAAAACAGGTTTAAAAAATATTGAAGCCACAAGTTTTGTGTCAGCAAAATGGATTCCACAGATGGGTGATAATGTTGATGTGATGAAAGGAATTGAAAAAGTTGATGGAATCACTTATTCAGCCATTGTTCCAAACATGAAAGGATTTGAAGATGCTGTTGAAACAAAAACAACTGAAATTGGTAAGATTTTAAAATTTTCTTAAGTGTTTTTGTTTGTTCAAATTATGATTATTCATTAGCTATTGGTGGTTCAGCATCTGAAACTTTTACTAAGAAAAATTTCAACTGTACAATAGCAGAAGGAGTTGAAAGAGTTAAATCAATCATGAAGGCAGCAAAAGAGAAAAATATCAAAGTTCGTGGCTATGTTTCAACTGTTATTTCTTGTCCATATGAAGGAAAAATTAAACCTTCGGAAGTTGCAAAAATTAGTGAAATGTTACTCAAAGCAGGCTGCTATGAAATATCACTTGGTGACACTATCGGTGTTGGAACACCTAATTCAATCAGTGAAATGCTTAAAGAGGTTTTAAAAGTTGCTCCAGTTGAAACTTTTGCTATTCACTATCATGACACTTATGGACAAGCTCTCTCAAATATTTTGGCATCACTTGATCTAGGAATTTCTGTTGTTGATGCTTCTGTGTCAGGATTAGGTGGTTGCCCTTATGCAAGAGGTGCTAGTGGAAATGCCGCAACTGAGGACGTTGTGTATATGCTTCATGGTTGTGGAGTTAAAACTGGAATCGATTTAGAGCTATTAATTGATGCAGGAAAATTTATTTGTGAAGAACTCGGAAGACAATCAGAGTCAAAAGTTAATCGTGCAACAAGAAAAATTAAGCCATAAAAATATTTTTATAATATTTATACAAAAATAAAAAGAAAATGTATCCTAAAATGTGTGAGCGATATATTTGCCATCTTTTGAGTATTCTGACAACTTATGACCGACAATCAGCTGATGTTAGTTTACAAATTCTTTATATAATTTATACAGAAATATATTTAATTTTAATTATGTTGTCACGCACATTCAGTAAATTTATTAAAAGAAGTGTGAGCTCAGTAAGAATTGTTGAGGTCGGTCCACGTGATGGACTTCAAAATGAACCTAAAATAGTACCTGCTACTACAAAAATAGAACTTATTAATCGTCTATCAAAAACTGGTTTGAAAAACATTGAAGCCACAAGTTTTGTATCTGCCAAGTGGGTGCCACAAATGGGTGATAATGCTGAAGTGTTGCAAGGAATTGATAAAGTTGATGGAATTTCTTATCCAGTATTGACACCAAATTTAAAAGGTTTTGAGTCAGCAATTGCTGCTGGAGCAAAAGAAGTTGGTGAGTGCAAAAAAGATTTTTAATGAATAAAGAAGAAAAAATTATAAATTTGTTAAACAGCGGTCTTTGGTGCAGCATCAGAATCATTTACAAAAAAGAACGTAAATTGTTCTATAGCAGAAAGTATTGAAAGGTTCAAATCAGTCATTGATGCAGCAAAAGAGAAAAATATCAAAGTTCGTGGATATGTTTCAACTGTCGTTGGTTGTCCCTATGAAGGGAAAATTAAACCTTCAGCAGTTGCTATGGTAAGCGAGAAACTTTTCACTATGGGCTGCTATGAAATTTCACTTGGTGACACTATCGGTGTTGGCACACCAGGAACTTTTAAGGAAATGCTGAAGGAAGTTTTAAAAGTTGCTCCAGCTGATAAATTTGCAGTACATTGTCATGACACTTATGGACAAGCTCTTCCAAATATTCTCACATCTCTCGAATTTGATATTGCTGTTGTTGATGCTTCTGTGTCAGGATTAGGTGGTTGCCCTTATGCAAGAGGTGCTAGTGGAAATGCTGCAACTGAGGATGTTGTGTATATGCTTCATGGTTGTGGAGTTAAAACTGGAATTGATTTAGAACTATTAATTGATGCAGGAAAATTCATTTGTGAAGAACTTGGAAGACAATCAGAGTCAAAAGTAAATCGTGCAACAAGAAAAATTAAACCAAAATTATAATTTGATAGTAAAACGAGTTAATTATGTGCCTGAAAAATTGAATTTTTGAAACTGATGCATTTATTGTTAAAATTTATTAAAAATAATTACTGAATAAAAATCTTTTAATTAAATCATAAATTTTTGATTGCATTTTCAAAATGAACATGTTGAATGAAAAACAATAATAGTCATTTGGTAAAGGTCAGTAATCATTCAAAAATGAACATTTACGAATCATTTATTGCACATTGTATACTATTGATTAAATTACATTCATATCACCTCAATACATTTTTTTTGTTCATTATTGTTCAACAATACATTTCATTAATGTCATATGGAAATCATAAAATATTTTTTACTCAAAAAATCCTTTACGATTAAAATAATCCAAGAGGAAATTTAGTCGTTCTTTCATGTCATCATCCTTGAAATAATCATTTTGAACAAAGCGCATCGGTAATAATAAAAATGCATAGAGAACACCAATAATTCCACGCTTCATAAAATGATTATGAATCTGAATCAATGATGGAATGGGTCGAGCATAATTTAGCAGTATGAGAGTTTTGTACAATGTTGAATGATAGTGCTGAATGAGTGTATCAAATTGATAGTCAGTTATTTCATTGGATGCTGATGTAAATAAAACATAAGCCAAATCCAAGCCGGGTGAACCAAAATATGTTAAACCAAAATCCACCTGTGAAATTGAATTCATGAAAAATTTTAATAGGTAATAAAATTTTAAATTTTCTCTTACCATTTTAACATCAATAGGATTTTTCTCTTTGTTATATTTAAATAACAAATTGTGCAACCATAAATCACCATGACAAAGAACTCCTAATTCATCTTCACTGAGAATAAAAGCTTCCGACACTTTGTCAATCATGTTCTTTTCAAATTCTCTCAATTTTGGAACCAACAAACTATTTGGGTTTTCTTTTTCAATCTCTTCTTTCATTTTCTCAACAGCATTTGTGAACATGGAGTGAAAAATTTTAAAGTACTCGCTCACATTTGGAATTTGATGGTTTGAGAAGAGCTCTCGATTTGTCTCAAACAGAGCAGCTGTTGATGCATGAAATTTTGCCAATTTTTCAAGTGTTAATCTCAAATGACTTTCATTCAAACCTGACCTACGTTGAACTCTCAAATATTTATCTTTTGACAATTCCTCCATAACTATGTACTTTGGTTGTGGTCGTTTATTCAAAGTACGTATGATGCTACACAATAGACATCGATCAAATATTTGCATGTAATTTGAATTATCACACTCTCTCATACTCACTTGCATGTTATGTCTGATGTCTCAATAAGTTGAAAAAGATGTCTCACTTGTGGCAATATTTTCTGATAAAAGAGCAATTCTCTCTTAAATACATCGTACTTTTCAACTGCTTCTTCCATATAAGGATTATAAATTGCAACTTTTACTATCATATTCATTGATCTAAAACAAAAAATTAATTTTATTCTGAAGAGTGCATGCATGTTTGTAAAACACCTACTTTAAGACATTACTGGCATCAGTATAATTTGTAACAACAGAAGCTTGATCGCACCAGTAACTTTCCTCTCTTTTAGTAACATTACCAATTTCAAATGTTTTTAGAAATATTGTTTTATCATCATAAAAATCACGCAAGATTTGTTCAAAGAATGAGTTATTAATAAAAATGTATTTTCGTAAAAATTCTTTTGGCATTTTCTTTCACTTCCAAAGTTCAATTTCTAAAAGCTAATTTTTTTAAAATCGATGCTACCACTTGAAAACCTTTGTGAAAACTAAATGAACGGTGATAAAAAAGCAGTGATTTCGCTATCATTTTGTCAATTTTTAATTGATAAGATTTTGAGTCGTTTTTTAGAACGTAACGATTTCTTTTTAAATTTAAAAATGTTGATCTTGAAAAAAAATTGATCTTGTGTTTTTATCCGAGATATTTTATAAAAATAACATTTTTAATAATTTCTCACTAATTAATTTATTAAATTAAAAGTAAAATAATAAGATCAAAATGTCTGAATTAGTAATATCTCCAAAAGCTTACATTAAAATGATTTTCCATGCTGGTAAGTGTAAAACATGAATTTTAGTAAAATGTAAATTCAATTGATTTCAATTAATAAATGACACATATAATTCTACAGCCAAATATCCGCATTTAGCAGTCAATGGACTATTGCTTGGATCAAAAACAAGCAATAAATCGGAAATAACTGATGCTGTGCCTCTATTTCATCAATGTTTATATGTTACTCCGATGAGTGAAGTTGCTCTTATACAAGTAGAAGCACGAGCAGCAAGTGAGAATCTTCAAATTATTGGCTATTATGCAGCTGCTGAGAATTTCTATGACAATACAATTGACAAAGTTCCGGCAATTAAAATAGCTGAGAAGATTGTTGAAAACAATGGAAGTGCAAGTGTAGTTGTTGTAAGTTTCAAACATTTAAAAAGAAAAAAACATGAGGTTTATGACTTTCTTTTTCTACATTCTCTAGATTGATAATAAATCAATTTGTATGGATATGAAGCATTCTGGTTTAAAAGTTTGGCAATGGAATGATGGAAAATGGACCAAGGCAAAGCACAGTTTAAGTGATTCTCGTCATACATTAGATGCTGTATCATTGCTACTTCAAAGAGGAGCAATGAAAGAATTGTACGATTTTGACAACTATCTTGATAACACTGAACATGATTGGAGTAATGAAAACCTTAATTTTGATCTCAAAAAAATTCTAGCTATGCATTAAAATTTTATAAATTGATTGGGTACATGTAAAGAAGGGTTAAATAAAATATGATTGCTTAATTTATTTATCTGGCTATTTCTTCACTTCATATTTTGGAATTCTGTTATGAAATAATTCATATCATTATATTTAACTTCTATCGGCTTCGGTTTTCTAAGTATTTCTTATCAAATAAACCAGTAAATATTAGGATGTAATCTTATCAATACAAAAATATTATACATGAAATTGTGCCATCAGATATTGAAAACATAAAAATTTATTGATAGTTCATATTATGCAATTAACTATATTGAAACAAAATCAGTTTATTATTAATAACTAAATTCCATATTGTTTTTATAACACAAAATCCTTTTTAAAAAATGATCCTTCACAGTGATAACAAATCTAAATCTTAAATAGATTGCGCAGATAAAATTGACTATAAAAATTCACACATACACCATATATCAACCAACGAAAAGAAAGAGTACATAAAGTCAATAAAAAATCATTTTTTTTGGTTCAGTTGTCGATCAGAGCTTGAAAGTCTAACATCAATAGATGAACAGTAGAGCACGTTGTCTTTAGTGAATACAAAAAAAAATAATGTGAGTGAATTTTGATAAGCGATGATAGGAAACGGTAGATAGATAAATTTCAATCTCGCGTGCCTCACTACCATATGCAATTTCTTATCATCATTATTTGTTTGTTATAACATAAAATATTACTATACACAATGGACACATGCTAAGTGATAAGAACTGATAATATAATAATTTGAGAGGCGTGTAACATAACATGTAATGATCATTATTATGACGTTATCTTGGATTTCCCTTTCTCCCAAAAAAAGAATAAAAAGTCAAACGTGAATTGCAATATTTTCTATTTTAGTTGCAGTTTCAAAAGAATTGCAGCATTTTAGAATTTTGTGTATTTTAATTTAAATTTGTGTGTTTTCAACTAAAAGTATTGTTTATTCTATTGCCTAATAAATTGATTATTTCAGTTTATATCAAATTTTTTCAACATAAAACATACAATTGATCAAATATAAAAATTTTTAAAAAATGACTGACCTAAATTATCAATACACAAAAAAATGGCCACAATATTTGGCTGGAGCAGCAGCATGTAAGTGAAAGTTGTTAATAATATCATAAGTTATTTATTTAGTCTATTTTTGTGTGCAAAAAATAATAAATTTAAAAAAATGCAATTTAAAACAAAATGAAATCGAAATAGAAACCAAACTATAATATATAAAAATGCTTTATTTCGTAATATTAATTAGAGTTGTTGCAGTAATTACATATCAAGATACATTTTAAGAACCAATTTTGATTCATTTGATAAAAATCGGGTTTAGTTTGCAAAAAATTTCTAAACTTTTCATTTGTCTCTCAGAGTTACTCTAGATTTTTTTATATTCAGGCTTTTTTAAATACCATCACCTGTAACAAGTACTTGTGATATTAATTATTTTATTATTTTAGCTGGAGGTGCATTAGCCGTCGGAACAGCTTTAGGTTGGCCCGCGCCACTTGAGGGTAAATTATTAGATGAACAAGAGCAAGGCTTTGAAATCACACCAAGTCAATGGGACTGGATTGGTTCGATTATAACTATAGGATGCGCTATCTCGTGTAAGTTTTAAGTTATAACTCACATTATTGAAAAGTGGTAGATTAAGAGTTATTGAGATTTTATTGGGAAAGATGCTCATTTTTTTTTAAAAACCTACCCAACTTCAACTCTGCAGACTTGTATAATGTATCATTTTTCTTATAGGTCTTCCAATTGGCTTTCTTATGAATAAATTTGGCCGTAAATGGACAATGTTGAGTTTAGTCATTCCATTTTTAATTGGATGGGCTTTGCTGATTTGGGCACAAAATTTTGCAATGCTTTTAATTGGTCGACTTTTTATTGGTTTAGCTGGAGGTGCTTTTTGCATCAGTGCACCTCTTTATTCAGCAGAGATTGCTGAAAAAGAAATCCGAGGAATAATAGGCACATTCTTTCAACTTTTAATTAATTTGGGTATTTTATTCGTCTATTGTATTGGTCCTTATTTAAGTGTCTTGTGGACAAACGTTACTTGTGCACTTGTTGCTGTGGTTTTTGGTATCGTCTTCTTTTTCATGCCTGAAAGTCCTGTTTATCTTGTCATCAAAAATCGTGAAGATGAAGCAAAACAATCTTATAAATGGTTAAGAGGTGAATCATTTGATCCTGATAATGAAATCAAAGCATTAAAAGACGAAATTGCTGAAAATGAAAGAAATAAAATATCGTTTCGAGAAGTTATGAGATTAAGGGCAAGCAAAATGGCAATTTTCATTGGGTTTGGTCTAGCCACTTTTCAACAAATGAGCGGTATTAATGTGGTCATCTTTTATTCTACAAGAATTTTCAGAGTAAGTTGGTAGCAATATTTTAAATATTTTTATTAAAAAATCATTAATTTTATGAATTGTGACAGGAAGCTGAAGTTGATATGGATGAAGATATATCGACAATCATTATGGGCTTTATAAATTTTAGTTTTACAATTGTTGGTGCACTTTTAGTTGATCGTTTAGGACGAAGAGTTTTATTACTCACATCTATCATTGGCATGACTCTCTGCACGTTAGCTCTTGGTGTGTTCTTCTTCTTGATCGATAATGATTTAGCTGAACCTACTTCACTGAGCTGGCTTCCATTAACATCGCTTAGCATTTTCTTGATTGCATTTGCAATTGGTATGGATTTTTTTAGAAATAAACTTTTCTCATTTAGTAAGTTATGCTTTATTTAAGGTTATGGTCCGGTCGTTTGGTTAATGATTTCCGAAGTTTATTCGAAAGAATTATCAGGTGAAATAAAAAAATTCTATTTAGTCAAGAAGCTAAATCTTGATAGCTAGTTTTTTACATATGACATATTTAAATGATCTTTTATAGGTTTTATTTCACCATTTACTGGATTCTATAATTGGATGTTTGCTTTTATAATCACATTGACCTTCAGACCTATTGCTGAATTAATTTCTACAGGTCCAACTTTCTGGATTTTTTCAGGAGCAAGTTTCATCGGTATTCTATTCACATTCTTTGTTATTCCTGAGACAAAAGGAAAATCCATGTCTGACATTCAAAGACTTTTATCCGGTGAAAAGTACATTCAAAAAAGTTAAATAATTTTAAGATTTAAATAAAGTTTGTTTTTTATAATCGTTGCCAATAAAATATTCAGTATTTATTTGCAAAATACAATTTGACTTGAATTCATTATTTTACATTTTATTACAACATGCGTGTGTTGAAAATTTGCTTTTTATTTCACCAATTAATTTTTAATAACATGGATACAGATAATCATTAAAATATTATTAAAGAATGTTATTTCTTGGGATATTCATTTTATTCAAATCTGAATCTAATCAAATGTTCAAAAATATTAAAATTTTTGTTGTTTTGTGTCACTTGTACCTAAAATTTCTAAAATTTTCTACAGGAATGAAATTGTAAGTGATCTAATTTTCATGATTTCAGTGCTGTAATAATCTTTTTCTTGATACTATCGCCTGTAGTCGTTAATGATCAAACAGAGAACGCATTTATTAAATTTTATAATAAAATATTTGGAAATTCACGAAGAAGATGTGCTGTAATTATCACACAACTGATCATGATTGATCATTGCCAAATTTATTATGTTGAAAATCCTTACATAAAAAAATCAACAGCAATGCATATTTTAAGTGAATATAAGTTTAATTTAACTGAATTTCTTCAATGGGAATGCATTTGTAACGCTTTGCTATATGAAAGTGTTCATGAACGAGTTAAATTATTACTTTTAGCTACTTCAAAGAAAACATCAAAAGAAATCTATGAATGCTATGAACCTGAGAAGACAGGGTCAAATTTAAAAACAACATTCTTTTACTTCATACTTCATTAAGAAATATTGGATTCGTATTCTTATTTCTATTATTTTCTTTGTGTTTATGTTCATCCTGCTATTAACTATAATTTATAAACTTGTCATATTAATTATTACTTGTCATATTAATTATTACATTTCGACGAAATGGTGATAAAGAAATTATCGAATAAAATTTATATTCACTAAAATGATCCTAAAATATGTTATGATATTTCATCAAAAATTTTCTGTTTTTTATTTTAATAACGGAAAATTTAAAACAAAAATATCCTACATAAAATTTGCGCACCTTTTTCATACATTCATTTTATTGTTTATCATTAATTTTCGTTTGTCCCCATATTTTTAGATTTTTTATAAATTGATATAAGATATTAAATAATGTCATCTCATTGCAATAATATAAGTGAACAGGTAATAAGAATTTTATTAAATATTGCATCACAGAATTATTTACATCGGTTTTAAAAATAATTTTCTCAGTCAAAAAAAGAAAAGAAATCATTTAAGTTCAGCTTTTCTAATTGGAGCGATATTGAGGATCAGAATGCATCTGTATTTTCTTATTCTGAAGAGAGTAATGATTCTTTTATGAGTAACAGCTTTGAAAACAAACCATATTCTTACGGAAAAGAGGCAATTGTTACTTCCGTTGGTCTGGATGTTTTTACTGTTCAACTAAAAGAACGAATTCTAGAAATGAAATCTTTTTTAAATAAACTTCAAACCATAGCAAATGAAGCCGAACCTCTAACTAATTTCGAAAAAGGAGAGCAATGTCTAGTTAAAAATCCCTTCAATTCAAATTGGATAAGAGCAATAATTATAGATGCACATCTTAATGACTCAAGTACACTCATCACTGTTGAAAATTTTGATAATGGTTGTACATATTCCTTTGAGAATATAAATGAGTTTAAAAAATATCCAATAAAAGCTAAATATATTGATTATTATGGAGTAAAGTTTATGTTGCCGTTACGAATTCATCAAGATCACAAAGAATATTTTAACAAATACATGTTGCAAATGGTCAATCAAACAATAAGCTACAAAATTCTATGTAAATTCGAATATGCATATGTTGTTGATATGATCTATCAAAAGGTGAATGTCGTTAATCAGTTACTCAAAGAAAACATGGCAGTCAAACTGGAATTTCTACCATCTTCAATTGTTGAAATCGTTAATATTCAGAAACTTAGTGAATTTTATATTCATTTTAACAATGATGAAAATTGGAAAAACATAACTATAAATGTGCTAAATTATAAGAAAAAAAAGTTAAATGAGGTGCCAAAAATTGGTTCACTTATAATGGCTAGAAATACACAATGCTGCTTCAATGGTTGTTGGCATCGTGCAAAATTAATATCAAGAGTCGATGATAATCTCCATGTGCTTCTCATTGATTTTGGATGTGTGATAAAAATAACTCAAGATGATGTTGGTGCTATGGATAAAAAAATTTCAAAATTGAAATCTGTTGCCCATCGTTGTTCCTTGTATTTACCAAAAGGTATTTTTCAAACTGATGAAGCAATCAAAAAATTTAAAGAAATCGCATTAGAGAAAGACTTTTATGTATGCACTATTAAAGCAGAAGAAGATCACACAATAGTAACTCTAACTACCAACAATTCTGAAACAAAAGATGTTACAACTCAAATAATTCCATATTGCGAGAAAAATTCAGATTTAGAGATCAGTAGTGAATTAAGTACCATCACAGAAGAGTCTTCTTCAATTATTTAAAAAAAATTATTTTAATCATATGCATCTTATATAAGAGTATTAGAATAAGTCAAGTAATTTATATTGTATAATATTAATCAGAGGAATTTCAGAATTATATCAAACACAGCAAAGCTCTCTATATCAAATAAATAATAAATTAAGTATTTATGCTTATCTTTCTCATTGATAACTCACAAACACTTATTCACTTCACGCTCGCTTGTTCCCGTTTGCTCATTTCATTTTTCTCTCTCTCTCTTTCTCAAAAAGCCCCCATGAATAAAAACAACGCGAAAGCATTTACTTGATATTTTCCACTCTGTCAATCAGTAGAGTTTTAGCGCTTCCATTTATCGGACGTGTTTTCCTCTTAAGAAGCTTAAACCGCAACAATAATTGAATAATTTTTAAACAATTGTTAACATTTTCTTCTTATATGTGCAAAAATTTTTCTACGTGTGTACAATAAATTAATATAAAAAGAAATTTCAAGTGCAGTGCATCAATTGATTTCTACATAAATTAAAAATTAATTTTTAAGTAAGTAAGAAAAAGAAATTGGATATAAGATATTAGGAAGGAAAAAAGTTTTTTAATTTTTACACGCGCAGACACACAAAAATGATCACTACACACAAAGCGAACATGTGAGAGGTCTGTCTCATTGTTATGATTTGCAATGCAAACGTGTGTGCTACACTAAAATAAAATAAAAAATTCATTTACAGCAAACGTGTGTAATACATATTTTATCAGAATAGACAGTAAATTGCTTCATAGAAAAAAGTCTAATTTATGGGCTTTTAAAACAGATTATTCGAATAATAAATGATTTTTTTTGAGACGTAGAAAAATGTGAAAGCAGATAATTGAACTGAAGGGCTTAAAAGTTTGACTGAAAAAATAAATATCAACCTCCAATGGCTAATAATTATGTTACATTATGAAAATGAAAAATTTCACTTTGTTGCTATCTACGCTGCCGGCAGTCTGTTGATGTTGATTTAATGCAATTATGTAAATGGAAAGAAGTGATTTTTTTCGGTAGCCCTTGAATTTATTTGGAATTTAATCAGTTAAGTTAGAAATATTCTTCGATCTTTAATGCATTTTTCAATGTCATAAAGCAAATGTTTGAAGTTTTAAGTTCATTAGACTTTTAAAAAATGCTGATTTGCTTAACCATACAAAATACCGTAATATACAAATATACGCCCAATTTAGAATAAATGAAATAAAAAAATACTGTGATGATCATTTTATAATTAGCAATAAATTGACGATTATCAATTTTTTTATATAAAATGACGTTTACTCATTGCATTTTCTAACCTTGCCATTGCTCACTGCATTAAGCTATGAACTATATAAAACAAGATTTTCAAGCTCGTCAGACATGCGGAGTTGCATTTTAAATCTTCATTTACACTTTCATGAGTGTATGGTTGCAATAATTCTTACTTGGAAATTTTACGCTTCTGTGGTTTGCTCTATTTAAATAAATGTGAAAGAAAAAGAAACAGCAGCGTGCAATTTTGAGACAACAAAAGAGGGAGGAGAATTTGCAGTTGAATGGAAATTGCACAATGGAAAATTCAATGAGATGTAGCAATCGAGGAACAATTGAATGATAATCAAGTAAATAAAATTCTGTGACACATATTTTGAAATATTAAGTAAACAAATAATAAATGAATGATTCAGATAATAAAATTGTACATTAGGAAGTTCTTAGAAGATTACTCAAATAATAAGCCAAATTTTTAACACATTTTAACCAACCTTGACAAACTGTGCCTTCTAATTTTAGAACATTTTCTATTTTTAGATTTTCACACATTTCTCTTGTTATCATCTTCATTTATATTTTAATTTTCATGACACAAAATTCAATCAAATATTATTTTTAATTAGAAGAATGACAAAATTGATAAAGAAAAATATTTTTTAAAATAAAATAAACATGTTTGCAAATCACACTTGGTCTACTTTCTTATGCTCGCACATAGGCATCATCACTCTTGAATGATTTGCAAGAATGTATCTTATAAGAGGAAGTAATGGCTATTGATTCATTAGTACCGCTATTTTTTGCTAATAAATCGTGAGAAATTATAGCTATTTGTTATCAACGACGGCCTGTGATGTAATTGACTGTATTTTATATGTCATTATCAGCTTTAAAACACTCCAGCTGAAATTATCAACCATGATTAATAAAAATTCGCAGAAAAGGCTGATTTTTGACAGTTAGATTACGAGAATAAGCGTGTAAAAGTAAATAAAGTTCTAAATTTAAAATACCCACTTAAATCAAAGTGATGTATGTAATGCAATTGAAATGCAATCAATCTTGATTAGCTTCCATTTTAAATTTATAATCAAGTTACTTGCTAGTAATAAAATACTTGAAGTATTGATAAAAAAAAATCATTCAATACCCTTCAATATAATAAAAGAAACGCAATTTTAAAATACTTTGGAAGTTCCAAAAATTATTACTCAACAGCAAAGCTATAAAAGTTATTTGTCGCAACTATTCATTGCATGCCAATTTAAGGTTTAATTAAATTATTATTGAACAAATATGAGCTCTCATTTGTCATAATTTAAATTGCACTTCACATCTTTATCGCAATAATTCTTCTTGTTTCGTTTTAATGAGCATATAAAAAATACCTGTTGATAATTCAATTATTTACTTACTATTTTTGTGTTAAGAGTGTATGCGTAAACGTACTTATAGACAAAGAAAAATCTGTTGAAGTGTCGGACGGATATTAAGTATGTAAACTGATAATAATATATGGTGACATATGTAATAATGAAACTATAAATCTTTTTGAGAAGTTGTAAATGTGAATATGATTCAATTAATAAAAATAATTCAACTACAATTCAATTTATGCATCTAATATGACCTAAATTTTTTATTATTGAACAGCAATCAATTGAACTTTATTTTACTTTCGATTTTCATTGCAATCAATTGCAAAATCCCACTAAAATTATTCTATTTAGATTACGTTTCTTATTGCTATATGTAAACGAATGAATGACAATTGTATATAATTGAAGTATAATCATCTAAATTGCCTGTCTCGTTATCTTACTCTCTAAAATAAATTGAAGAAAATACTCAGGAACGGAAATTCAAAGAAAACGGAGGATGAAAAGAAGACAGTCATGCAATGTTCTGTGATAAGAGAGGAAGAATTGTCAAAATTCTGCCAATTAAACTGACAATGTGGGCTTTCACATTTCCTCTCTTTGTCTTCTACATTCCATTCTCAAATAACTTTCCCTAACTTCAATTGCATTTTAATCAATTATAAGCATACAAGCTGGTTAAATGACAATAAAAATCAATTAGATATTAATCAATACATATTTCTTTAATATTTTGCCGCTACCATGATATTTATAAATAACTTACAATTTGTCAACCCATTAAAAATCTAAGTATACACACAAATCTGACATTTAACATGCTTTTACGAATGAAAAGTAAGTGTTAATTATATACTAATTGGTGATAATTAATTAATTATGGTGTTCAAAATTGATAAGAATATCGTTCAATCAACGGCTTTTATCATATCTTATCGGTGATAGCGATATTAACTTCAAAATGTCGTAAAATTTTGAGGAAAAACATTGAAGATTCTTTTTTAATTGCATTTAACTTACTAAATTGATAAGAATATTTAGATATGATAAAATTTATTTTAAAATTTTGCATTCATTTTATGTATCATATATTTTTTTAGATATGTTAATTTCGTAAAACTCAAACTTTAACGAATCTGCTTTTCGCAAGGTGAATTGAAATCCAATTTTATAACTACACTAAATTATTTCATTTATAACCTTGATAATGAATTTTTTTTATTAAATAATAAATTTGATGTTTTTATCTGTTTAGTTATTCAACATTTTTTTCCTATTTGATGAAAGCGTTGTTGTTTATGAAATGAAATGAAATAATCACGTAAATTTGTGTACTACATTAAGTGAAGGAATAATAAGGTGACGAGAACTATAAAAAGTATGTGTCAAATGCAATAAATTGGATCATCATTTAAAGTGAATTCTTTGCTGTTTATGAGTGATGAAGATCATTAATGTAATTTCATTTGTTTATGACTTTAATTGTGTCATGTGTTATTTTCTTATAAACGGAATTTTTCGTTCTTTTTTTGCATGATTTAATTTCATGAAAAAAGTGTGAACACTTGAGTAATTAAAGAAAAAAAAGAAGGTGGAAAGATTAAAATTTGAAATTCAAAATCAAGCTTCAACTTACAGCTTTTAAGCAATTGAGCAAACGAAAAAGTTTTAACTTTTAATAATTATGATTGCAAATTTATTGTGGTTTTCTTTATCTCAATAGAAAATTCATTAGAAATGTTTCATAAATTTTTGGTACGTGAAACAGAAATTAGTCAAAAAATAAATTCATAGTAAAATAATATGCAAAACTAATGACCACTAAAAAATCACGTATTTTTCATAAGTAAGAAAAATTCAAGTAAACAGATTAGTTTATTGAAATTCTTATCAAAATTATTTACAAAATATCAATTAATCAAAACTGTTTTTATAAACAAAAAAGCAATTATATACAGGGGTAAATGACAGGTCAATATCAAATTTTACTAAAAATCTACGACTAATCATGAGAAAAGTCATCTACAGGGTTAAGAAACTCAGAACAATCGAGTAATTTCAATTTCATTTAAGCGTGTGACCTGAACTCTAACGGTTGCACAATTTTCAAAGTAACTTTCCAGTTTCATTCCAATCGCACTGGAATATATCATCAAAACAAAAATCTTTTGAACCGAATAAAAAAATATCTTTCCGATAATTTTAATGATCTCTTGTCACTTGTTATTATACGATAGACTTGAAAAGTTGTGATAATTAAAATAACAAAATGAGTGAAGACGAGGGTATAGATGAGCGTTCGCGCCTTTTACCTGCAATTCCGCATAGAAGCTATGTCTATGCAGACGAGCTGGTGACAACAAAGAAACAAATGAATCATAGAACACAATATAAATGCATGATTTATATTTAATTACAGAGTCCGATACTTGAACAGGCAGTATCAAGTGAACAAATGACTCAAACGCAAGACACTAAAAAATTGCCACAATATGTAGCTGCATTAGCTGCAACTGGTGGTGCACTGGCTGCTGGCACAGCTTTAGGTTGGATAATTGTGCATTTATGTTCTTGTATGAGAGTAATGATTATTTTAAATCTGCTATAGGATGGACAAGTCCTGCAGGCCCACAAATGACAAATGGCACAGCTTATGATTTTGATATTGGAGAAGAAGCTGAATCTTGGGTCGGATCTTCTCTAAATCTTGGTGCAGCTGCAATGTGCATACCTATTGGAGTGATTATAAATCTTATTGGTCGTAAAGGAAGCATGCTTGCTCTTGTAATTCCATTCATTCTCGGATGGGGACTTTTGATTTGGGCTCAACACTTATCAATGTTAATTATTGCACGTGTCTTTATTGGTATTTCTTGTGGAGGTTTTTGTGTTGCTGCTCCTCTTTTTATTGGTGAAATTGCTCAAAAAGATATTCGTGGCACGCTTGGTTCATTTTTCCAACTCATGATTACAATTGGTATTCTCTTTGTATACGCTGTTGGTGCAGGACTGAAGGTATATTGGTTGAGTATTATTTGTGGCATTATTCCAATCGTTTTTGCAGCTGTTTTTATTTTTATGCCAGGTTAGTGAACTTTAAAAAGTCAATAATAATTTCAAAATCAGGCAATATCAATATTTTCTTATCAAACAGAATCACCAACATACTTAGTTATGAAAGATGAATCACAAAAGGCAGCAAAATCACTTAAATGGCTCAGAGGCGAGCAATATGATCCAGCAGAAGAAATTGCCGAACTTCAAAATGATATTGAAGAAAGAAAAGCTCAATCAGTTTCGTTTGCTGAAGCAATGAGTCGTAAAACTACAATTCGCGGTCTCATCATCAGTCTTGGTTTAATGTTTTTCCAACAAGTGAGCGGAATCAATGCTGTTATCTTTTATACAAATACAATTTTTGATGCCGCTAATACAGGAATAGAACCAGCTCTTGCTACAATTATTATTGGTGTTATGCAAGTCATTGCCACTTTTGTTTCAACTATGATTGTTGATCGAGCTGGTCGACGAATTCTTTTGCTCATTTCTGATTCTATTATGGCTCTATGCACTCTTGCATTGGGTATCTATTTCTATTTGCAAGCACAGAATGAAGATAATGTCAAGAACTTAGGATGGTTGCCAATTCTTTCACTTTGTGTATTCATTGTATGTTTTAGCCTGGGCTTTGGGCCTGTTCCTTGGATTATGATTGGTAAATCTTTTTTACAATTTTAAATTACTTATAGTAATTAATAGGGTTTGAACTTGCATGCATATTTTACTTGGTTTATGCATATTTTTTGTTAATGTAATTTCAAGTTGACTTACATAGAAATGTCTTTAATTTATTCAGATTGAATTTAATTCATTCGAAACTCAGCAAATTGTATGAAAACCAATGATTCTTTAATTTAGTATATATTTTAACTGAATCAAATTCAATCTGAATAAATTAAAGACATTTTTGTGTAAGTCAACTTGAAATCAACTTAACAAAAAATATGCATATATAAAGAAAAATATGCATGCAAATTCGAACCCTAATTTAGAACAATTTTGTGTAATTCAACTTGCATGCAGGTCATATTTGAATCCTACTAATTATTTTAAAATTTCTTTATAGGTGAACTTTTTGCACCAGACGTTAAAGGATTGGGAGCATCATTAAATGGAACATTGAATTGGCTTTTAGGTAAAATTCAAATTTATTAAAATGCATTCTATTTTTAAAAGTTGTGGATCAAGTCTAAATTTTATCTTTTTATAACTTAGCAAACAAAATGACTTAATTATTTATAGAAAACTTTACATTCTCATTTTAGCTTTTGTAATCACAAAGACTTTTGTAAATTTGACTGCTGCATTAGGACGAGGTGGAACTTTCTGGCTATTTTCTGGTCTTTCAATTCTCGGAACAATTTTTGTCTTTTTTGTTGTACCCGAAACAAAAGGAAAAACACTTATTGAAATTCAAACTATGTTGGCTGGTGAAAAACCAAATGTTAATTATACAAGAGATGAGGAAAAGAACTGAAATAAAATCAATCGAGCAAACATTTTATCACCTAGTCATCCTCTCTCGATCAAAATATTCACATCATTGTTGTTAAGGAGAAGACGAGACATACAAAACTTGCTATCCATAAACTCTAAGATGCCAAATTTATTTTTGTACACAACAAAAAGAAAACATTTTGATACCGTAAGATTTGATGAAAATGATCACATATCCATAATAATAATTCAATATATTTTGCACTTTCTACCTTTTTTTGCTCTCAATAATATCTTCAATTTTCAGCATTTACCAATAACATTTTTGATATTGATAATTTTAATTTTTATTTGTAAATAATTTTAAGAGAAAGTGAAAAAGATAAATTTTATTGTGCAACTTTGATTTTTCACCAAAATTTGTTCTTTTATTGAAAAATAAATTGAAAGGCGGCTATTATGTTTGATAAAATAAAAGTTAAAAATATTTTAAAAATTTATCATTTGTTTAGTCTTTTTTGAATTTCAGTTAGTGATTTTCCTTTAGTTTCTGGAACGATAAAGTATGAAAAGACTGTACCAATACAGCTAATGAATGTAAAAATCAAGAAGCAATTTGAAGTACCAATGATATCACGAATTGAAGGGTATGTTACTGTAACAATGAATGCTAATGTCCAATTTAAAGTTCCTGCCATTGAACTTGCAATTCCTTTAACATCTGATGAAAATAATTCACCTAAAATTTAAATTTTTAAAAATTTAAAATATGAAATTTTTTAAAACAAAATTTTTACCAATCATAATCCAAGAAACAGTGCCCGAGCCAAATGAAAAAGCCGAGATAAAAATACAAACTGCAAGCAATGGCACATAACCATAACTAACAACTGTTTCATCATCGCTTCTATCCTTAATTCCATAAAATATTCCCAATATTAATGTGCATAATGCCATCAATAAATCTGATAACACGAGTAAAAATTTTCTTCCAATTTTATCAACTGTCAATGTGGCAATGAACGTTGCAAGCATCTGAATCACTCCAATTATAATTGTTGCATTTTCTGGCTTCAATTCAAATTTTGCGTCACTAAAGATTGTCGTTGTATAAAAAATTACAGCATTGATTCCTGATAATTGCTGAAAGAACATTAATCCAAATGAAATCATCATTGCTTTTCGTGATGAAATTCTTTTAAGAGCTTTTCCAATATGATGTGATTGTCTATGTTCTTCTTCATTAATCAATTCATTAATTTCCTTCTTTAAATCTGTCGTTCTTCCTCGAAATTTTTTCAATGCATGAACTGCTTCTTCATTTTTTCCTTTCATAATCTGCAATAAATTTAAAATGAATAAAATTTGAATAAATATTAATTGTTTACATACATAATATGTTGGTGACTCGGGACAAAAGAAAATGCAAAATCCAAACAGAAGTGGAAATAATCCGCATATTGCACTTGTCATATGAGAGCTCAAATTCGCTCCCAATGTATAAACAAACATGATGCCTGATGTTATAAAAAGTTGAAAAAATGAGCTCAATTTTCCACGAATTTTCTTGTCAGCTATTTCTCCAATGTAAACCTGACACCAAAGTTTTAATAAAATAAAGTTGACATAAATTTTATTACTTACAGGCATAGCCACACAACATCCACCAGATGCTATTCCTAATAAAGCTCTTCCTATTAATAACATTGACAAATCAGCAGCTGTTACTAATAAAACCCAACCGACAATAAATGGAATAAGAATCAAAAGCATCGTGCCACGACGACCAATTAAATTTATTGAGAAACCCATAAGTATGCAAACACATGCTGCGCCAAAATTAAGCATCGATCCAATAATAGAAAATTGCAATTCAGACACTTCAAATCCATAATCATGATTAATAATTTTCTTTTGCAAATTTGCTGTCCATCCTAGTGCATTGCCTGCACAAAATGCACCCAAAGCAGCTGAAATTTTTTTTTTATTTTTAAAATTTTCAAATGATAATTTAAATTTATTAATTACAAGATATTGCAGCAAAATATTGAAGAGCGATTCCCATTTAATTTAGTTATAAACTTTTATTGTCAATCTGTCTGTAAATATCGTCTGCTATCAACTAATGACTACAACAAACTAAGCAAAAGTGAGAAGAAATGAGAGAAACTTTTCGCGCGAATAATTATTTATGACGTTGAGCAGAGCGCCACTATATAAGTAGCAAAATTAAAATAAACTGCAAGTTTTTAAATATAAGTAAAAGAGTGCAATTGTTATTTATTTTGCTCTCTTCTTTCTCTTCAGAAAAGGAAAGTAAATAAAAAAAAATTAATATTATTGTATTTAATTTAAATTTAAAAATTAAATTTTTTAGAATAGTTTTATTTTATGAAAACATAAAAATATTAAAAATACATTTTTTATTACAAATACAAAATTGTTTCAAGCACGTGCTTTGACTTTCTCTCACTTTTTATAAATAATTTGAACGCCTTAAATTTCTACAACTCTTCGTAAAGAATCAATCGATTGATCTTTGTTATTAGTAAATGCTGAAAATTGAAGATATTATTGAGAGCAAAAAAAGTAGTAAATGCAAAATATATTGAATTATTATGGATATGTGATCATTTTCATCAAATCTTCCGGTGTCAAAATGTTTTCTTTTTGTTGTGTTAAAAAATAAATCTGACATCTTAGAGTTTGTTAAAAGCAAGTTTTTTTATGTCTCGTCTTCTCCTTAATAACCATGCATTGTCGAGTGACAGCAACAAATTGGATAATTAATTTAGTGCTATTTTAATTAAATCACATTTACTTGACAATTTAGTTTAAAAATCAGGTTTATTATGTCATACGCATGTTGATTATTGATAATTAAAAGGCAGTTAAATGTGAAAAAGTAATTTTTATTTTTCTCATAAATTTTCAATTTTATTGAGCAATTTGTATAATCTTTCAATTTAAATTTTATTCTCTTTTATAATAACCAAGATTGCGAGCTTCATTAAGGGCAGCAATGAAAGAATTTAAAATTTCTTCACAAGTCGGCTTGATTTCAGCAGCAGGAAGTACAAACAATGCTGGTGTATCAGGTGGTCCTCGTAGTTCAATGGTAAAAACAATAGGAACATCATAATTTGTATAAACATAATCACGACTTGAACCGCTACTTGGATAAATTGTTTCTATTGCACTTCCAGTTTTATAAATTTTTCCATGAGTATTTTTAATTGCTTCAATTGCTTTCTCTCCGATTTTCTTTAAATCATCATAATTTTTTACAGGTTCTTTTGTCCAACCGAATGGGGACATGTAAAGTTGACTGAAACTATGCAAGGTGTAATAAGTTTTAATATTGCACTTCACCGCATTGTCATCGAAAAACTTTTTGATAGCAGCAGCTTCAGGTTCAGAAAATGCATGGGATCCACAGAAATCGTAACTTGCTTTGTCCATTGAAGCACCAATGCCACCAAAATCAACATCAAAGTTGCGATTCAAATCACACCCCCTTGAACGACCATAAGGCTTAGTATTTTTTCTCCAAAGTCTATCTTTCTCAAAAGTATATTTATAACCATCAGCATTTAATACCGGCACAAAATACCAATCGAAATTTGTTGCTAAATCAACAACTGCTAGATCTAAAAATTAATTAAACTTTTTAAATGATGAATACTTTTTATAAAATTTATTTATACCTTTAGAATGAATCAATTGATCAATCAAATAAGTAGCAACAGCTGGTGCAATCCATTCCCTCGCGTGTATGCAAGCATCAATAAAAATTCCAGTATTTCCTTTTTGTTTCGAAATTTTCAGTCCTCTAATTGGAAGTCCTTCATAAGTCAAACCTAAATGAAGTGTTTCAACAAAATCATTTTCAGCAATTTGCTTATCAAGCCATGCAAAAATTGTCTCGAGATGAAAATAATGATCCCAATCAAATTCACTAGCTGGAGTATCTTTTGGTTTGATTGTTGCTTCTTCTTCATCGATAAGTCGTTGAATATTTGTTTCCAAAACAGTGCATTCAATTTTATATCGCTCAATAAGATCATCAAGTTCATAAAGTCTAGAAAAATATTTTTATTAAGAGTTCTTTGACATTTTAACCTTTTCATACTTATGAGCAGCGACCATAATTGTAAGATTTTGTCCAACACATCTTGCATGTCCATAAAATGTATATGAATCAGATTCAGCCTCGAGTTCTTGAAATAACTTCACATGTTCATCTGTCTTCAATGCAACTCTAATTAGTCGGTAATTATCGTATCGTGCTTTGCCTTCCATGACAATTTTTAATTTTTAATTCACTCAAAATGTGTTAATTTATTGCTTTTGATGAATGAAACTAAAAATATCAATGATGAGTTTGCAAAAAAAGATTTATCTTTTTGAGAGGTCAAAAAACTTATCAAAAGAATAAAGATCTTTTAAATTTGTTCTTCTGTAAATTTCTTGTTATTTGATTTAAAATGAAACTTTTACTACTTAAGAAAACTCAAAGTATAATCAACTCGTTTCAAATATCTTTAAATTTTATCAAAAATTAAACTTTAAAATGATAAAAAATTGTAAATATTGACAAAGAGAAATCAGAAAGAGAGCGGTTTGAAATTATGAGAGAATTTCTCTCTTAACTTGTTGCATTTTTATTTTTTTAAAGGGTAACTAGAAAAATAAAATTTTAAAACAATTTTTTATCAAAAAATTTAAAGTTTTAAAACTTTGACAAAAACAAATTAAAATTGAATGTAGATAAAAAAAATTCTCAATCTTTTTCTTAAAAATTTTATTGTAATTTCTTATTCAAAATTTAACGATCAAGAACAAAAGATCACAAAAACTTTACAAATTTTAAAATATTTCCAAAACCTTACATTCTATCTACCCTAAACGATATTATTTTTAATTTTCACTAAACTGCATCAATCAGCTGTTTTCTTTACTCTCACGAGAGAATATTCTCACAAGAAAAAAAAACCGGAACATTAAATAAACTTTTCATTCAGTTACCGCATAACATTTAAACCACATATAAAAAAAACTAAAATGCCAAGAATAAATTATCGAATAAACATTTTTTTCTTGTTCTTTTGTGCATTATCAATCGTGATGTCGTGCGATACAGTTGGTAAAAAAGCGAGATACGATAATTACAGATTAGTAAGATTAAAATTAAAAACTCAGGAACATGTTGAAATTTTACAAGAACTAGAAGAACAATCGGATTCATTTACATTTTATGGACATGCACTTAATCCAGAACAAAATTTGACAATTCTTGTCGCTGCTCACAAGTGAGTTTAAACTAAATTTTTATAAAATATTAAAAAATTGAATAAGAAATTTTCATAGGATTTTTGAGATTCAAGATGTAGTAGATAGATATGGAATGGAATTAGTGGTTTTGGTGAGTTCATTGCAACAAAGTATATCTTATCATTTTTATCAGCAATAAAACAAACAATTATTGGCAACGACACTTGAAAATTTTTGTATCTTTTATTTTTAGGAACCAAATATTCAACGACTTATCGATGAAGAAGAAGCAACAATCAAACCAAAAGATACTCCAGCTAGTGAATTTGATTGGGATCATTATTTTCATCTTGAAACAATTTTTGCATGGCTTGATAAGCAAATCACTGAAAATGATTTTGTTGAAGCACTTCATTTAGGTTTGACTTATGAAGGACTTCCAATTAGAGGACTGAAAATTTCAAAACAAAAAGGAAATACTGGAATTTTCATAGAAGCTGGTATACATGCGAGAGAATGGATTGCACCAGCTGTTGCTACTTATTTGATTGATCAATTGATTTATTCTAAAGGTATAAATAAATTTTATAAAAAGTATTCATCATTTAAAAAGTTTAATTAATTTTTAGATCTAGCAGTTGTTGATTTAGCAACAAATTTCGATTGGTATTTTGTGCCGGTATTAAATGCTGATGGTTATAAATATACTTTTGAGAAAGATAGACTTTGGAGAAAAAATACCAAGCCTTATGGACGCTGCAAAGGTATGAATTAGAGTAAGGTTGTGAAAAATATGTTGTTTAGCTTTAAATTGTCTATTGAAAATTATAACTGTGAGTATAATTAATTTTGTATTTATACTTTAGGGTGTGATTTGAATCGCAACTTCGATATTCATTGGAACACAACTGGATCATCTTCTAAAAAGTGCACTTATGATTTTTGTGGTTCAAGTGCTTTTTCAGAACCTGAAGCTCTCGCTATTAAAATTTTCCTAGATGAGCATGCAAACAAAGACAGAATTCAAAGTTATTTTTCATTGCACAGTTTCAGTCAACTTTATATGTTTCCATTTGGTTTTACAACTGATCGTGCTAGAAATTATGATGATTTAAAAAAGATTGGTGAAAAAGCAGTTGAAGCGATTAAAAATACTCATGGAAAAATTTATAAAACTGGAAGTGCAATAGAAACAATTTATCCAAATAGTGGTGACAGCATGGATTATGTTTATACAAATTACAACATTCCGATTGCTTACACCATTGAACTAAGAGGACCACCTGATACACCAGCATTGTTTGTACTTCCTGCTGCTGAAATCAAGCCGACTTGTGAAGAAATTTTAAATTCTTTTATCGCTGCCCTTAATGAAGCTCGCAATCTTGGTTATTATAAGCGAGATGAATTGTGACCTAATCATTAATCAATCTCATTTCAATTTTCTCACAAAATGCGTAAAAAATAAAATAAAATGTATCATGAAAATCAAGAAGAAATCTGTTGTTATTTTTTACTGCCGTTCACAAATTCTCTTTTCTTACTCTTTATTTATCACCGTGGCGATCATTCCGACTGTCTTTTTCCCATTTCTTTTCTCAGTTATTTTTAGTGTGTATTCACAATTTCTTAGGTACACAAGCATAATCAGTAGTTGAACAGCAGATTATCGATTCTTTTTAATTTCGCGTAATTTTTTTTACTAATTATTATTTTTGATATTTTAAAGTAAGTGTGAAGGTCAAATATAATTTTTTTATCTGTATCAATTTAATTAGGATTAATTAAGATGTGATTTTTTTTCACTTTCATCACATTGTTTGTGAGAAAAAAATAAAAGAAATATTTTTGTATGCTAGTTGTGATGTTTCAATTATTTTCTTTTATTGTGTTGTAGATGTGATAAAAAAACGTGTAGAAAATAAGTTTATGAATTTTTATGAAAAAAATTTTAATTACAATTCTAAAATTTTATTGAAAATTTAAAGTTTTATTTAAAATCATTTCCTATATGGTTAAAAATAAAATGAAATTTCAAAACATCTTTAAACTACATAAACAATTAACACACGTAATTAGTAATTGTTTCACTTACACATTTCGGTTAGAAAAAAAAGAGTTAATGACGTAATTAGCAGAGTGATTGAATAAAACGAGTTTATTTTATTTATTGTAAGAAGAAACTGTTCCGAAGACGTTTATAAAATTTTTATTTGTTGAAAACAGAAATTTGTAAAATTAAAAATTTAAATTGAAAAAATGTTAAATATTTTTATCTTGAAAAATTAAAATTTTCTAAAAAATTACTCGCATTAAATTTAAGTATTTTTTTTGGCCATTGTTGGTCTTATTGTTTTTATTTTTATTTTTAAATAAAAACATGTTAAAAAATTGAAAACACTGGTAAATTCTCTAAATAAAACGTATAAATAACGAAATTAAAAATTTTTAATGTTCAAGCGCGAAAAGCAATTATTAGATAATCAAATAATTAACAGAACTTGATTAATTAACTTTCGAATAAAACACGTGGGTTTTTTAATATCAACAAAAAAAGTTCAATTAAAATGTAAGTTAATTTCAAATGTTTACACTTTAGAAACAAGTATAACAAGAAAATTTTTAAGATTCTTTTGTCATTTAAATGAATAAGAAAAGAAAGAGCTTTTTTATTTTTCAATTCCTTTAAATTAACTAAATTAATTTTATTAAAAAGAAGAAGAAATTGTGATAAATACAAATTATTCATTTAAATAGTTTATCAAATTACCAAAACATCAAATTTATTTTAACAAACATTTTTTCCACACGGCAATAACATAAAATTCCGGCACGCGATAAAAATTCACAAATTCTTTTCTTTTTTCTCCATTAACAAATGAAATTTTTTCTTTTTGTCAGCACCTGTCTAGTGAAAAATTTTCATTCATACGTGAAAATGGAAAAAAAAATATTGCGTAAAAATTTCCCCATTTTTCTTTTTCTCCAATTTTTTTTCTATTTTTGTGATGCTCTTGGGCAAGCATGAGATAAAAAAGTGTTCTGCTATTCTGCTTTTAAGTGACTGGGCATGAACTTAAAATTTTTTATTTTAGTCTGTGTCAGTTTCGATGGAAAAGTGTGCTGTCTGTGGTGTTGATGCAAAGCAAAAATGCGCCGGATGCAATTTGATATTTTACTGTTCACGAGAGCATCAAGTGATTGATTGGAAGAAGGCACATAAGAAATCATGCAAATGCTTCGAGGTAATTTATATTTAAAGATTTTAATTAATTGCATTTTATCTTTCACTCATATTTTTCTTTCTGCAGTTCGAGAGCAATGACATTTTAGGTCGTTATATGATTGCAAAGCGTGACATCAAGCCGGGTGAAATTATTTTGAAGGAAAAACCAATGATCATTGGCCCAAAGACAATTTCGCATCCAATTTGTTTGGGTTGTCATAAATCTTTGATACCAATAGAGAATGATTATTATAAATGTTCAAAATGTACTTGGCCATTGTGTGGAAAAAGTTGTGAAAATTCTGAATACCATAAGGATGAATGCAAACTTTATTGTGAAAAAAATTTCAAGTCATCAATAAAATTTTGTGAATCAGCAAAAGCTGAATCAAGTTATTGTGTGATCATGCCAATTCGAGCTCTATTGTTGAAGAAATCAAAACCTAAAGTGTAAGTTGAGATTTATTTATTTTAATCTAATCGACTGTGATTGATATTTTTAATCCACGCGATTTATTTTAATCTTGGTTAAAATAAAGATTGTTTTTAATCCTAATTTAGTGTATAGATTAAATTTTAATATTTAAAATTAAGATTAAGATTATTTTGCTCAAATAACTAACTCAAAATGAAAACATTAAAGTCTTCCTTTACTTCATCTATTTGCAGTTACGAAGAATTTTCAAAATTAGTCTCACATCTTGAGCAAAGAATATCAACAAAACTTTACGAAGCACTTCGAATTAATCTCGCTCAATTTATCACAAATTTTATTCAATTTCCTAATGTGACTGAAAAAGAAATATTAAACATTGCTGGAAGGTTTGATACAAATTGCTTCGAAGTTATTCTTCCATCAAAGAAAATTAAGGCTCGTGGAATTTATTTAGAAACAGCAATGATGGCTCATGAATGTGTGCCTAATACAAAACATTTTGTTGATGAAAATTTTGAAATGCGAGTATTTGCAACAATTCCAATAGCAAAAGGTCAAAAAATTCTTACAAGTTATACTCATCCTTTAAAAACAACAATTGAAAGACGTTTGGGAATAAAACAGGCAAAATGCTTTGACTGTATATGTACTCGTTGTATAGATCCAACAGAAATGAGTACATTCGCCTCATCGATCAAGTGTACAGCATGTAATAATGGTGTTCTGACATCTATTGATCCACTTGAGAACTTATCTGATTGGAAATGTACAAATTGCTCACAAAAGATGCCAGGAATGAAAGTCTTTCAAGTACTGAATGAAATCAAAATTAAAATGGAAAATTTAAATAAGAAATCAGTTCAAGATTGCGAGAAATTCTTAAATGATCATGAACATATTTTACCAAATGGCAGCGTTTTTGTTGTTGATGTAAAATATGCACTTTGTTTGCTTTATGGAAATGTTGATGGATTTTTATTCAAAGATTTATCACAAGTTCAAATTGAAAGAAAAATGAAACTTTGTGAAGAAATGATAAAACTTTTATCAATTTTTGAACCTGGAATTTCAAATTCTGTTTTAAATACTCAATTTGAACTTGAAGCTTGTAAAATTGTACTCAAAAGAAATGACAGCAGCAAAGAGAAGCTCCTGAAAGTCTACAATCAATTGATCACATCAAGTGAAGGAAAATCACTTCTTGAAACACGCCTGAAACGAATACCAATCTAAAATAATCAAATTTTTTGTAATTCTAGCCGATTTTTAGTTGTTCAATTAAAGTTTTTCAAAAAAGAAAATTTTCTTTCGTTTATTTTCATTTGCAATAAAAAGTAATTTTTGCATTTTTGATGTTTAAATTTCAGATGGTAGTTCAGAGACAGAGCGCGACGAGAGTAATGCAATTTGAAACTTTTCATTATTGAGTTTTTCTTGTAGTTTTCTAGTTGTTTTTAATTTCTTGCAAATTCTTGTTTTTGTGTACAATAAAAATTTTCATTATTAAGAAAAATAAAAAGTCTAAAAAATAAAGTTACAACATTTTTTTATCATTTTTTTTTTTGTTTCTTTTTTTGTGAGTTTTTAGCAGCAACAAAATTGAAAAAATCATAAACAAAATAGTTCTAAAAAAGAAGTCCTAATTCGCCATTATTATTTAATATATTTTTTTCTTTCACAATTCGAACGACGAAAATAGAAAAAAGAGTTAAATTTAATTAATATGTAATATAATTATTTATATATTCATATGATTATTTATAGAGACACGTAGCATTTTTTTTCATTCTGATGTTGGTTGCATATGAATTTTAGTTTTGATTTTAAATATGATCATATGCAATAGTTTTATTATTTTTTAATTCATAATAAAAATATTTATAAATAGAGAAAGAGAGAGGACGACGATATGATGATGGTGTTGCAGAAGACACGTTAATTTTTACATTATGTTGATTTTCTTGCTTTTATTCGAAAGATCTATCAAAAGAAATCTTAAGAGATTTTTTGTTTGTATCATTTAATGAATTGGCTTAGTCTCTGGTTCGTATTCTTCATTGATTACGATTGGAGCGTGTTTGTCTCTGAGATATAAGCCATAACGTGATGGATATCTGCGTTCGAGTTCTCTCATGCGATCTACGTGGTCATCCCATGCTTGTTGAGCATTTAATGGAGCTCTATGGAGGCTGGCTGTAAATTTTTATAAAAAATTAATATCAACTATTTAGATAATAAATTTTTTATACCTGGTCGTTGAGATGGACGGCTATAGATAGCTCTCGGTGAGTATCCGTAAGTTTCTCTATGAACTGGAAGGTAGCGATAACCGGGAACAGTGATTCTGCCAGCTGCAGTCGATGGTTCATCGTAGATTGTGAATGGTGTGCGGAAATCTTCGCGGCCTTCGTTGGCTCGAATATCCTCAGATCCTAAACATTGAAAATTTCAGTCAATTTTTATATTCAAATTTAAAGAATGTTAAATTTTTACCTTTCAAGGATCTGATGTATGCTTGCCAGAACTTGGCCTTTTTGTTTGGGGTTTCGTTGAAACCAATCATGGCGAGATGACTCTTGAACATTTTGCTTGATTTTTTTGTGGGGACTTCTTTAAAATTTCACAAAAATTCGTTCGCTGCAAACATAGAAAATGAAAAAATTAGAGCAAAAATTTCTCGGTTAACGATTCATGCAGCCTTCAAGTTTCTTTTTTTATGCGAGCACACATTTGAGACATTTTTCAAGTTTGAGCCATATTCAAAAAAAAATATTTTTCACGGGACTTTTTTTCTCTTTCAACTCAAACATTTCGCAATAAATTTACATTTCTTTGCTCTTCATATGAAGTGTCTAAAAATAAAAAAATTATACTTTTCTCTTCTGTTTCTCTCATCAGTGGACGAATAGCCTGAGTTATAAACGAAACATGAAACTGAACAATTTCCAAGTTGAGTGGGCAAGTTTCTTTCTTCTCTCGCTTCTCTCGCAAAAAATTGAATTTATAAAAATCGACTCGCGTGCGAATTCTTGCGTGGGTGAGAAAAAAATTGAAAATTTCGTAATGGCGAAAAAAAGAAGAAAAGTAAATTTCACGGGTTTAAAAATTTTTTCATTTGCAAAATGTAATTTTTTTACTACAAATATTATTCACTCTTTTATGATGATTGACAGCTATTTTTGATTTTTATGATTCATTTAATTATTTCTTACGTCAATGAAATTTGAAAAAGACAGCAAAAGAAAAGAAGGTTAGGAATAATTGATGATGAGACAACTGTGTTTTGGGCTATTTTAAAAAAAATTAATGATCTTTTATGTAGGTATTGATGCATTGGCATGAAAAAATTTTATTGTTACATTAAAATTAGAAATTGAACCAAAAAATAAAAAAAAGGATCCGTTTTTAATGAAATATAGTTTTAAATTTACTTCTCTAAGATTTGAATTTCTAATTTAAATTTTTTTTAAAATTTTTATTAAAAACTTGAATTATTTTTGATTAAATTTAAATTTAAAGCAAAATTAATAGAATAATTTTTGAAATTTTAAATTTTGAATTTAAAAAAAAAATAAATTCATAAAACAATTTGATGTTCAACAATGTAAATTTTTCTTAAATTCAATCTTAATTTACAATTTTTTTATAAAATTTTCAACAATAACTTTGGAATTTTCTATACAAAATCATCAATTTAAATTATTTAGCACACATTAAAAATTCAATGATGATTCATTTCACACCATAAAATTTTTCTGTTTCTCATTGACTGTGTCTAAGCATAATCCTAAGTCTAGCAATGTCAAGAACAACAGCACTTTATTTCATCTTCTTATTCCGTCATATTTGTTTTTCATTAACGCAAAAGTCAATCCAGACATTTTTCATATAAACATTCTACATATTCCTAATGTGTATCTACGCAGGAAAAAAAATGTTGCTCATACTCAATTAACAGTTGTTATCTTTAAAACGAATATTTGAAAATATTTCTAGTGAGGTCTTCATTGGTCGCCAATGAAAAATTTTACTCTGTTTTAAAAATAGACTTTCCCGCACACTCAATCGCTTTTTTGTTATTTAACTTTTTTTCTTTTGCTGCTTTCAGGTGATTTTTTTGATCTAATTTATTTTTTCTTGATGTGAAACGTAAAATTGATTTGAATTTGTTCACTTATGTAACTTTTTTACTCTTAAATGTCCATTTATGGCTTGCATCAAAATAAGACTTTAAAAAATCACTTTCAACTCATTTTTAAAAGTTTCTTTAAATTTTCGCCTTCACAAGTGACTTTAAAAAGAAAATTTTTATCCTTGAAATTTCTCAACTAATTTTAACTTCAACAAAAAATTCTTCACTTTCAATAAAAAATTCAAAAATTTCTTTTCTTCTTTTTTATGACAGTAAAAAATAAAAAATTGCAATTGCAATTTAAATTGAATTTTTACAACAAAAAAAACTTACAAATAAAATGTTAAACGTTAAACTAAAAATTTGCTCTGAACTTAACTAAACGAAAGATATTAAACAACTGATCCAGTAAATTTTTGAAAACGATAATTTTAAAACTCACTCGTTTCTTCTTCTTATTATAATTTTCTCATTCGTGGGAAAATCTTTTTTTCTTCTGTGAAAAATCTCTATTTTTGCTTACACGATGTCGAGGGAGTCTCTCATACATGCTCATGACTTGCCTCATTTGGGAATCATTCTTTAAACCTTCATTTTATGTACTTAATTAAATTTATCTTGTGACGATCTTTACAAATTTTGCCCATCACTATGCGAAATCATAAAAATATATAAAAAATTTCTATTTTTAAAAATACGAAGATTTTTCTTTCTGTGTGTTTTGTTATTGTCGGGACGCAGGGAAAAAAGAGCAAAAGCATATGTATATGAGACAGAATTGATGGGACTGACTGTATAACAACAATAAAGAATTTTCTATTCTCTTTCTCACTTTTTCTATGACATTAAAAATTAATTTCTCATGATAATTTTTTTACCAGTAGAAACTCTAATTTTTTAAAATTTTAAAATCTCAATAAACTTTTAAATGAATTTATAAAAAAAAAATGTAAAGATATTTGGTATTTTTGAACAAACAACAAAAAAAAAAAAATCTCTACTTTTTTCTTTTTGAGTTATAGTCATTTGATGACGTGAATGAAAAATTTGAAGGTTAAATTATTTTGCTTCGTGGTGGCGAGAAGAAAAAGAAATTTTTGCTCTTGAGTAAATGAAAGAAATTTTCTCGCAAAAAAAAGATAAATTTTACTTTCAATTTCAAAATAGTTGTGTATTTCCATGAACAAACTGTCTTTTGACACATCATCGACAGTTGAGATTGTATTTGGCGCCTTAGTCATAATTTTATATTTCTTAAAATCCTTTTTATAGACAATTTTCATCACCATAAAATTTTGCGTTGTATCATCATCGTATTTTTTTATTCCAGATGACTGAGGACAAAATATAAATAAAAGTAAAGTTTTTCTTGTGATTTATCGCTTTGCTCTTTTATTCAAACCTACAAATGGCGCTTTTTTGCGCAGAGTAGTTCACAGTGTATGAATTATGAAGAAAATTGATTTACACATCTGTTTTATTTTCTCGTTGTTGTTTATGGATGGTTTAAGAGGAAAAAATATTACTTTGACGGAATTTAAATTAAATTTTCAAATAATTGAAAGCTTCACGTGGAGAAAACTGAATAAATTGACATGAGTATGAAAATTTTTAAGCTGTATAAAAATCTTAGAATGTATTAACTATCAAGGTAGAGAAATGAAGCGATTATAAGCAAATATTGGTGATATTTTTAATTAGTCAAAGTAACTTTCATACTTAAATTATTTTCAAATGATTTTTGATAGTTTTCAAGAATTTCTTCAAATAAATAACAATTTAATTGAATTGTCAACTTTAACATTTCTACTTGATTATTTTGATAAGCTTTGCACACTCATTAACTTATTATTATTATACCATGCAGACTGTATGAAAAAATAAAACTATTCAGACAAATTGGCTACAAATTTAGTAGTTTTTCTGCTTTAACTAAAACAATCAAGAAGTTCAGATAAAAATTTGCGGGAAAATGCAAAAAAAAGATAAAAATTACTTTCTACCTAGGTAAAACAACACAATTTATGATGTGAATCTAACGTACAAATTGTGAATGTGTGTTGATGATATGACGATATAAATAAAAATGACAGAAGGAAAATGAGATTTTTTTCTTGCTAACCTAGGCACAAATATTGGAAAAGAAATGTGTTTTGCTGTAATGAGTTCATGGACACAAAGAAAGAAAGAGAAAGAAAAAGATTTTCATTGAGAAAACGAGTGAATGTGGGATGACTGCCTACACTTACGGACTATGACCAAAATTGACTTTAAACACATTCAACTTCCGATCGACAGATTTACGTCTGTTAGGGAAAAATATCGACGCAATAAAAAAAGTTATTATGATTTCATTCAGTAATTTTAACTTTTCTTTGCGTATTTGAATGTGCGTCATCAACAACTGATCAGTTTAGATTATAACAGGAATTTTGTTTATATTATATTGTAAATTATGAGCACGTTTGCGCTTTTTTGACATTCTGAAAGCAATTTAAAATAAAATACAAGCAAAACAATGACATTATTATTTCCTTTCTCATTCAATATTTCATTCATAAGAATTTGAAAAATTGTCTTCTTGTATGTTGATTATTTTCAAGGCAATCCTCACAACTCCTACACAATACTCATTCTACTGCTTATTTTCCTTTCTTCTCACACTTTAAATGTTTTATTTTTACAAAATGTCAAATTGAAAAACAAATTTGCGACTTTTTAAGGTTTTTTGTTGCTATGAAAAGTGACGATCGATTGCTTCATGAATAACAGGTGCAAATGTTGGCTAATGAGTTGAAAAAAATTTAATTTCAAAACTTTTATTTACGATTTTGTTCAAAATTTTCACCCAATATCATTTTTTCTGCTTCTTCATATTCTTTCAAAATGCTTTCACGATCCAAATTTGCGTCAATAATAAGCACTGGCGCCGGTATATTAAACTTTCCATGAATCAGCCAATTTTCATGATGATTGTGCAAATCTTTTAAATATTGTAGCGTCACTTTGCTTTCCTCAGTTCTACCACGCTGTTTCATACGTTTATAAACAATTTCTGGGTTGGTTCTTAAATAAACTATGAGATCACATTGAATTTTATGATGCTCATAAATGAAATTATACCAGTCCTGTAACACGTGATACATCCCAGTTTCAAGAATTTTATTGTCATGCATTTGCTCGAGAAAACAATATTGCCCACTGTAGATTGATCGTTCAATTAATTTTATTGGTTTTTCGTTGAGTCCAATATGGTTTTTAATTTGTGTCAACATCACATAACTTTGAAATGCCATGTACCATTTTTGAGGATCTTTATAGAGTAAATCAAGTAAATTTATTCCATTTAAATTTTTCCATTCCTCTAAAGGCTCTGGTATAAGAGAAGCATTTTTGAATTTACTAAAATGTTCCAAAAAAGTTGATTTTCCACTGCCAATATTTCCTTCAATAAAAACCGTATATGGAAGTTTTTCACTGACTTTTTTTTCCATGCTTAATGAAATTTAAATTTAATTTTTATTATATGAAGATGAGTTTTAATAAACTGATTACAGATAAAGTAAAAATTTATTAAAAGTTTTTATATTTAATTTTAAAATCTAATCTGGTTATCAAGTGTAAATTTTGCTTGAATTATTCACACTGATTAAAAAGATGATAATTTTTATTATTTAAATCAAATTTGCAGGTAGATTATAGAAACTTTTTAATAAAATTAGAAACTTTTTTTGAAAATTCAAAAATATCTGAAATTATTTTTTAAATTTAAAATAAGAACAAACGTTATTTTTAACTTTTAAATAAACAACTTTATAATAAAACTATTAAAAATTCTATAATTTTATTTTCGTATAAAATAATGAACAATAAAATATAAAAACCATAAATTTAGCCTAAAAAATTGTAATATTGTTTACAATAAAGCAAGCATCAAAACATTTATTAAAATCTCAATTTTTATCTCTTAAAATAATTTTTTCTGCCTTTTCATATTCTTTTAAAATGTTTTCTTTATCTGAATCCGCGTCAATAACAAGCACTGGTGCAGGTCTATAAAATTTTCCATGAATCAACCGATTTTCGTGATGATTATGCAACTCTCTTAAATATTCAATCGTTATACCGCTTTCCTCAGTTCTGCCTCGTTTTCTTATACGTTTTAAAGCATTTTCTGGATTGGTTCTTAAATAAATGATCAGATCACACTGACTTTTATGTCGTTCATGTATAAAATTATACCATTCCTGTAGCACATAATACTTGGCAGGTTCTAAAGTTTTATTTGCAAACATTTGCTCAACATAACAAAATTGTCCACAATAAAGTGATCTCTCCATTATTTTAATTGGTTTATCAGTTTTATTTTCTAAATGATTTCTAAGCACTGTCAACATTACATAACTTTGTAATGACATATGCCATTTTTCGGGATCCTCATACTGCAACTCTAACAAATTGTATCCATTTAAATTTTGCCAAAGCCCAACTGGCTCAAATACCAAAGAAACATTTTCAAATTTACTAAAATGTTTCAAAAAAGTTGTCTTTCCACTTCCAATATTTCCTTCAATAAAAACTGTAAATGGAGTTTCTTTGCTCATAATTAAATATTTAAAAAATAATAAAATTTTACAAAAGAAAGAAAAAAACTTAGAACTGAATCACTCAATAAATTTTATTAAACTAATCACATATTGTTTATCTTATCTAAATGGAATTTTACAATTTTTTGTGTCATTTTCTAAAACATTCTCGTAATCTAAACAAACAATTTTTAAAGATATTATTATTATTTTGTTTATATTCGAAACATTCGGAAATAACGATGATTTATACATGTATTGACAGTCTATAATAAATATAATTTTCTAATGTTTGTTTGAATGCTTAAAATATATAATTGATACTGGTCATGCTGTTTCTTATTATTTAATATCGATATGAATATTCATAACCTCTCAACAATTCTTCCCTTCTTCTATGATATTTTGCTTTTACTCTTGATAATTTGTGATGAAGTCTATGTTTCACTTCATAATCTCCATGATCTTCAGCAATTCTTATGCTCTCTTTGATTACTCTAATGGCATGACGTTCTTCTTCTTCAAGTAGCATCAACTCTTCTTCTAGATGCTCATGATGTCTTTCATGTGAGCCAGCAGTAAAGTCTAAAAATGCTGCAAAAATAACTGCAGCGAATAGAAATACAAAAATATTTTTGCAAGCCATTGAATGACATTAAAGTGCAAACTGGTGAATTTTGAACATAAGAATTAAACTTTTATATAAAAATTTCTTATAAACATACGCGCATAAAATGTAAACCTGAATGTATTTATAAATTTATTTTGAAATTTACTAAAAAACGTGAAAAATTTAAAATTTATAGCAAAATGTGTAAAGTAACTTTTTATCAGCAAAATCATGACAATTGTTAATGTGTTTTATAATTTTTCCGTCCATCAGTTTTCTGCCATATTTTACTGCTTCAGTCCTAGTGCCAGCAACACCTGCTTCAGTCAAATAATCAACAAATTCTGTACCATAAAAAACTTGATTGTAAATTTTCATTCTCCATCTCTTATCTCTAGTGATTACTGCACAACATTGTTTTAGGTGAAAAGTGACAAATTGTTTACAAATTATTTTTGTGTCATCTGGCAAGTCATCCCAAGCTATTTCACTATGTGAATTTTTTTCACAAAATTTTCTTCTTAAAAAATTTACAATTATTGTGTAAACTTCACTTGTATTGCAAACCAAACATGCAAAAACCATTAAACTTTGTCCAAAATTTAAAAATGCCTCTAAAAATGAAATTCCAATGTAAATTCCAGACATTCCTTCCGTAAAAACTGTCCACATTGTAAGAGCAAAACTGACAAACATTGAGCAAACGAGAAGAACTAAAAGAACTGTGTGTTGCTTTGCTTGGAATAAATCAACATCGTCATCAAATTCAATTGGTTCAAGTGCTTCATTTGTTTGATATTCTTGTATAAATGACTGGCATTTATCGCATGACAACATTACATTTTCAAATTGATAAGTTTCTGAACCAAAACCAGATTCATTTGATCCTAAGATTTTCTATTAATTAAGATTAATTTTTATAAAATTCTGTAAACTCACCATAAATTTCACGTTCAGAAAAATTAGAAATTTCATCATTTTCAACCAAAGTCATTCGTCTTTTTCTCAATGTATCAATAATGAAAACCATATTTGAATCGACATGTTTTGGTGAATTTTCATTTGTTTGAATTGACTTTTTCAACATTCCACAATATCTTCGATATAATACAAGGCAGCCAATTGTAACAATAAAGCACATAACAAGAATAGCAGCAGAAATTATTGCTTGCATGCTACTAAATTGAAATTGTAAAATTTGATATTGTTTTTCTCTCATTAAAATATTGTCAGTCATTGATAAAATTGCAGTGATTAAAAATGGTAAAGCAAAGCCAATGAAGACAAAATAAAGCCATATTTTTTGTACAAAACATAAACCACGTGTGCTCATAAGTAAAAGAATTATTGCCAAAATTGCAGTCCATAATCTTGTTGAATTTTCACCAATTGTAAAGAAATAAAATTGCAAATGACGAATTAAATCATTTTGTTCTTCAACTATTGACCATAAAAAAATTCCACAAGATGCAATGATTTGTGATAAAAGAAGACAACATGTAGCTCGATGTGGCAATCTTGTAATTTTCTTTGTGATTATAAAAAGTAGTAAGATGAAAAAGGCAGCGAAAATTGCAATTAATGAAACGTGAAAAGCAATTGCTTCATATTCAACGATACATTCATGAACACTTAAGTCAGTTATTGAAATCATTTTGGCAGACAAAAACATCAATGGTGCTGATATGAAAGTGCAAAAAACCATTGATGAAGCAATCTAGAAATAAAGAAACTTTATTAGAAAAATTTATCTAAAAATTTTCAAATTTCATCACCAAATTGACACCAATTCCATATTCAGTAGCAATTGTAAAAACTCCTGGGGCTGATGGAAAAGTACCATAAAGAAATCCAAATGTGCTCAAATCAGTTGTTTCATTGAAATTTCCTCCTGCGTCCATAATATTGACAGTTTGATGAGTCACCAAAGGTAGCACAAGTCTAAAAAAATTCTAAATTGTACAAAAAATTCACAGTTGACTGCTTTGAATCACAACTTACAATTTTACAATAATTAAAATTGCTGGCATCAAAATACCCGATTTTGAATGTTCATCATCGTTTAACATGCTTACACCAAGCAAAAAAAGGGCAGTTGCAGCAAAAGAATCCCCTAAAGATTTCAAAATTGAAATAACAAATGTTGGCAGTCCATTTTTGATAGTGACAGAAGCTAAAATTCCAAACATTGTCATTACTAAAATTGGATTGATTAAAATTGATTTAACGGCTTCATAAATAACACAAAATTTTTCCATTGAAACTTTTCTTTTACTCTTTGATCGATCTTCAGATTCAATAATTTCATTTTCGTCTTTATTCCGAAGATTTTGAATATCCATTAAAATATAAGCAATAGGGTTGAGAATTGCTAGTGAAATTGGTGCCATAAGATAAATATAAGCTAAATATTCTGGATGATTTTGTGCATATAAAGCACCGACAATTGGACAACCAAAAGCAAAGTCATTACTCTGTGTGCAAAAAATAGCAAAAATTCCGCCTATTCCAAAGTTTATTGGCCGAACAACAACAAATGACACAAACATTACAGCAAAAAAGACAATTGCTTTTGATATGAGCATCGCTAGAAGAAACATCCAATTTACTGTATCCCATTTTATTTCTGCTAATGATAGAAAAATTAATGAAGGCAATGCAAATTTTCCAACATATGTATGAAAGCCTTGTGCTGTTGCGTTTGTTATAACATTAAGACGGGCTGCTATGTAACTAGGGAAGATGAAAATTGAAATTTCATTATATCAATTTACAGTAAGGAAAAGAATTAATTATCATAATTAATTGTAGTGCTTAGTTAAGTTTTTAAAATAAAATTTGTAGAAGAAAAAAATTTGATATCAAAATCTATATGAAAATGTCAATTTCAATTTTTAAATTAAATTATCAATAAAACCTTTTAAAATTTAGTAAGGTTCGGAAATTTACATGCGCATGTTGCCCTAATAAAGCACTAATAAAATGCATCTGTTTATATTTATTTAATAATTCATCTGCAATTAGTGTAAACTAAACTAAAAAGCTTGATTATGTCTATAAATGATTTTTAAATTTTAATAATTATGGTATTGTGTGAAACAAAGTTAAATGATATTATATAACTGATATATAATTTTGCAACTATTCTATAATTATTAGATAAGTCGTACAGAATAAAATTTTACGTCATCTTGTTTAAATGAGCTTATTTTAAAGAAATTTTTGAAATTTTTTTGCAAGCGTAAGATGATTTTTCAAATGAATTTTTAGTTTTCATTTCAAATAACTTTTAAATGTTCTAAAGCTTTCATATTAGTAATTTTATAGATTCCTATTACTTACCCAGCTAAGATAATAGCAAAAGATGACATTAAAGCAGGATAAAGATTTGCAAAAGCAAATTCAGGAATTTCTGGTCCAATACTTTCATCCATTTTTAAATGGATGATTTTAATAAATTTTCACAAAAAACTTTTATTTCTCGCAATAATTTTTGAAAGACAAAAGAGTCACAGAAAATTTTATTTTACAACCACTTCAATTGACAGTTGCTTTGCAAATGATTTAAAACCTGGAATATAACATTTCCAAAACAGTAAAATTAATGAACACATACAGTTAGGGAACATTGAATGAAACATTTTTCCCAAATTGTTTTTTTATTTTGCATATTGATAACACATTCATTATAGGAGCATTTTTTATTGAAAATTAAAGTAAAAAGTCCGAGCCTTAATAGTAAATTTTTCAAATAACAGTTATTTGGCGTGTGTATTTTTTAATAAATTTGTTTTGTAAGTTCGAGTGTTAATTAAATAAATTTACCAAATTTAAATAATTATTTCCGAGATTCTTAAAATAACTAAAGAAGTTTATTAATTTAAAAAACAAACTTCTAGAAAAAGAATAAATTTAATTTATCACCTTAAAGATCATTGAAATTGACAGAATAGTAAATAAAAATCAATTTTTTGCCAAATTTAAAAATATCAATTAGCAAATTAATTTTGAAACCAGAATATATTTCCACATGTGGCTTTTTTAATAAATCACATCTGTCAAAAAACCTGAAAAAATGAAAAGCAATAAACTGTCGAGATCATGGTCTAATAAATTAATTGATATTTTCAAGAAATATGTTTTGCTAAAATTTTCTTTATTTCAATGAATGTTTTCTACAGATTTTTATATATGTTATCTCAAAAAATATCAATGTTTGTCTTTCATCCCTTTTGGTAAAAAATCTAATTTTTTTATTCGACCATTATAAAAAAATCAGTTGCTTGTGTAAATTTGAATTCATTTGTCATTTTCAGGTTGTTCATAGTAAGACAAACATAGCAAATTAATTTTTGAGTGATAGAAAGTTATTACTACATCCATAACAGTCGAGAGAGAAAGAAAATTGTAAATCAATCCATCAATCAGTCTTCTCACATTCCTTTAATGACATTTCTCTCAAAGTAATGAAATTTTTCATTTCAAATATTGAGCATCGAGGTAAAATATGATTGCAGAATGAAAATTATTTTTGGCACTATAATGAAATTAAAAGAGACAATAAAAATCAATGATCTTAAATGTATGCTTCGTAATGTGCCAAAAAAAATTTGGTATACACATGTTTAAATTATATAGGCGGTCCAAAGGTATACATATGCACATCGTGGTAATGAAATGACAAAAAAATAAATAAAAAGGTTTGCAATTTTTTTGTATTTTTATTATTAGAGTTAACCTAATTTTATTAGGTTTCAATGATTCATGAAAAAATATAAAATTCATGTGAAAAATACTGAACAAAAAAAAATAGAAAAATGAAGGATAAAATTCATTGAAAGTAAGTTGATTGATTGACATAAACTAAAATACAATAATTCAACAAACTAAAATCTAAGGCTTTTTTCAATCTCCTTGAAGTTGACAAAAATAATAAAAATTTTCATCGTCTTCACAGACTCAATCCATTCAATGGAGATCAATAATTCATTTAAGGAAGTAAATTTCATTTTAAATAAACATAACCCATCACCAGATTTTATTTAATTATATAAATTAAAATTAATAAATTAAAGTTAAATAAAACTTTTTTCTCTGTGTCTTGTTTCGATCTTTTTTCTCTCACTGTCAAGATGATTATAAATATTTACAAAATAAATTTCTTTTCTCAACAACCTGCAGAGCCGAAAATGATAATAAAAATTATACGCTAAAATCACTTGCACATTAATTTTAAATTCTTAATTATCTAATTAATTTCTTTCATCTATAATTAGCATTTTAAAAAAGGCACAATTTTTTTCAATATTTTTTAAGAAAAAAGAAAACGAAAAAATTTTTCCTATTGATCTTTTTTAATTAAATTTATTTTATACTCTCAATATTTTTAAGGCTTTCAATATCTTCTATTTGAGAGCTTTTTTTGTCTCGCTTATGCCAATTATAAATTTTTTTCACAGATAATGAAAAGGAAGCATGTAAGTTGCAATAATAAAAGAAATAGAGAATTTTTTTACTCTTTAATCATTTGAGTAGTTGATAGGAAAATGTATAAAAAATTGCACAAAAGTCAAGAAATTTTAAAGCAAAACAAAAATGCTTTTTTTCGTAATTGATGGCCAAAATTCGAGAATGAATTTCTTTTTTTTCGATTTATGTGTGGCTATTTTGAAGAAGAGAAAGAAATGGAAGATTTTTACAATCGAAATTATTGCGTATTAAATTTTTCACTGGACATTTCTTCTCTTCACTCTTTCCACCAAAAAAAATTATATCATATATATTTAAGTGTCATTATTCATTTCTTAAGAAAAAATTGGCTTGAACCATGTTCATTACTTATTACAATTGTTTTTAAGAAAATTTACGATAATTAGCTTGAATAAAAAAGTCTATGCTCCTTAATATTCTACTTAATTTACTCTAATGTGTTGCATATATGATTGTGATTCAGTTTCAATAAGTTTCAATTTTTCTTTTTTTGTTGTTGTTAATTTTCACTCATTCAAAAGTATTTCACTGCTGTTGAGTTTTTAAAACACTTTTGTTGCTTGTAAAGAAGTCTGTAGATCACATTTGAGTTGTTTATCTATGTTAAAGGATTCTTTAATGTTTTTTCAGTCTACTTTTGCTGGGTTTTGTTTATATCTCTTTTGTGTATTTTAACTTTAAATTTCTTATTAAGTTTTCGTTAATGTTCACCTCGTAGCAGTTCCATAAGTAAATTAAATGATGGCTGCTCATCGTCTTTAGGCTTTATTGTTAACATTTCTTTGCTTACCTTTAAGAAAAGTTCGATTAAATAAGAACAATTGTTTAAGAGTTTTAGAATTTGTATCTTACTTGACAAGTTCTTTGAAGTTCTGGAATTCTTAGCAATAATTCCCCAAATTTAGCTGGAGCTTCTGGATAATGTCCTACAAAAAAATTGAAAATTCATATAAAATCATATTTGAAATGTCTCCATTCAATTTTAATTCAAATTTCTTAAAAAATTTTGCCATTTAATCGATCTATAAGAATTGAATATATACAATTTAAGAAGTCATAAAATAGAAAATTATAAAAGCAAAAATGATTAAGAATAAAACATGACATAATCAAAAATAAAACAAACAAACTTTTCTTATTTTATTATATAAATAGAAATTTCTTACCTAAAGTATAAGCTTGAAGTGCCTGTAGAGCTTTTTCCTGACTCGCTCTAACTTTTTCAGGTTCTTTAAGTTCAGCCGTGTCTAAAATAATAAGAATAATGACATTTTTAAATTATAAATCATCACATTGCATCTCATAGCATACCTGACGATAATAATACAATGACTTTCATTGCCACATACTCGTATTTATCAACTTTCAAACGACGCAAGTGATCCGTTAAGTTGAGCATACGCTCTATGCAAATCTATGGCAAAAAGAGAGAAGAAAAAATATTGCGCGCGTAAGAAAAAAAATGAATGGAATGCACATGATTCAAGGTCAAAACTCACATTCAGTCCACTAGTTTTAGCTTGCGGTATTGTAATTGACTTTCCCTGTGAGACTTTGATCTCGCCAGGTGTCGAAATTGATCGGAAGCAGCAGGAGAACAGAAGCAATTCACACCATGAGTTTATTAATAGACAAATTTGATCATCGATCTAGAATAAAAATATAAAAAAAATTAGCCATGGTCATGATTTTAGAAATAATATTTTTTTAACTTACCGATATGTTTTTAAACAACGGCAGTGACTTGCACCATTTAACAATCTTATACAGTCTATGATCAGCAATTTTACATAGAATGGCAATCATATCGGGACTTGAATTATCATTTGTTACACCAGCACTCGCCAGGAATGGATTATTTTTAATTGCATCCGATGAAGCTGGCTCATTCGAAGTTGATTGCTGATTTAACCTCGTGAGTTCGCTTTCATTATATTGCCATAAATATTCTACATCCATAATTTCTTGCAAAAGTGTTGGCACACCAGGCTGCTTCATCTCATTAATGCCATTTAATGATTTACTTCCACTTTCATAGCCTTCCATTTTCAGATTATTTCCATTTGCCTTATAATGTCCATCGACTGTCAATGAAGAATGATGCGGCAATGAGGTCACTGGTAGAGTATAAGAACATTGATAAGTCGAACGACCTCCTCTCGTTCTATCTTCACGAATTGCTTCAAGTTTCATGCCTTTTTGAAGGCACTTTTCAAATCGACATGCTGGACATTTTTTTCTTGTTGCAATTGTCACTGGACATGCTGCTCCTCGTAAACAAACATAATTTTTTCGATTTTGAACAGTTCGTTTAAAGAAACCTTTGCATGATTCGCATGAAAATATTCCATAATGAAAACCAGAAATTTTATCACTACAAATTGGACATGGACTGTTAATGAGTTGTTGACGTGAAATACCAGCGGTTGTTGGTAAGCCAGCTTCCTGCTGATCACTGCCATTACTATTATTATTATTCTCCTCGCCCGTTGCCAATCGAAAGTTTTGCTGCTCACCGTCAACCATGATTGATCGATAGAGCATGGAATGATGATGCAATGTACCGTTGAATTGTTGCTGTTGTTGTTGTGAAGTTGATGGTGCATGTGGTGCATAGATCGAGTGACGTCCTTGAATGGGTGAGTGAGTTGGACTATTAAATTCCGAGCTATATGAGTAACATGAGCTATGCGATGCATCACTGTTGTTGCGACTGAGCGATGGCGTGTAAGGTGCATGTCTCGAAGTCAATGGCGACTGACTGGGCGAGCTCTGTGTGTATATCGAGTGAATGGCAGAATCGGGACTGGGATTGGCGGGAAGCAATGATTGTTGTTTTGATCGAACCAGCAATGGACTATTATTAGGATAATTTGTTGATGCTGTCGATGCTGCGGTTGGAGCTGAGCCTGGCTCATATTTTAAATTGACAATTTCAGGAAATTTCTTTGTCGTTGTTGTTGTTCCAAATGCTGGCACTTTAAGTTGCTGAATTGTTGGATGATTATTGTTGTTATTATTGGCAACTGTAATTTCAGTTGGTGTAATCACTTCAGGCTTAATGATGGTCTTTTCATCACAATTCATTTGCACTGGACTTGATTTTTCAACTTCCATCATTTCATCTTCATTTTCAGACAATTCGCCTTCCCATGACATTGGTCTTTGTCCATTAGTTTTACCTATTTGTGCAGCTGTACATGCACTCTTTTCAATATTTGAAAGCTCCTCATCGGAATTGTCTGACGTGTCCTCGATTTTTGGCACTGTAACTCTCAAATTGCCACCATCATTTGGTTGCGTTGAATCATCCATAATTGACGGATTACAATTAATATTAGTCACCGATATATTTGTTGCATTCGACGACGACATTCCTCTATACTACACTCAAAAATAAGAAAAACTTTGTCACACTTCAATTCCACTGCTTATTTATCGCGAAATTCCGACCGTGTGTTTACTTTTTATACTATCGATATACAATTAAATTTTATGCGGTTTGATAAGAGAAATTTTTCGCAATCCATATACGAAAATCTAAAATGAAAAAAATAAAAAATAAATTTATGATTTAAAAAAAAGAGATGGAAAAAGGAAGAAGAACTCAAAAGTGTCACTTCCTTTTTGTAAGTCACTAAATGAATATGCATTTATATTTTTTTAAAAAAGCAAGTCAAGACAAAATAGATTGTATTTCACGTTTAAAAGAGTGAGAAAGAAGCATCGCATAGTCGTCTAAGAATAAGAACATTCATGCACATTCACATAAATAACTACAAGTTGTATATATTGTAGTGGTTGTTGATGCTTGAATGTATGTGTATTGTAGATTTTTCTTTTCTTCATTCAAAGTCAGCGTTTGCTTATGCTTGTATTTGTGTGCAAGGTCAGAAAACAAGGTCGAATTTTTGTTGTTTCTTTACTCTCAAACGCAGTTTCAACACAAAATGTTAAAAATAATTCAACAATTCTTATTACACTTGGCCGTTCTTTTTGCACTTTACTTCCTCAACTTGTGAGTTCTAGATCGAATTGAATCTTGCACAAAAAATATAATTAATGTTACTGATTTTACCACTACATCAATATTATTTGTTATGAGTTTCATCACTCGATCACAACCATAGTAAGGAGAATATGTGAAGTAGAAGGAATAAAGAGACCTTTATGCCTGCCCCGTACACTTATTATTACTCTTTTTCTCCTTCTTTCGTGTGTAATAAAAAAATTTGTTTCTTTTTTTTCGCCCCGAATAAAACCGTTCTTTCAAGTTTTTTTTTTTGCTTACTCGCTCGAGCCCATTTTTCTCTCAACTCTTAAGATGGAAAGAAAATTACTGCTATTGCCGCCGCTTGATGATTCTTTTTAATGTCTTTTCTTTCTTACAAAAAAAGAGAAAGATTCACTGCTTTCTTTGCATGCAGCAAAAAAAAAGATTTCTTGTTGTTGCGAAATTACGAGATACCGGAAGATAAATATGCACACACAAAAAAAAATATCGCGATTATTTTTTTGACTGTATGATTATTATAACGGTGAATAATGCTCTAAAAAATTCAGTGCAACAAATAAAAGAGAATTGTTACATACACCACGAGTTCCATATATCCATCTATTCATACATATATATCCAAAATTAAAACGGCTGGTCAGCGTGTATATTTCTTATTCTTTTTCTCTATTTGCTTCTCACTCTTGTTCGTGATTTCATGTATTCGCGTATTTCTTGAAGGCCACGAAATTGAAACACATTTCACTAAATCAGAAAGAGAGAGAGAATGAAGAAAAAAAACCAACCGAACAACTTTATATGTATTTTTTAACTGGAGCTTTTTGTTGCACTAATTCATACACGATGGATTGACTAATGCATGTGATGGAATCAAGTTGATGGCATATTTTTGTGACTATACGATCGAACATATGAAATGAATTCCAATTTCCATCTCATGTTTAATAAAAGTGATCGTCATTTCACTTACTTGGACACTTTTTTTTGTGAAAAAGAAGTCAATGAACTCAAATGTCTTAAACTTTCAGGTAGGAAATTAATTTTTTATCGCTCTATTTCTCAGTCTGCCTTCTCGTCCTGACTATAATTCACTTCCTTTTGACTCCTTATTCTCCTTTTCGTACCATTTTAAAGCACAAAAACAAAAGATAATTGAGAAAATTAATTTTTTTATTTACGATACGGGAGCGAACGAGTTTTATTTTACATCTTTTCACCGTTTGAATACATGTGGACTCATTTGTGGTACTGTTTGATATTATCCAATGTGAAGATTTTACCCAATCATTAAAATTTGTGCAAATTTTAAAACTTTATTTGTAATTCTTAAATAATTTAGGAATTATTTTTCAATTTCTTTTTCATATTTCATTAAAATTTCCCTAAATTATTGCACAAAAACTTAAAAATTTATTCATAACGAAATTTTCAATCCAACGTCAATGATTTTAAGAAACTTCCATTCACATTATACCTGATAAGTTTGTAAACAAAAATCTCAAAAATACACAAAAATTATTTAAAATGTTAACTCTCGACACAGCAAACTCGTGTCGCATTTGTCTTATCAGTATTGGAAAACTTGTGAGCATTTTCACAAAACAAGATGATCGACAGCTCAGTGACATAATCATGGAAATCAGTGGAGTTAAAATTGAAACTGATGACAATTTATCAAAGAAAATTTGTGAAGAATGTCGATTAAAAACTTTAGAATTAATGGCCTTTAGACAATTATGTATAGACAGTGATGAAACAGTAAGATACAACATTATGCTAGCAGAAGAAACCGAGCAATTGGACGAAGAATTTGTTGAGAGCACAGAGATTAAAAAATTGAATGAAATTGACGATATTGAGCATGAAGAATGCTTCATTGAAGAGGAAAATGAAGAGGAAGAAATACAAATTAATGAAGATGAATATATGGAAGTGTTTGTGTCTGATGAACATAGAGATAACAAACTTGAAGAGAGCATTGAAGAAAGTTCAATTAGAGAGAATACAGTAGTGATTGAAAGAGTGGGAAGTAGAAATCTTACAAGCAATACTTTAATCTTTGAATCTCAAGATGAACTTACACAAAAAATGAGAGAAGCACATTTTGCTAAAGAAAATCTTAAAAAACATAAATGTCCATTTTGTGAAAAGACTTTTATGTTTCCATCTAAAGTAAATCGTCATGTTTTAGCTGTCCATAAAAATACAGATGAGCCAAAGAAAGTCATTAAAAAGAATCATCATTGTCATATTTGTGGTAAAGCATTCATTTCTCAATTTAAAGTAAGAAGACACATGGTTGTACATGATACAGAACTTAAAACTGGTTTACAAAAAAATTGGTCAAGAAATTATTTTCTATGTGAAAATTGTAATAGAAAATTTCATACTCAAGGAACATTTGACCGGCACATTATTATTTGTGACATGCTATTGAAATCAACAATCGAACGACCTCCAAATTATGATTACATTTGTGTTATTTGTTCAGCAACTTTTAAAATTCATGATGAGATGAATGAACATATGAAAAATTTCCATGATCAACATACAGACCATATTTGTCAACTTTGTCCAGATACGAGTGGTCCTTTAAATGAAATAATTAAACATGGTCGATATCATGATGAAAATGTGACCTATAGGTGCTGTGTATGTGAAAAAACTTTTCCCAATGGTGATGAAATAATTATGCATCTACTTCGACATGCTGATTATAAACCATTTGCATGTGAACATGAAGGGTGTGGAAAAACGTTCTTTGATAAATATAAATTAAGACAGCACATGCAAAAACATGACCCGAGTGCTGTTAAATGCTACATCTGTCAATTTTGTCAACGTTCATTCGCACAACTCGATTATTTAAATTGTCATATAAGAAGAAAACATAGCCAAATTAAACCTTACAGTTGTACTTTTTGTCCCAAACATTTCGCTTTTCTTCATGATTTAAATCTTCATTTATCGCATCATACAGGAAATAAAAAACATATTTGTCAAATTTGTGAAGCATCATTTACAAAAGCATGGTCATTAAAGCAGCATTTAACAATTCATGAAGTAAATTCATCAAATCTTCAATGTGAAGTTTGTGGATTTCTCGCATCAACAAAGTCTGAAATGGAAACTCATTTGGCATCGCATAATGACTCATATATTTGTACAGAATGCAATCTTGAATTAACATCAGAAGAATCTCTAAAAAATCATATGGAAGAGGCACATAATCAATTTTCATTTATTGACCCAAACAATTCAGATCAGGATCAAGATCCTTATAATTTAGAAATTCCATAAAGCTATTGAAATGAGAAATTCTTGTAACGGATTTTTTTGAAAATATGTATTTCCATGGTTTGCTATGATAAAAACCTTCCAGTAGGAAAATTGTGTAAAAGAATAAAGCTCCCATATAGATAATAAAATATTTTATAAAATATAGTAAATAAAAATGTTGCAAGCACTTGATGGAGATTTTTATTTAGAAGAGGACACAATGTAAGCAATTTTGTTCGAATTAATTACAAATTCTTTTTATTTTGCATGAAAATAAATTTTTTTATCTATCAATCTGTCAAATATAATTTTATCGATTTTTCCTGTAATTTTATTTTTGTTTAACTTAAAACTTCTTAATTGCATTTTCTAAAGTATTTGATTTATATTTAATCATGTGGTCGCATTTACCATTTGAAAAAATAGCTTTCATCAACGAAGCTCGATATTTTGACAAAGAGGATAAAAAGTAAAGTGAAAATTTTCCCTTTCAGATGTGCACAACTTTTTCTATGAGGGTAAATTTTTTTCGCCCTTGGAAAGACTGGAAAGAAAGTTGTGCACATCTGTCAACCACTTGTTGATTCTCGTCGTTTCTTTTGTTCGCTTTTGTCTGCTTTTATTGGAAATTTTAAAGAAAAATGAGAAATTTTTAGTTTTGTTCAAAAAAGTCAAAATTTTTTAATTTTTAAATGAAACTGAAGGAAGTTACTTGGCAATGAAGAATCAAATACTGAAACAAAAACAGACAATAATGAGAAACCAGGGAAAAAAATTCCAGGCAAGGCAGTACTTATAGAAAATAATGTGGTTGAAGAAAAACCTTTTGCAACAAATGATGATCTACCTGAAGCTGAACTTTATTTTGGTGGCGAACGTGAATCAGACTCAGAACATCATCAGAGAATGATTAGAATTAGTCAACAAGAAGAAATGTCAAGATTGTAAGTCAAGAATGATTGTAAAAATGTTCTCTTTTTGTTGTCGCTATCGTTTAGCTATCTGTGCTTAATCTTTAATTTTTGTCATTTTGTTGCTCTTCTCTATGCTTCTTTCTTTCTTATTATGATATTTTTTTGATAGAAAACTTTTTATTTTAATTTAGAATTTTATAATAAAATTTCTTTAAATAGGGGAATGACAGTGTCATCAGGATCAGTTATTATCAAGAAAGACAATTCTAATATGATTGGTAAGATTTAAAAATAAATCAAGTTAAAAATTTATGAAGATTTCAAATGTCTTTAGGCATCTCTATAGGAGGCGGAGGTCCATATTGTCCATGTCTCTACATTGTTCAAGTCTTTGACAACACTCCAGTGTCACGTGAAGGAACACTTCAAAGTGGTGATGAATTGCTTGGTGTTAATGGCACAAGCGTCAAAGGAAAAACAAAAGTTGAAGTGGCAAAAATGATTCAATCAGCTGAAAATGAAGTGACAATACATTACAATAAACTGCATGCGGAAAATGCTCAAGGCGATTCTCTTGATATTGCATTGAAAAAAATTAAACATCGATTGGTTGAAAATATGTCATCAAAGACTGCTGATGCTTTGGGATTGAGTAGAGCTATTTTATGTAATGATTCGTTAGTAAAAAGATTACAAGAACTTGAAGGAACTGAAGTTATGTATCGAGGACTTGTTGACTATTGCAAGAGAGTTCTTAAAGCTTATTTCAATGTCTTTCAAGCGATGCATGCTTTTGGAACCGAGTTTTGCCAAATGTCTATTCGTGAGCCACAACCAACTGCATCTGAAGCTTATCGAGCATTTGGTGAAATGCATAGAACTTTAGAGAAAGAAGGAATTCAAATGATTAAAGCATTGAAACCTGTTGTAGCTAATTTTGGAACTTATCTTCATAAAGCAATTCCTGACACAAAATTAACTGTAAGACGATATGCTGACAGTAAATTTGCTTATCTTTCTTATTGTTTGAAAGTCAAAGAAATGGATGATGAAGAACAATCATATAGCGCAATTCAGGAACCACTTTATAGAGTTGAGACTGGAAATTATGAATATCGATTAGTTTTGAGATGTCGACAAGAAGCAAGAGCGAAATTTGCAAAATTACGCAATGATGTGCTCGAGAAAATTGAACTATTGGAAGCAAAACATGCTCAAAATCTTGCTGAAAATTTGAAGAAACTTCTTGAAGGATTAAAAAAATTTACTGATGATGCTTTAACTAGATTTGAATCGACAAAAAGTTTATTTCCTATTGAAGTCAGCCTTAAATCAAATGCATTTGAATATGAATCAACAAAGACTTTTAGTGCTGATGGACAAGAAGAAGAGGAAGTTACACAAGCTGAAGAAGCAAAAGAAAATAAACCAGTTGAACCTACAAAAGATTTACTATCAAATGGTAAAACTACAAATCAAGATTTACTTGATTTAATGATGCCAAATACAGTCAACAATGAGTCATCGAATGGTCATGCTATTGAACCTACATCATCAGCAAATATTGACTTATTATCAAAAGAACTATCAACTGTTCCTCAAAATAACAACTCGCTTCTTCCAGAAATTCAAAATCTTAATTTCACAAGTGAATCAACAAAATCAGCTCAAGATCTTCTTGCTGAATTAGGCTTAGATGAAATTGACCTTGCTGTTGAAAGTGTTATGCAACCAAAAAAAATTGAAGCACCAAATTGCATTGATGATTTATTGAAATAAAAAAATTTTATTAAATGACAAAATAAAGAAACTTTCATATACAAGAATTAAATGTGTGATGATTTTGGTTTAATTTTTAAATTCTCTGTTGTAGAATTTTTTTCGACAATTTTTTTAGGATTTGAATCAGTTGCTGGTTGCTCATTGGTTTTGAAAAGTTCTGAAATATTTATTATCTCACCTTTGTCATCATCATCTTTACTGTCATAATTTACCGTTGTTGGTTTTTCATTTGGAATTTTCTTTTCTTTTTCAAAATTATTAGAACTTTTATTGCCTTTAAAATCTTTCTTTTCTTCTTCTTTTTCCTCATAGTCATAATCTTCATCGGTTTCTACAGTTTCTTCTTTTGAAACTCTTTCTTCAGGCATTTCCTCTTTTGATTCTTCGTCTTCTACATTATTAGTAGTTGCTGTTTCTTCTTCTTCATCTTTTTCTTCCGATTTTACTTCAACTGATTTATCCTCTCTTTCTTCACTTTTTACAGTCGCATTTCCAGTTGATTTTACATCCTCAGACTGTTCAGAAGATTCAATAATTCTAATTTTTGGTTTTATTTTTTTCTTTGTTTCTTGATAAAATGTTGATGACACATTTTCCTCTGATTGTTCCTTAGAAGCTTTTTTTGCTTTTTTAACCTTTTCAAATTGTTTTTTAAATAATTTTGCAAGCTCTTCTGAACTCATTCTATCAACTTCACTTGATGTGTATTTATCCTTTGAAGCTGGTTGTTCATCAGATTCACCACGACGTGATGAATCTTTGCGTTTTTCTTCAGATTTAGGTTTTATTTTTTCGACAATTTTCTTTTTTTCTGATTGACTTCCATCAACTTTTGTTGAATTATTTTCATTAATTTTTGATTCAGTTTTATTAAATTCTTTTGCAGCTGATTTTTCATCAATGATAGTTTTATTTTTTGGTGGCAAAATACTAATTTCGGTTGTTTCAATAGTGATTTCTTTTGTTGCATTACTTCTATCAAGAGTTGTTTCATTATTTGTTTCCATATGATGGTGATCATGCTCTTTGGGTAAATTTTTATCACTTATGCTTTCCCATGGCTTTTCTTCTGTACTTCCACTATGAGCATGTTTTCTACTACTATTTTTATTGTCATTTGAACTTGGTATAAAAATTCTTATTTTTTCTTTTGAATGAGGCAAAACTATTTCTTCTTTGTTATCATTTTTACTTTTTGGTTCTTCAATTGGTAATTTTGGTAATGGTTCAACATCTTCTTCAGTTTGATTATTTTCCACATTTTTAAATTTATTTATAATTTTTTCTACAGGTTCAAAGACCGAATCAAATAATGATTTCGTTTGTGTCGTATTTGAAGGTTTTATTGTAGTTTTTTCAGTACTTAATACACTGACAGTGTAGGAAATTTCCGTATTTTTTTCATCATGGTCAACCACATGTTCTTTAAACTTACTTTCAAGAAACATTTTTAAATCATTCATTGAGTTATTGCCTGCATAATTATTGACAATTTTTCCCTTTTTCATCCAAACAATTGAAGGATATTTTTCAAGATGGAAATTTTTGCACATTGGTCGAAATACTGAACATTCAACTTTTCCCATATGAATATTCTTAAATGTTTCGTTATATTTCACAATATAATCTAATTTTTGCCAATTTTCATCAAGTTCATTTGAGTGATTTTCACTACAAAAGAAAAATAATTAAAAATAGTTTAAAAAGAAGTTTTTAATAACTTTTAACTTCCATATGTGTGCTATAAAAGCCTTGAAATGTTCACATCTGTATTTATATTAAAATAAAATTATGGAACTTTAATTACAGTGAGTAAAACATCACAAATGCATTTTCAGCTAAAAGCATTGATTTAAAAACTTCATTTCCATCTTTTTCTGTCATTCGATTGTAAAGATCTTCATCATAGTAATAAAAGGCAAGACCTAAAAAAGAAATTGCTAATCCACTGACAACTGTCAGAGCACAACAGACAAATGACTTTGTTCTCATCTTCACAAAAGTGTTTTAATGACTGAGACAAAATTTTATTGAATGTTTTAATCGAAATTCGTCCCAATGTTGTTGTTCAGTTATTTAAACAAGTGATGAGAATTATTACTCATTTTGTATTGTGAAAAATGACGGAAGCAATGGGAAATTTGTCTAGAAAATTAAATTTTAAGAATTAACTTCTGCAAAAAGAGATAAATTCACTTAAATGAACTTTTAAGATTAATAAAATTGAATTTTGATATAAAAATAAAGTTCTGACTTGCATGCATATTTTTTATCAAGTTGACTTACATAAAAATGTCTTTAATTCATACAGATTGAATTAAATTTAATTAAAATCCAGCAAATTTGTATGAAAATCAATGATACTTTAATTTACTATGTATTTCCGTTGAATTAAATTCAATCTGATTAGAATTAAAGACATTTTTATGTAAGTCAACTTGAAATAAATATTCGCATAACAAGTAAAGTATGCATGCAAGTTTCAAGCCTATAAAAAATCAAAATTATTTTTGCAATAATTTCTTATAACCTCTTTATTCGAAAATAAATGATGTTAATGTTCTACTTTGAGATTTAATTGTTTTATAAAACATTACATTTTATTTTTACAATTTGTAAAATTCTTTTATTTAAATGTTAAATGCAAATGCTCTGTAGTGAATTTTATAATTCCTTCTTTTGTACGATCTAAACCAGAATCTTCAAATTCAAAAATTTGTTGTCTATTCTGTCTTGAATTGTAGAAAAATCTAATCTTTGGATATTTTGAAACGTCAAACTTTCTACAAATTGGACGCCTTCTTGTGCAATCGAGTGTGTAAATTTTTATGTATTCATTCGTCCTGAAGTAGTCTTTGACCTCTTTCCAATGTTTAAGAGTTTCTTTACAGTAAATACAAGATGCAATCTTAAAATTTTCAGAAAATTTGTAAATGATTATTATACATAATTTTTAAAAACTATAAAAAATTTTATGTTTTACCTTAAATAAAACAAGAAAGCGACCAGGCTTATCTAATGATTCAATCAATTCATCCTCTTGTAAAACTTCATCAACAATCTGATCTAAAAATTCACTAAGTGCTGGCCATTTATTTTGATTGCCATAAAATCTAACTTCAATTTTATGTCCGAGTCCAATACTTTTGCATTTCATGATATTTTTCTTGCAATCAAAAATTCCAAATTTTAGCATTCTACTTTCCACATCATCTGATTCTGATGCTGTCTTTTTAATTTCTTCCAATAATTCTATAAATTTTTCATGAACTCTAAAAAGTTCAGAGTAGAAATTAATTGAAAATTTTAAATTAAACGTCACTCACTCAAAATCATAAATGAAGGTCACAAAAATATTTTGACTTTCAGTAATTTGATCAAAATTTTCTGGTGTTAAAATTATCAAATCATTTTGAATAATTCGTCCATGTGCAGTTGTAAGGAAAATTACCAGAAGACAAATAATTTTAAACATCGTGGAAAAAAATTGAAAGAAAAATCTAGAGTGATCAAAATGAGTAGTTGAAGAACACTAACTACGAATAAAAATTGAAAACACATGTGAAGTGAACAAATATTCAATGAAAGTAGTTGTGACGTTTAAAAATTTATGACATAACAATTTATTTCATGAAATTTTTCTTTTTTAATCAAAGAAATTTCAAAGTAAACCTTAAAAAATTTTATTTTCCAAGATGAAATTTTAAATAAATTTTGACAACAAAGGATATCATTTAATATTTTTCCATTAATTCATTGTTGCATGAATGTGTTGATTAGCAAATTTCTCAATATCTTTGTAAGAACGATCTCCTTCATAAGGAAAAACAGTTTGATGATTATCAATAGAATTGTAAATGAATTTAATCTTGGGATATTTTTTAATGCCAAATTTTTTGCAAATAGGTCGTCTTCGAGTACAATCGACTGTGAAAACTTTAATTTTATCATTATTGCTAAAGTATTTTTTAACATGTTGCCATTCTTCAAGTGTATCATGGCAGAATGGACAAGTAATAATCTAAAAAGTTCAATTTTAAAAAACGTTGGAAAAAATTAACAAACAAAAAAAAAATAAAATAAAAAATTTACCTTATATAAAACAAGAAGTCTTCCTGGTTTATCAAGCAAACTAATCAATTCATCTTCTTGTAAAATTTCTTCAATGATTTGTGTCAAAAATGCTGTTAGTGCTGGCCATTTATTAATTGTTCCATAAAATTTAAATTCAACATTTTGAGAAATTCCTAAATTATTGCAAATTAAAGAACTTTCATTGCAATCGAATATTCCAAATTTCAATTTTCTACTCTCTTCATCATCTGCAGTTGTCGAAACTTGTGTGATTTCTTTTAACATTTCGATGAATTTTTTATAGTTTCTGTAGAAAAATTTATTTTACATACACTAAAAATATACGAAAAGTATAAGTGGAAGTTTTTTGTACTTACTCAAAATTGTTGAAAAAAACAACAAAAATATTTCCATTTTCAGCAATTTGATCAAAATTTTCTGGTGTTAAGTTTATCAAATCATTTTGAATAATTTGCCCTTGTACAACTGCAAGAAAAATTACCAAAAGATAAAAAGTTTTGAACATTATAGAAAAAATTGAAGAAAAATTTAATAGTGTTAAAAACAAGGAGTTGACGAACACTAAATACGAATAATAATTAAAAACACATGTGAATATATCAAATTTTCAATGAAAGAAGTTGTGACGTTTAAAATATTATGACGTAAAAGTTTATTTCATGAAATTTTTTAATCAAAGAAATTTTAAAGTAAAATTTAAAAAATTTTATTTTACAAAATAAATAATTTAGAATTTTAAACAAAGTTTTGATAATTTACTAAATTTTTCCATTAATTCAATGTTGCATGAAGATATTCATCAGCAAATTCCTCGATATCTCTGTAAGAGCGATCTCCATTATAAGGAAAAACAGTTTGATGTTTATCTATTGAGTTATAAATAAATTTAATTTCAGGATATCCTCTAACGCCAAATCTTTTACAAATTGGACGTCTTCGAGTGCAATCGATTGTAAAAACTTTAATTTTATCATTATAAATAAAATCATTTTTAACTTTTGGCCATTCTTTAAGTGCTGCACGACTGTATGGACAAGTTGAAATCTAGAAAGTCAATATAAGAATTTTTAGAATTGAAAAACTTTAAATTAAAAATTCTACCTTAAACATAACGAGAAGTCTTCCTGGTTTGTCAAGCAAACTAATCAGTTCATCTTCTTGTAAAATTTCTTCGATATTTTGTGACAACAAAGCTGTAAGTGCTGGCCATTTATTTATTGTTCCATAAAATTTTAATTCAACATTTTGAGAAATTCCTAAATTATTGCAAATTAAAGAATTTTTTATGCAATCGAAAATTCCAAACTTTAAATTTCCGAAATCTTCATCATCTGCAGTTGCTGATACTTGTCTGATATCCTTTAACTTTTCAATAATTTTTTTATAGTTTCTAAAAAAATTTATTTTGTTTAGAAATTTAAGTAGAATAAGTGGAAATTCTTTGTACTCACTCAAAATCTTTGATAAAAATAACAAATATATTCTCATTTTCAGTGACTTGGTTAAAGTTATTGGATGTTAAAGTAATCATAGAAATTTCTTGTCCATTGCATGTTAATATTACAAAAAGTATAATGAAACAGAAAATTTTTATCATTTTTCTTTCAAAAAATTAACAAAGATTAAAACTGATCACTGTGATGTCTTAAAATGAACTAACTTGAATCTACTAAAATGCATTAGAAATATATACAATTTTGTAAAACTCTAGAAGATCTGACAAAGACTGTATCATCATTTAATGCGTTGATCTTTATGGAAATTTACAAACAATTAAGTGAGATAAAAATTTACTAAGAATTTTATTATTTGCAGATGAATAAGTTTTTATTTATATCCAATGAATAATTTTCGGCAATAATTAAAATTGTTTTTTTATCTAACATTTCCCTCTCGACCTTGGACTTTTTTTGTATTCCTCAAGTAAATAATCTTTGGATGTTATCCAATCCACAAGAACTTCATCATCAAAATCATCTTCAAAACTTGAAATCATTTTTCCATTGTTAAAAACTACAAAAGTTGGAAATTGTTTGATACAAAAGTCATAACAAGTGTCGTAATCCTTTTCACAATTGAATTTCACAACTCTTTGAAGTTCATCTTTTAATAATTTTCCAACGTTTTCCCAATAAGGTTTGAACATTCGGCATGTTGGGCAGCTAAAAAATTTGAAATTTTTAATTTAATGCTTTTTCCATCATATTTCAAATAAAAACCGCTATTCTTCGACTTTATGTTTTTTTTTCACGAATCTATTAATTTTAACTATTCGATCTGTGTAATCAAAGCTTTTCACATACGTGCAAATGCATACAAAATAAACAAGAAAAAAATATACATATTTTTACAAAATTACAAGAATATCTTGAAGACTAAGACAGAAGTTAGTAATGTCAATTAAGGACAAGTCTAAGAATAAATTGAATAAAATCTTTCTAAAAAATACATTTTTAACGGGAAAATATCTTCATAACATATCATGACGGTTAATTACTGATTTTTTAGTTTAGAAAAAAATATAGTTAACTTACAAAGTAGCATAAAACATAACAAAAGAAATTCCAGAATTTGGCACTAAAACTTGTTGTTCAAAATCTACAGTATTAAGAATTTTAACATATTGACTATTTTCTTCAGATTCAGATGATGACGATGATGCTTGTATGCCAGTTGTCAAAAGACATAGTAAAATAATAAAAGCAAACATTATCTGTTTGAAACTAGTCAGTTCACTGAAAAATTGATTAAAATGAGCAGTGTTATATATCAGAAAATTTTATTTCAAAAGTTTCACAAAAAGCTCTAACTAAAAGTTTATTTATTATTGCTGTTGTTGAATTTTATTTTTCTCATTGAGATCTTTAATTTTTCTCTTAGCAATAAACTTGTCAATGTAATTGACAAAATCTTTAGTCGTTCGTGGTCCTATATATCGCTCAAATCTTTTTCCATCTTTGAAAATGATTAAAGTCGGATATTCGCGGACATTAAACTTTTGACATATTGGTTTAAATTTTCCACAATCCATTTCTGCAATTAAAATGTCTTCAGAATCTTCATAATGTTCTCCAACATTTTCCCAAATTTTTAAAATCTTTTTACTGAATGCACACCTAAATAAAAAAAATTTCGTTATTATCACTTAACTTTCGAAAAAAAAAAGATTTCCTAAAATAAATTACCAATCCGTATAGAATTTTATGAAGACATATTTGTTATTTTTAAGAATTTCCTTATAATTTTTATTAGTGAGAGGAGTTGAAACATATTCACCACTCGAAGACTGTGCTGCGTTGGGCTTTCCATCACTACTACTTGCTATAATTGTTATGACGAGTAAATAGAAAAATAATTTTAAACACGTCATCCTTTAACAATAAATTAAACGCAATTGAAAAGAGAGACACAGACATCGATCGAGAGCAAGTGTTCAACTGAAATTTTTGTATATTGTTAAACTATTTTATTGTTACTATCTAGCATCATGTGGAAATATTTTTTTCATAACATTTCTATCTAAATTGTATACTTGAATAAATTTTTAAGGTATAAGTAGAATAACACGAGATTATTTTGGATCAAAAAAAAAATATTTTTAGCCTTATTTTTAAAATTATTTCAGTCCTAAAAAAACTACAAAAATATTGAATTTTCAATAAACTTTTGCATTTAAGAAAAGATTTTTCCATTTAATATCATAATAAATTTGAAATTCGATTGTTTAGAGAACAATTACTTGAAGAAATGTACTAGGCTTTTTCTTTTCGGGAATATTCCCGGGAATCCCCGTTTTCGTTCCCGTTCCCGATGAAAGTCCGGGAATTCCCGACTTCGGGAAATACTCCATATAAATGTGAAAAATTTTGAAAAAATTTACAAAATTTTGTGCAAGTTAAAATTTTTTTAACTATTTTCTCATATAATGATCATAAACAAATTAAAACGTCAAATTAAGCGGTTTTTAGCAAAAATTGAGAAAATTTTTCAAAAAATTTTTTACTTCAAATCATGAAATCAATAAAATTTTCAATAGTAGTTGTTAAAATTATGTTAAATATGTAAAATTGGGTAGTTTTAAACTAGTTTTTTGAATTTTTTTGACTGTTTTCATAGTATTTTTATCCAATTCCCGTTCCCGGGAATTCCCGGGAATCCCGAAAAAAACTCATTCCCGTTTCCGATTCCCGAAATTCTCAATTCCCGGGAATTGGAAAAAGCCTAAAATGTACATTTATGTGATTTCTTAGCAAGATGTCTAAATTTATCTCAATGTATGAATGTCCCATTCAATATTTTTTTGCACAAGTCATAAATGTACCCTCACATTATTATTTTATCGGCTCGTGTATTTTATATTTTATTGTTTAATCAGATGCTTGATCATCGAAAGACGTAGAAAATAAATAATTTGTTGTTTTTAACTCGAATGAGTTTCTTATTTGAAATCGATTATTATGGAGTGGAAAATGTTATGAATTATTTTTTTGACCTTTCTATGATAGTTTCCTGAATTTTGTGATTTAATATTCTTATGTTTAAAAACTTTTGTAATTTATCAATAATAAAATCTTAAAAAGTTCAAAATTTAATAAAGATGATTTGAAAATTTAATGAAGTCATCATATATCAATATTTAATCATCTGTTTCAATTGAGCACAAAAATAAAATGGAAGGAAACAGAATGATTCACAAGAAAATTTTCCTTAAATTGAGCATTGTATAAAAATATGACTTTATTAACTTTTAAAAATTTTTTATAAACAATAAAATTTAAAATTTAAGTCCATCCATGAACTTTATTGGCTTCTGCTTTAGCTGAAGCACACCAATCATCAAAGCGAGCTTGATCACCCAAGTGACTTTCGTGCATACGTCCTGTTTCTGAGATTGGAACCACTGCGGCCTTGTTACCTTCTTTATGGAAGAAGAAAGTACGTGGGTATTTCATTTTGAAACTAAACTTTTGGTCAAGTGGAAGGTAATCCATGTAGTTATCGAAGAGACCTTTGCAAGTTCCGGAAGCTGCTTTCATGCAATCAGCAAAAACATAGTCTACATCTGAGCAAACTTTTGAGTTGTCAATGAAATTTTTAATTTGTTCCCTGGATCGAACAGCCTTTGGGCATCTATTCGAAAAAATTTTAAACATTTTATCACATCACAAAAATTAAAATTTATCTCAACTTACCTAGCATAACCGAATGTAACAATTCTGGCACCATTTTTTTCCCATACCTGATTAAAAACATCCTTTGTTGTGGTTGCTTCTTTAAATGTACAGTGTGCCACGCACACTACAGCTGCCAAAACTATTAAAATCTTCATGATGGTTATCACTGAAAATTTTTATAATAAGTGATGCTCTGTAGCAGTATATCACTTTAATTTATAGACAATTCTTCCTTGAAAACTTTAGAAAGAGAGAATTGTATAATAGTTCAGACAGTGACATGTAGATATCGATACAATCGATACATATTTGTGCACTCAGTTATTCATGATAACGATCGAGTAAGTGACAAAATTATTTCTCTTAATATTGATTACATCTTTGCTTTCTTATTCTACCAACTTGCAAGATATCTTATATCTACTGCATTTATATGTCCATTAACATTTATCATATTAATGTGAGAACTTTTTATTTAAAGAGCTTAAAATTTTTCTTTATATTTATATTTCTCTCTCTTTATTGTTTGTCGTCATATCATATGAATGATATTTAAACAGTTGGGAAAAGTTGAACAATAAAGCATGTTTTCATTAATATTAATCGATGACGTGATATGACAAAATTTAGGAACTGTAAAATTAAAAATATAAAAATTGCAGCTTAATAAAACAAGAATGTTGGTAAAATAAAAATAAAAATTCATCAATCATTTATATAAGATCAAGATTTTTTATTCAAAAAAATTCACTGCTGTATCATATAAAAGAAAAGTAACAAAAAATCTTTTATTCACTTTAATGTCTTTAAGGAAAATTTCACTATTACACATTGTAACCTCGCTAATAATTGAGTAAATTTAATGTTTTTAAGTCTCTTCAATAGAAGACTCGCATGCATTTTTAATTCACAACACAATAAAAACTTTATAGTACTTTAAATCCGAATTGATTTACAATTCATCGCGTGGAGCATCACCTGAAGCATGCTTTTTGACAAAGTCATACATATCTTCTAAGCTTCTGTCACCATTGTATTCTGTAACCTTTTCTCCATTTCTATAAATGAAAATTGTAGGAAATCCGTTGACATCTTGTGCTGAACATAAATCTCTATTTTCAGCAAGAGTGCAATCAACTTTTGCAATTTTAATTTTGCTGTCATTAATAAATTTCTTAGCAAGTTCATGCCATGCGGGAATCATACGCTTGCAATGTCCACACCTAAGAAAATAATTTGATTAATTTGAAATTACATATGAACATATCCCAAAGTCTTACCAAGGTGCAAAAAATTTGATGAATGTTACATCTTCCTTAATAGCTTGTTCAAATGAATCGCCTGAGAGTGAAAGTACAGCTGCACCTTCACCTTCTTCTGGAATTTCTTTCTTTTCCTCTGTATCTTCTGATTTAGTATTCAGTCTCTTTTCAACATAATCTTTCAAGTCTTCAACCGTGCGTGAACCACTGTATTTATCAACTTTCTTTCCATTTTCCAACCAAAGTAAAGTGGGGTATCCTTTGACATCAAAGTCTTTGCAAATTGGTCTGTGTTCTGTGCAATCAATCTTGGCGATATTTACTGATTCATCATGTTCCAATGCTGAAGCTAAATCGTTCCAAATTGGTGACAATTTCTGACAATGACCACACCTAATAAAATAGTTTGATTGATTAGTTTTTAATTACATACATATTTGATTTATCTATTTTTTACCATGGTGCATAAAATTTGACAAAGAATTTCCCTTTTGAGGTAAGCTCATGGAAATTCTTTTCATTAAGCTCAATGAGACCAGTGAGAGGAGCTGGAACTGCATCTTGACTTCCTGTTTCTTCTTCTTCTGTTGAGGCTCCGAGTTGATCGTTGATAAATTGAGTAAGTGAAGGAAGATCACGAGTTGAACGATATTTCACAGGCTCTTCACCATTTGCTTTGAAAAATTTCAATGTTGGATAGCTTGTAATTTCGTTATCACTGCATGTTTTTGCATTTTCAGTACAATCAACTTTTGCAATTCGCACACGACTTTCATCTTGTGTATTAAGCATTTCTGCTAATTGTGACCATGTAGGCTTTAATCTTGTACAGTGTCCACACCTAAAAATAATATAATGATGAATAAATAAAGAGAGGGAGAAAGTGTTATCAGTTAAATATTTAGAGAACTCTGATATATTATGTATAACATCTGTTTTACATATATTCATGGAAATTATCATATTCAAATAAATGAGTGGCCGCGGAGAATGGAAGTGAGAAGAAAGAAGATGAGAAAAAGACACGTTGCAAAGTGATGAGTAGAGTATAAATAAAAACTGTCATTTAGAAACTCTCTATCCACTTTTTATAGTTCACACAAAAATATGAGTTTTCTCTTTTTCTTCTTGCCGGCATTTTCTTCTTTTTCTCTTCTACACTTTTGTCTCATCAATCATTAAAAAATATCTTATCTCTCATTATTTTCTTTACCATGGTGCATAAAACATTGTAAAAATTGCTGTTTCACTGGATTTGATGGTGTCATCAAAATTTTCATCTGTCAAAACTAATGTATGGTCTTTTTCTGGTTCTTCTTCAGCCTCAATTTTATTATCTTCTTCATCCGCAATAGTGCAGGAAATCAACAAGAAAATAAATGCAAGCACTTTAAGTTTCATTGTAGACTAGTTTGCTTAACTTCTAATGGATTAATTAAGTCGATTTCAGAATTAAAACACAAATTTTAACAAAAGAAATGAATCTGCTTAATCAACTAAATGCAAGGAAGAAAACTACGCTAAAAAACAGGAGAAAAAGAAGCAAAGAAAAAAAATATTGATGCGAAAATTGAATTTTAATAAAAAATAATGATTTACCCACGTGTTGCTTTACATTTATGCTTTTCTTCCGCAGTCCATTGTATCTAAAATGAAAATATTCATTCTATATAGGTTAATTTAAATTATTCTAAGAATCTGAATTTAATAAGAGATTTTATATAATTTTTTATTAAAATTTATTTTTCAGTAACTTTACATCTTGTGCCAATTGTGTGTGATTACTAAAAAAATTGATCAGGAATATTTTCTAAAAATCGAGCATGTAGTTTGAAGAAAATATTATTGCTGTTTGACTTTTCTAGTATAAAAGGTGTTATTTTTCTAGCGATCAACTTAGTTCTATTTTAAAAGTTAGAACGATAGGACATGCAAAAGTGAAGTAGCTTTAAGAATGAATAAGAGTGCTTCCTTGTGTAAATTTTTGTTGATAAGTTTATTATATTTATCTATGTAAGATTTAAAATTAATAAAAATATAAAAGAATTTTTCATGATTAGCAATTTTTCATTTTTAATAAAAGATTTGTGCGATGTGAAAAATTTGAATCATTTCCTGATGAATTCAAATGGGGAGTTGGGACATCAAGGTAATTCATTAATTAAAAATATCAATAAAAAGTAGTTCATATTTTAATATTTGATAATTCTTATTATTTTTAATTGCAAAAAAGCTATCAAATTGAAGGTTCATGGAATGTTGATGGAAAAAGTGAATCTATTTGGGATCATTTGACACACAATTTTCCTGAAAAAATTGAAGATCAAAGCAATGCTGATCATACTACAGAAAGCTATAAATTTGTAAGTGTCAAATAAATTAATAAATGTTTAACATAGTTTGAAATAGTGTAATTACCTTTCATCATCTTCAAATTAACAAACTACAATGTAAAAATGAGCAAATAATTTTCTTAATGACTAAATACATACATTTTACAACATTGATTTATTTAATAATTCACGCATATTCGATTATATAAATATAATAATTGAAAACGATCATGTTTACTTGCATTCTCGCCTTCTGTCAAATTCATTAGCTTACCATTTATTATAGTAATGCATTTGACATTAATTTGCAGATTAAAATCAATTACTGGTTGCACGCTTTAAATCTAATTTTAATCAATATCTTTTTTATCCGGTTGCATTTTATGATCTCGCATAAATTTCAAATATTTTTTAAATGAAGTTAATTAATTCGATTATTTATTATGTGTAAATTTCAGTGGAAGCGTGATGTTGAGATGGTTCGTGAACTGGGAGTTGGTGTTTATCGTTTTTCAATATCATGGCCAAGAGTGTTACCGAATGGCTATAAAAATCACATTAACAGAGCAGGTTTAGACTATTACAATAACATCATCAATGGTAATTATTGAGTTTGTAAGTTCAATTATTTAAGATTATGTTCATATTTTTTACGAACATTACAAACACAGAATTGTTGACTTACAACATTACACCATTTGTAACAATCTATCATTGGGAATTGCCACAAAGACTGCAAGAACTCGGAGGCTGGACAAATCCAGAATTGATTGATATTTTTATTGATTATGCAAAAGTCTTGTTTGACGAATTTGGTGATCGTGTAAAAATGTGGACAACATTCAATGAGGTAGGTTTTAATAGAGAAACAATTATTACATTGTAGTATCTTATTTTTCAGTCGTAAATTTTTCTTTCATTTCATAGCCTTGGCATATTTGTGAACAAGCTTATGGACAAGATTATATGGCACCTTCTTACGATTATCCAGGTATTCCGATATACCTCTGTGGTCACAATTTATTGAAAGCACATGCGAAAGTTTATCATATGTACAAAAACATATATAATCATGGTGAGAACATTTTATTTTCCGTTATTTAGATATTAATTGAAACTCGTTAAATACTATTTTTTCATCTGAAATCTATCTTTGACTTATTTATTCACTCGTGCATATGTTCAACTTTGCTACACATTACATTTTATTAAAAATAAAAAAAAAACAGGTATTATTGGAATTACAGCAGACATTAGCACACCTCATCCACTAAATCACAATCATCATCATGATCAACAAGCAGTAGAACGAGCATATCAATTTTATCTCGGATGGTTTATGCATCCTATTTTCTCTAAGCATGGGAATTATCCAAAAATTATGATTGATCGAATTGGTGAATTAAGTAAGAAGCAAGGATTTACAAAATCTCGTCTACCAACATTTACTAATGATGAAATAAAAATGATTCATAAAACATCGGATTTCTTCGGTATCAATAGCTACACATCAATTCAAGTGACATTAAATGATGATGACACAAATCCTGCTAAGCATAAAATCCCTTCCTTTTTTCATGATATGGGAACAATAGAGTCACAAAATGAAAATTGGGAGAAAAGTGGAAGTGTAAGTTAATTATTTGAGAACAAGATTTTTTTAAATTTATTTTTTATAATAAGGTGTGGTTGAGAGTGCATCCAAGTGGAATGCTTCATTTATTAAAGTGGATCAAAAAAGAATATCACAATCCACCAGTATATATTACTGAAAATGGTGTTAGCGATAAAGGTGGACTTAACGATGTAAAGCGTGTAGAGTATTTCAATTCCTACTTGACGGCAATTTTAAATGCAATAAATGATGGATGTGATGTTCGTGGTTATATTGCTTGGTCTTTAATGGATTCTTATGAATGGAAAGCTGGTTTCACCGAGAAATTTGGTCTCTACCATGTTGATTTTAATTCACCTAATAAAACTCGCACACCTAAGATGTCTGCAAAGGTCTTTAGTGAAATTGTAAAGACAAACAAAATTGATTGGTCATATTTGCCATTAATTGATGAAAAATCATCAAGTTATAATATTAAGCAATCAGCTTTTGTATTGGTTTTTGCTTCAATAATTTTATCGTCATTATAAAGTTTTTCTGAATACATAATAAAGTCAATTTTCGTTAATCTTATCAAAATCAATAACAATTTTCGAGTGTTTAGGTTTATACTGCCTGTATTTTATACCTGCAGAGTCAAGCATCATCTTTGAAGCTTTAGTTTGTGGTTTGTCAGCATGTTTATCTGATAAATAAACAATTTCTTTGATTCTTGATTGAATGATGATTTTTGCACATTCGTTGCAAGGAAAGAGAGCCACATAAAGCGAGCAACCTTTCACATCGAAGCTATTTTTGTTGAGAATAGCATTTACTTCAGCATGACATACATACATGTATTTATTTTCTAATGGATCATTAGATTCTTTTGTCCATGGAAATTTATCATCAGAACAATTTATGGGAAAACCATTATATCCTATTGCAACAATTTTCATCTCATCATTTACAATACAAGCTCCTACTTGTGTTGCTGGATCTTTACTCCTCTGAGCTGCTAAAAATGCTATTCCCATGAAATAATCTTCCCAATCTGTAAAAATTATTATTTTTCTTAAATCATTTCGATTACATTAAATAATAAATACTTACTTAAATAATCTGTCCTGTATTCGCACTTTTCTCCATTAGATATTTTCAAATCATTAATCTTCATCAATTCTTTATCAGCTTTTTCTTTAATCTCAGTCATGTCTTAATTTCCTGAAAAATCTCGAATAAATAAACATACACATCAAATGTGTCAGAAAAATTTTTTGCGCGCACTTTTTCGGACAGTTTTCGATCACTTTTGAAATATATCGGTTATATGCGAAACATGCGAAAATCATCTAAAGAAAAAGTTATTGCGATGCGAGCTCCTCATTAGTGAATAATAATAATAACAGATATAGAGCAATATTGAATCTAAAAATAAAAACAAGTAAAAATGCAAGCTCATGATTATATTGCTGAACATTTTAAACATTTGAGATGAACTTAACCTTTCTCGCCTTTTTATGATGTGAATCATTATTGAATTTTAATCGATATTTATCCAATAAACTATTTTGAATATTTTTAAAGATTTTATTTTATTTTTTAATAAGAAATGAAAATTTTTCGTGGACATAAACGTATTAATCTTGAATACCATTTGAATCCAAAAAAGTTCTTGAAAGTTCTTGATTGTCATTAATATCGTTCTCATAGTCTTTCACTTTATCGCCAACACCAGCACGAAGCACTAAAACACCAAGACGTCGCGACAGATTGTTTTTGAAACGACTGTCATTGATAGATTTTGCCACATCAAGAGCTGTATTTTTCTCGGGATTTTGTTCAACTCTAAATGACACCTCATGCCTATCGACACGCATGTGAGTGAAAAAGTTTTGCAGATTGAGCATTTCACCTAGTGCTTGAACAATTCGTGCTCCATCTTTCCAGTTGTCAATAGGATTTTTTAAAATAATATGAACATATTCAGTATCTACCGAAATTATCTTATGTTTCGCTAATTCTGTAGTTTCATCATCCGCAAAAGTACAGGAAATCAACAAGAAAACAAGTGCATACACTTTAAGTTTCATTGTAGAATATTTTGCTTAGCTTTTGATATATAATTTAAATTGAGTTCTGATTTTAAATTAAGAAATGAATCTGTTGAATTAATTCTATCCTGCCACAAAAGAAAAAGATGCAAAAAATGCATTGATAAGAAAATTCATAGAATTACAATTTATTTAGAGTTCGCACTTGCATGAATATTTTAATTGATATGTACATATTTTTTGTCAAGTTAATTTCAAGTTGACTTACACAAAAATGTCTTTATTTATTTAGATTGAATTTGATATCGAGTAAATTTGTATGAAAATCAATGATTCTCTAATTTACTATGTATTTCAGTTGAATTAAATTCAATCTGAACAAATTAAAAACATTTTTATGTAAGTCAACTTGACAAAAAATATGCGCATATCAAGTAAAATATGCATGCAAATTCAAATCCTACAATTTATTCATAACTGAATCTAAAAATAGAAAAGGAGTAAAAATGCAAGCTTATATTATTTTGCAGAACTTTTATGATCATTTCAATTCAACTTGACATTTGACATTTTATCTCCTTTATATAGTATTAAATATCAATTAACCCAAATGTCATTGATAATTAAGATTCATTATATATAGACATAAGATACCAAGAAAATTATATTTAGAAAGCTGAAAAAAAACGGTAGAACCAATTATGCATGAATGTGACTAGAATCACGATGATGATAAAAAAGGTAAAGAACAAATATTGTTGTTGTGCATGTTATCGATCTGAAAATGATAATAAGAAACGAAATATCTTTCTTGTTGGTTTTCTTCTCTTTTTTGTTCAGGATTTTCTTCAGTTCACAAAACTTTATTTTTTCTCTTTTATACTGTGTATGTCTTTTGTAGTTTGTTTCTTCTTTTAAATTTTCATTCTCTGTATCAATATTTCATTTTTTATATAGGAGAGTGTGTATGCCTTTTATTATTTTTCATATCTGATTTATAGTGAGGAATGAAATAGTGCAATAAATTTTCCATTATTGATAGTTTGCGATATGAATAAATATATGTACGGTGAATGAATGTATATGTGAAGTTTTCTCTTCATAATGGGCTGGAAATGGTAGGATGGATAAATTTTTAATAATTAAGTATGTAGTTAAAGGAAACATTCAAACAGTCAAGAATCTCTCAAAGATTATATGATAGTTATTTATGAAATTTATGTTTAAAATAAAATAAAAACTAAGAAATGAAAAAGCAGCAGCTGACTGTAAAAATCATCAATTATTGATTGATTTCTCACATGTATATGTTGTAAAACTTTATAGAGCTCTTTCTCTTCCAAAAATTTCATTTATAATATAAGAATAGATATTAATAATTTTATAATTTTTGCATATTATTAATTACATAAAATTATAAGTTTAAAATAAGTAAATTTTCAGTGCAATTTTTTTCTCTTGTTTCATCTACCTAGATATTTTCTTTGACTGTGTGTAAAAAATGTGACTAAAAATATTTGATAAATTAAAAAGTAAAAAGCTCGATATCTGAACTTTAATTGAACAATTATGTATATGTTGCAATAAATTTTTTTCATCATTCAATTTTTATTACTTTAATAATCTCATTAGTGTAACTTTCGCCATCAACTTTCAGATTTCTTTCTCACTTTGTGATTTTATTATTTTCAAATCTTCTTCTTGGGGGGAGATAGATATTTTGTTCTTTAAATAGTATAATAATATATTATTTTTTATTATAAAATTTTTCATTTGTTTTAAATACACATGCATAACATTTTTTTTTATTTTTGATTAAATTTTGAAAAGAAAAAACATCTTTTTTTTCATCGTTATCAATCTTTAAATCTGAATAATTAATAATAAATTTGATTGATTTTTTCCCTTTTGTTCTTTTTCTCAAAACAGAATGCGATTATGATGAAGAATTTTTCATCATTTATCTTCCTTTTTTGTAAAAAATTAGTCAACGAATTGCCACTCAAAGTACGACAAGAATGTTTCAAATGCTGTCACAAAAATGATTTTTTTTTTTTGGTTTTTTTAAATATTTTTATTATAACAATCTTCGCAATCTGAATATTAGTCATAAGTGACATGTCAAAAAGAGAGATGGAAATTTCTTAATCTTATTTGGCATTATCACATTTTGTACGTACTGATGTGCAATTCATGACTTGCTAGCTGCCAGTTAAAGGTTCTGATAAAAAGCTCATTGCCCATTGCCACATTTTAGTGCATATTATCAAATGCATATGATTAACAATACACACTGAAAACATTGAACAATTTGCTCCGATTAAAAACACATTATTCTCATCATTATATATCATCAAACAAATATTATGCAAAATTTGGGAATAAAATGATTTCTTATGTGCACAAATTTTATTTTTCTTTCACATGTCCCAAAAAAGTTTTCTTGATTTTTTTTAAAAGAGAGAGAGATTTCTGTATTACTTCTTTTTGGGAAATAAAGAGTGTGTCTTTATTTTGGATGGACACAAATTCATTATGTATAGGCATATAAATAAGAAAATACTTTTCATCATTATCCGATAAATTTTTTTTGTTGTTAATCATCTTCTCATTTATTTTGAATCAAAAAACACCTTTCAATTGTTTGCAAATGCAATATATTAAAGATTATTTATGTCATAATATAATAAATTTATTAATTGTTTGAATAAGTTTTTTTTAAAGATTATGTTTGATCCATTTGTCCGGTTATCCTTAAGCCATTGTCGAGCCGTATGTATCTATGAGTGTTAAATGTTTGTTATCATGGTAAATTTTTTTATTTTATTTGGATTTTTTCATCATTGAGAGGGGAAAATTGAAAATTTTAAATGAAATGAGACTAAAAATCATATTTTGGCTGGTTGAATATTTTCATTTAATAAGTATATGACCTCCGATAGTGTTTGAGCAGCAGCTCCTTTTCATCATATTCCTTTTGCAGCGCATTTTAGAAAACAATAGTTAAAACTTTTATATATACTTTTTCATTCTTTCTCTCTATATTTATATAAAAATTAAACTAAATAGAATCAACATTATAAACTTTGTTCTTTTTTCAACTACTCAACATTTTCTAAAGAAAAATTGAAAATTTTAAAAATTATCAAATTTCAGAAAGAATTTTCTTTCATTCTAATGGAGACGATTTAATAAATTCAAAATTGAAACTTGATAAAATTTCAATTAAGATTTTTAAAAACCGTAATCATTAAAAATCTTGAAATTTTTCATTCTTACTCTTTGTCAATAAAAACAAAATTTGTGCATTTATAAATAGAAAAAAACTTTCTTTCTTGAGATTTTGTTTGTGCATGACAAAATATTGAAAAAAATATATTTTCCCTAATGTGATTCATTTCTTAGGTTTATTTATCAATCAATTTTTGTTTATTTTCTCATTGTTGATGTTATTTGAAATTTTGAAGCCATATATCAATTCTAAATATTTTTCTATCATGACGGAGCAATATTGTTGTTATTGAAGCATCGTCAGACATATTGATTGATAAATATTTTAATAATGATTTTATCTCATTTCACATTCATAATTGTTAATTAAATTTTATGATTTCTTATGATTTTCATTCGCTTTTTTTGTATACAAATAGAGAGATATAAAGAGAAAGAGAGAGGTACATGTGTGAATTTTTTACGTTTTCATTTGGAAAATAAATATATATATTTTTAAATATTCATTCTTAATCCCTGGTTTAATCATTTCTTTTTTACTTTTTTATGCATTATAATAAAAATTAATTTTATTTCTGTATCTTTCATGTGTGTGTGTTGTATAATAAGATATTAAGACATTTAGCGGCGCATAAAAGAATTATTCTCATATTGTTTTTATTGGAGTAAGCCGAGTGTTACAGTGTATATGTGTAAAGTACGAGAAGGTGCAGATTGCAATCATTTACATTCATATTTGCGGGCTGGATGACAAAAATGAATGTATTGATTTATTTGTTAGCTCTGCACACTCGTCACATCATCCACCCCGATTTCCTAGCATGCTCCTTTCTTTTTTTAAAACATCAATTGTGTATAAGTGTTTAACGACCGCATAAAATGATGTTTAGTTGTAATATAAGTAATACACATTAATTACATAGTAGTAAATAAGTTTTCGCCATATTTCCACACGATGGTAGATGTTTAGTTGGGGAATGGCGTCACAAAATGGTATGATATATATTAATTTTATGTTTTTCTTCTTCATTCATCTTTTTCTTGCAATAATTTTTTTTTTAAATAGATAAAATACTTGATGCCCTTATTAAGCTATTATAATAAATAAAGAATTTTTATCTTTGACTTTTTTTCCATATTTCTCCAATATTATTCTCAAAAAATGTGTATGTTGTGTGTGAATAAATTTATTTATATATATAAGTATATATCATTAATATTAATATTAATGGGTGCTTTCATTTGAATAAGATTTTTAATAACGTACAGAGAGATGCTTTCTTACTTCACATTTAAAATTTTCTTCCATTGTTCAATTGATAGATTTTTTTAAAGTTTTTTTTTTTTTACTTTAAATGATGCTTGATGGGTTGTCATTTTATAAGGTATGTAATGTATGTTGTCATTTCTAGTATCACCATTTACCTTTCCATTTACTTTTGCTGATGTTGTTGGTCATCAAAAAGGGATTTTTCTCAATTTTTTTAAAGTGTTTAACTTTCTATGGGCTAAGTTTTAAGATTTGTTCTTTTTTATACACAAACATATCTTTTGCTTTGTTGCACAACATCAAAATTGACATAAATATGATGCGATTATCAAGATTGTGTGTGTCAATAATTTTTTTTTTAATTTTTAAGACTTTTTTTCTTCATATTTGATAAAGATACTTTTGATTTTTTTTCTTTTCTTTTTTTTGTTGGAAATTGAAAAAGAAAAAGAAGGTTTTTTACTCTTTTTATATTTGAGAGAGAAAACTTAAAATTTTCAACTAAAAACTCACCACTCTAAATGCTTTTTATATATTAGTTTGTTTATGCATATTCATGCTTTATGCTTAATAGATAATGTAATATTTTACACATTTATAATTATTAATATTCATTAATATTAAGATTTTTTTGGGTTAGCCTTATCCTTTAGATTCGTTAGCCGGTTTGTCGTCATCAGTTTTCTCAGTTTTTTGATTCTCTTGCTCTTTTGTAGATGTAGCAGTTGTTGTTGTTACTGCTGCCACTGTCGCTTTTTTCTGCTGCTCTGGCGACTGTTTCTCCGGTGATTCTTTTTCTACATCACGTTTCTCTGTACTCTGTGTTTGAGGTAGAGCTTTGAGAATTGCATGAACTTCTTCGGCCACTGCCGTGAGCACAAATTCAAATTGTTGTCGTGTCTCAACAAGACCAGCACGCTGATCTCTTAAATGTTCAAGCGTTGCTGCAATATCTATTTCGCGAGCACCTTTATTCATTCTGCCGAGAACAAGATCTAGAAGTATGTATGCACCCGTCCTACCAGCACCATTACTAAGTTTAAAATTTAAAAAATATTCTCAATTAGATAGAGAAATGTAAATTTAAATTTTTAAAAATTTTACCTGCTATGCACAACTATCGGACATGATCTGCCGCGATATGATTTATTGACTTTTCGTCTAAATTCTAATAGCGCCTTCGCGGACAATGGAATACCTCCTTGTGGCCACGAAAGGAAGTGGAACTGTGTGACTGTTCGAGTCTCACCAGTTCGTAGATTTTTCAAATAGAATGATCTAACTAAATATTCATCGCACCAGACATGTTCGCTGACGAGATGAACTTCATAAATATGATACACTTCGGCGCCTTCTTCAGGCCAATAGCGAGCGCACGCACTTTCGCCATTCTCTTGCAATCGACAGAGAGCTACAAGGACAACGCATCCTTGCTCCCAAACCATTTGCCAGAAATGCGCGAGAGTTGATTGCAGTGGCGCCTGTGCAGCAATATATGCTGGTGCCCTTGGATCATGGTCAGTCTATAAATAGAAAAAAGGAATATAGTTTTATAAAATCATTTAAAAGTTTATGAAAAGATTACTAACAATAGTCGATGCATTTATATAATCCATTCCTTCTGCATTTGCTAGATGATTAAGTACAACACGAGAATGGTCAAATGGTAAAGGCGCACCAATACGATTAAATGAAGAACACTCTTCTTGAAGTGCTGCTTCACGTGCACCAGGCTCAGCTTCATATCTACATAATGCTTCCCACTCACGTTGCAATCGACCTTTATTACGTAAATGATCTTCCATATAAGAGAGAACCATATGTCCAGTAGAAATATCCATATTCGAGAGTGCAGGTTCTTCACTCCATGATGATGTACTTGAGCGTGATGATGGCGGTCTTTCATTTTCTTTTGATAGTGAAGCAACGCGTGATGTTTGAGTGTCATTTTTACCTGCCATTCGAGCTCGACAAAGGTCTTGATAGTCTTTACTTGTCGTTTCTGCTCCTGATAGTCCCGCTTGTAGATTGCTCAATTTATCTTTTTTATATGAAAAGCGACGATAAAGAAGCAACAGCATACCACACAGTGCGACAGCGAGAAGGAAAGCAATGAGAATCATGAAATAAATGACCTTCGTCATGTCTGTGTCATCAGCATTCTCCAGTTTTGTCGCATTAATATCGTTTTCATAGTCTTTCACTTTATCGCCAACACCAGCACGTAGCACTAAAACACCAAGACGTCGCGACAGATTGTTTTTGAAACGACTGTCATTGATAGATTTTGCCACATCAAGAGCTGTCTTTTTCTCGGGATTTGGTTCAACTCTAAATGACACCTCATGCCTATCGACACGCGTGTGAGTGAAAAAGTTTTGCAGATTGAGCATTTCACCTAGTGCTTGAACAATTCGTGCTCCATCTTTCCAGTTGTCAATGGAATTTTTCAAAATGACATGAGCATATTCGGTATCGACAGAATAATTTGAATGATCCAAGTCATTATGCATTTGCTTTTTCATTTTTGGTAATTCATCCATTTTCATGTGTGCCGGCAGGTGTTCAAGATTGCGATCGTCAAGTTTAGGAGCTTCATGCGGTGATTGAGATGAAGGAGGTATTTGTGGTGGTTGTGGCCCTGGTTTTTTCACGTCTAGTCGTTCATGACGTTGAAAACCCATGATGCTTTGTAAGAGATTTGTTGTTGCATCATTCCTTGAGGGATTTGGAACATAAACCAGGCCACCTTCCGTATAAACACCACCATCTTCAGGCACTTCATCACGGAAATTTGATAGCATATCGCGATGTGTAAGATAGACAGTTGGTAATTCATTAGCCTCTGCATCTTCATATTCTTCATCTGGCAGACGAAGTTTATGTGGATTGCGATTGTCAAAGAACTTTGGTATTGCATCGTCATCCATTTGATAATGTTGAACATTTTTCTCAGGAATATGTTCAATCTTTGCCACTTCTCTAAATGATGTTGAACGATAATCTTCTGGCTCGAGTTCTTGTTGAGCTAGTTCGGTCTCGTAAGCTCCTTCTCGTAAATCATCGAGAATATCTTTGAGTCGTTCAGCATTTATTAATTCTTCTTCTCGCTCTTTGAAATGCGATCCACTTCGACGATTATCACGCTCAAAGAATAATGGTGGTTGTTGCTGTTCTTCATATTCTGGAATTACTTCTTCATCTCCGCTATCGAAAAGAGCATCGACTGGTGACGGAAGTTGTTGCTCTTCTTCTTGCATCTTGCGACTTTGTTGTTCATATTCTGCCAACATTCGATGCAATTCCATACGATTTTTGATGTCGCTAATACGATTCTGTAAATCATTCGTTCGCTCAAGTACATTCAGCATTTCGTTCTCTACTGCTGGATCGATAATCTCATTTGATGGTGGTACATTATACTCGCGTTGAAGAAATTCATACTGGTCAGGTGATGATAGAATTTGCTCCATTGATGGCTGTTGTTGTTGTTGTCGATGGTGTGGAGTTTTGGGGATATTTTCATACCTAAACGAGCGTAAAAAAGAAAGAAAATTGAAATTATTGAAGCAGAAAATTGATATTAAATTGACTTACTCGTAAGATTTCTTCAAAGGCGGGTAAATGTACTCATCGTTAAGATCAATGATGGGCTGTGTGAATCGTATGAAGGCGAGCGGATTGGTTGGATCAAGAAACTTCGGAATGATTGGTGGAGGTGCCAAAGACACGCAAGCGTCGCGTTCCATATCGATTCGATTTCGCATTGCAAACATGGCATTCTGCATGCGACATTGAGTGAACGGATGATCCCAGTCAAGACCAGCAGCATGAAGCTCCTGCAGCATTTGTTTTAATATAGAGACTTGCTCTTGCGTCAGCGGCTCACTGTGTAGATGACAAATTTATGCTTTGGTGATGACATTTTAATTAAAAAAAGTTTTTTTTATATTTACCGTTCAAATTGCTGTGGATCTGATTCATAATATGGAAGACATTTCCCAAATGCAAAATCTGTTGGAAACAAATAAAGGTAATCATATAAAATTTAATTAATTTTTGACAATTTTCTTTTTCTTTCATTAAATGACGAAAATATCTGTTTATACATTTTCTGTGGTTAAATAATAATAAATTATTTAAAGATTGTAATTTATTTGTTATTTTTATTACACATGAGACAAAGTTCATAGAAATGTTACAATTGACGTAAATTTTGAAGATGACGCCAGTCAAAATTCTCTGTAATAAATCATCTTTAAAATGATGTTTACGAAAAGTATGTAAGCTCAATAAATTTAAATAAATAAACACATTTGCAAATAAGGCGTCAAAGCTCAAGCTTATTCCAATACCAATTCCGGAATTCATTTATCTTATTTTTAAGTACATACATATGTTACTTGATATCATCATCAAAATAAATTGGCAAAATCAACCCACATAGAAAATTTCGCTCACTTGTTTATTTTTCTTCATAACGTTGCAATATTAAAAAATCATTTGATTGAAAAAAAGAGAAAATTTTATGTTTTTCCTCTTCTCTTGAAACGAAATGAAGCGAGATGAACGAAGAGCTTATTTTAAATATCTTATTTAAGTTAATTTTTTCTTGAGGTAAATGCACATATTTTAATGGAATACTATTGACAATGAAACATTTTATGCGATGACATGTTTTAAAAAAAAATAATGAACTGAAGAAAGCTCATTTCAAGGACTCATGAAGAATTTATATGAGAAAGAGAAAAAATAGAAAATTATTCTGAATCTACAATTTACTAGCATGCGCTGCGTGGGTGTGTTATTAAGGGTTGCAATATTGAACAACAAAGTGTGTTTATGTCGTGAAATAAAATACCGCAAACTTTTTACTTCGTTAAATTGATTTAACTTACCATCAAAGCACCATTCTAGATGTGGAACACACAGTTGCTCCGCAAACAGGCAACCTGTGAATATGGAAAAAAAATATTTATTAAATAACAGTGAATATTAATGTACTAAACACACACAGAGTGTTCGCTTATCTGTGGTATCAGCTTCAGGCAATGAACGTGGGTTTATAAATGTTTACTCAACTTTATACTTTTTTTCACTAAGTCATTCTAATTTTACCACGATTTTTATAAAACAACTAAGAATGAAGTCAATTAAATGATACTTTATTGCAGATTCTACTAAGAAACCTTTTGTACCTAACTTTTTCAAGGTGCTTCTATTTTTAGAATAATGTACCTAAAGTTTGTTCTTCTGTCGTCCCACACAAAGAACATATTTTCTGCACAATGGAATACTCTATGATTGAAAAAATGGGAAATGAACTTTTCTTACCCGGAAAGATTAAATTTCCGTTGAAATTTCTCGTGAGGGAATTTCATAATTAATTTACCATTAGAGTTACTGATTGTATGAGATTATTTTAATTTATTCTTTACTCTAAATGAAGGAATGATTGAATTGTTATTGATTTTTTTACTTTTAACTCTTATCGACTATATCTAGTTAGTATCTAGACTGTTATTGAAATTTAATATTTTACAACAAAATAATGCTTTGAGCTCATAGCAACAGACACAAAAAAGCGCAAAAATTTCAATAGAAATTAATTTGTAAGCTGCAAAAAGAAACTTTTTAATAGAAAAATATTTTGTCATCAGTTTCATTTCTCTGTTATTTACATGTAGAAATAAAAGAAAAATACCTCAAGTCACTCGTATTATTTACTTTTATTTAAACAATTTTTGAATCTTAAAAATATAAAATTTTCTCATTAATATTAAAATTTCTCTAGGCATTAATATTTATACTGCATTGCTGTGAAAAAATTTTCAACTCAAACAGATGATATTGATTGATTTGAGACTATACACTTGAACTTTATTAAACATTTATTAGAGTTTTATGGACCTTACTTGAGAATAAAGAAGCATTTCAAGAGTAACAAAAGTTAAAAGGTCATACATAGACAACAATTTGATGATGGATGAGTGACTTTGAAATTACTGAAGGACATTAATGTTTGAGAGCTTTATCGTAAAACTCCTACTTCACAAACAGATGTTGTTATGAAACTTTTACATTTGAAGCTCATATAAAAGTTTTATTATGCTTTTACAAGAAAATAAAAATTGTCATTTTTGAAAGCTGACAGATAAAATTTTCTTTCTCATTTTCAAATCAAACGAGCATTCAGTGATGAATTTTGTTATTTATCAAAAGAAGAGCTTCTTAAGCCTTTATCTTTTGGCAGGTGATTCTTAAGAAAAATCTCTAAGGAGAAAGTAAAATGGAGCTTTCACTCTTTTTACATTAAGCTCATTTCTAAAAATAAAATCCGAAAGAATAAAAATATCATGAGAACAGAATTTTCTTTCGAGAATACTTTTTTATGTAGGAGTTTAAGATAAATAAGGAGCTCAAACTGTCGCGTTTTGACACTAAGGTTTCACTTTCTTTCGTATGATGCCTTAGCAAGTCAGTTGAAATTTCATGTCGCTTTCTTATAAGATTTCTGCCAATCAATTCTCAAATTTTCAGCTCGTTACACAACAATTTCTTTATTCATAGGCAATTATTATTTGCACAAGCATGATTTCTTTACTTGTTTACCTTCTTAAAATTTCCAATTCATTAAATATTCAGTCAAAAACAATCTTTTCTTGCGATCTCTCACACATTATGAATAATTTTAAAGCCATTTGATGAATAAACAATTTGGAAGAACAATTTAGATTTTCATTTAATACAAATTAATTAATTTCTTTTGATAATCATTGTGAGATAAAAAAATGTATTTCCTTGTAGAAGTCGATCTATCCAATTAATCATGAATTATAATTGAATACATCAATATAAACACAACCCATGAGTCGACAATTGAAGCTTAATATTGCTTATTATTTTTATTTCGCTTGCATGGCCTTCAGGTTGTTGATTATTTTAGCTCTCTCATATATACGTATACATTGTGTTATTATTGTCATGCAATTTTGGTTGTTTATTGACAGCGGCCATTTTGAAAACATCACACACAAACGTGTATATGATGTCTTGAGCTCAAGTGACTTGTTGTCACATCGTCATTTACATAAATTTGCATGAGGATGAAAAAAATATTTCGATAAAAAGACAGTAGGAGAAGGAGGGTTGTTTTGCGTATTAAAATATCATATTTTGATAGTCATCGTCGCTTAACAGAATGAAAAAGCTGCGTACGTGCCACAACGCTAGATATTTGTTCAAATGTGTCGATGAATAAATTTTGCATTTTTCTCTTCTGTCTCAAAGGGTAAAAAGTTTCACGTTAGAAATCATGATAAGACAAATTTATTCTTAGAACTTTTAGTAAAAAACAATAAACAATTTTAAGTCAATAATATTTTAAATAAATCTTTTCTTGTTTTAGTTAAAAAATTACCTAATTAATATACAAATGAAAGTATTATGAGTTATCCCGAATTATAATTTAAAACTTAGTTGTTAAAGTAAGTGAATCTAATAAATTTAATTTTAAATTTAAAAATTTTCAAATTACAAACTTTTATAAATTAAGCTTTTTTGTTCTTTATTCGCTCTGGATTTTCATAAATAAATTATTACTTTGAATAATTACATGCATGGTCCACTTTTGTGATAATATTTTGTAGATAAGCATATTTATAGAGAATAAGAAAATCAAGGTCGTACATTCACATTCGCTTATATGACTATAAAGAACATGATAAATGGAGCTTTTAAAAAAATTGAAATACCTACGCAGTTTGATCTTATTTGACTGATATGAAATGGTGGGCGATGGAGAGTAAAGGAATAAATTTCACCTTTGCTACAGGTGTTGTGAACTGCATAAAAAATGGCATAAGTAAAAAAATTGAATTATATACACGCGATCATTTCAAACTATAATAATGAATAACACAAACAACTGATGGAAAGCACTACTTGCTGCCAGTTATAAAAGTTCATCAAACATATGTAGAGAATGAATAGTGAAGTGGAGAAAAAAAGATCATTAAGAAAATGTTCATTATGCCCGATGGCAGAATGGAAGCTTAAGCTACGTGATGAAAAAGGACGAAAGTAAAAGAGAAAGAACAACAAGTAAGTAATAAATGACATAAACACATGTGTGTTTTCGTACCACGCCCCATTTCAAATTCTATGGCAATTAAAGGTATATAAAAAAGTGTAAAATTGCTCCTGACATAGAATATTAAAAAAGGAGTGTGAAAAACTATTTTTATTCATTGCCATTCGCCATAAATAAAAAAAAGTAATCGATTAATTACTCACCGATATTCTCTTGACCCGTAACAGTGCCAAGATGATCGCATATGATGGTTATTAGGAAACTACCACAGAACAGTGCCTTCCATAATTTCATCCATTTGTCAATATTTGACATATCGGTGTTTCGATGATTTAATCAAATTGATGGGGTTTGTCTACTATTGTAACTATTGGTATGGTCTGGTGGCCGTTACTGTTGATGACATGAAAATAAACAATAAAAGAAAATAATTTAACATCGTTGTTAAATAATTGATGTCGATTATTATAGCTTAGAGTTTAATGTAAAAATAGCAACATTTTATATTCAAATGTCGTGAGTGCAAGCGATGTACATATTTTTAGTTGTACAATACTTTACGGTGACGTCAAGAGCGAGTGATAAAGTTTTTAACGAAAAACTAGAAAATGATTATTTTAACGAAAGGCTAAAATGACAATTTTAAACTCTACGAAGATTAAAATTATAAAATTCCAAACTTAACGAAAAATACATTTAAATACCCTGAAAAATGCAAACAAATTAAAATTTATACTAATACTGCTTTAAATAATAAGAATAGTACATCGATAGTTGCTTTAATTTTATTTAATTTATTCATAATATGACAAAATTTCAATAAAAAATATTTCACTTTTTAAATGAGAAATAATCTTGATTTAAAAACAGTCATTTAAGAGATTTAATCCTCTTTTCACAAAATAATCCATTTCATTAAATTTATTAATTTTGATTAATCTAGACTACGCTTTTTCTTTTTGACGAAATTTAATTATTGAGCTCTTGCACACATATGTATTGTTAAGGCTATTAAATATTGCGTCACTATTGACAACTTTGTGCGAGACGTCAGAAGATGAAATTGAGAAAAGGCTCAAATGGCTTGAGATTACTTTGACGACGACATAGAAATTAATTACCGTGATAATTGAAGATGAGAATATAAAAGCAAGTGAGGTTGAGCTTTCGTTATGGTAGCGAAGAAAGCTTTTTATAAAATTAGATCATTTTTGCGTCAATATTCTATTCAAACTTTACTTTTTTTCTTCTTTTTTTATATCTTCTCTCATCGAAAACCACAAAATGAAAATGGAAGAAAATGATTTTTCCCTTAAATTTGCGTCATTCGTTATATAAGAAGTTGGAATGATGGAAAAAATTGTGTATATATTTTTGGATAAATGAAACAAAGTGAAATCAAGCGAAAAATGAAATTTACTTTTTTGACATCTTATTGAAAAGTATGATGAGATTTTGCATCAATAATCAATTCATTAATATTTAATTATTTTCACCATCAAGCACATTATGTTAAGAAGAATAACCAAAAAAGTTTTAATTAAATTCGTGGGTTGGCATTTTAGCAGTAAAGAGAAAATGTTTTCCCTTCTCAGCAATTTATTTTGGAATTACGAAATCGTAGAATCAAATAAACTTGATTTAGATCAATAATACTATCAATTTATGATATATTTTATCTTTTTTCACAATGGAAAATTGATTCTAAGAAGGAAACTAATATGAAAGCTTCGAAGAAAGATAAGGAAATTGAAATTCAACGTACATGTATTTTTTTCTCAATTATGTATCTTATCAATTGACCATATGCTTCAAGAAAATTGAATGCATTCAATTTGAATAAGTTCTCGGTAAATTGAATCTTTGGCATTTTGATATAATAAAACATTGCTATTGAAGGTTTGTTTAAATGTGGGTTGTCTACTTATGAGTTTTATAAATTAAGCAACTAACTTAAATGTCAAGTAAATTAATTTCTAAATAAATAATTAAAATTTTCTTTCAAAAACGTATGAATTTTGGAAAAAAAATTGTCATTTTTGTTCAAAGCTGGTTTTAACGAGAACTTAATAGCATACACAAATAAAGAAAAAGGCAGAACCCACAAAACTGTATTTGATACAATTTATAATTCAAGAAACCTTGCTTGAAGCAAACTTTTTTTTGTGTACCATTTTTTATCTTCATAATCATTCATAATGCATGAAAAGTATTATCCCGAGGTAAATTAAGGCCACCAACATATATGTCCAACATTAACATTCAGAAACAAGAAAAATCTACGCAATAAGCAATGAGAGATTTAATCGGTAATTCTAAGAAGGATTTTCTCATCATTTATGATAATTATTGAAAATGATAATGCGAAAGAACGAATCATATTTTGCATTATTTATCACCGTTTAAGTACACAGAAAGTAGATTTAAGTGAGGCGTGCTCTGCATTTTTCCTGGCAATTGAATCAGCGAGGGAACGAAAAACATTTTCATGTTCAATTTTTCAACTACAAAGACATTTACTCAGAAAAGCAAGCATAGAGAAAGATGATGGAAATGATAAAAATTTATGTACCAACATCCTTAATCTTCCTTTTCCTTCATATTGTACATACATACATTTCTCTAACTGAGCTGTTAGAGAGATAGACAGATGAGCAAACACCAGCATGAGATGAAAAGCTTTTCTTCTAAATTGCAAAATTCATAGCGAGAGTGAGCAATAGAGTGTATTCTAAAAATAGCTCAGCCCTGCATCAATGAGTATCAAGCTAGCAAAATTTCTCTTTCTATGTTTGTGTATAGGGTTGTGAGCAAAATCATTGAGCTGTATGTGTGGGTCGAAATGTATTTGAACTTTTATGCCATAAACAAACAAAAGCTGCCGCTAGTGATGACGCGGAAGCAATGCAAAGGAAGCCAAAAAAAATTTTTTTTGGAAATGAAAAAAGGAAATACAAAAGCACGGTCATGGCGACCATGAGAAAGCAAAATTACGAAAGCTCAGAAAAGAATATCGTTATAATGAAAGTATGCATGCAATGTTCTACTTATAAATCAATAATCTAAGTTATTTATAACGACATTGCTTCTATTTCTGTCAAATTTACTTTGTATTTGCGTGCTTATAAACAGATGTTTAGTTTCCCAATTAGATTACGAAAAAGACATGAAAGGATTTTTTATTTCTAAAACCTCTGTAAAATATTTTATAAAATATTCATCAAATTTACAAAACCACAATAAAGCAGAAAAGAGAACTTTTTCCCCTCTTTCATCTATATACATATAATAAAGAAAAAAACTGTGAATGAGCAGAAAGCAGTGAAATTCATTCTTTTCTTTTACTCTGGCTGCTGACGTCACAGAAAATCTAGAAATATCGTATCCGAAAAAAAGGCAAAAGTGTGGGTGGATTGGCGAGAGAAAAAGTAGGATGATTGTATGGTACATGATGTGTAGGTAAAATTTTTTCTTTATCATAACTTCATCTGTTTACGTGAATGGAAAAAAATTGTCACCTTATATGTATATATGTGTATGCGTATGATTTGAATTATTTATGAAATGACATCAAAAGCGAGATGTTGAACGAGAAAGTTTTAATTGAGTTTTATATTCTAGGAAAATTTTCAAATTTTCATCATTGTACGTGCATTGATAAAAAAATGAAGATATTTTTTTCATTTTAAGCACAATATTTTACGCATTTGTATCTTCTATCTTTCTTTAAACGAAATGAAAAAAGAAATGCCATCAACAGGTCGCTCCGCTTCATTCAATATGTATGTGAGAATATGTGTGCGACGGGAACGACGCCATTTTTTTAATAACTTTTCACTGCCACATTTTTAAAAGAAATGAGGAAAAATTTTAGGAATTTCATTATTGAAATTCATTTCTATTCACATTTTAATGTTTCACTCAATTTATATGCCTATATGAGGGACAAAAAAATCTACCATATGGTAAGTACTTACCACTCTACGAATGTTCTGACCATATTAATCCCATTTTTGTGTTGATGTCGATTACAATAACTTTTCTTTCTCAGTTTCACTTTAATTCGCTTATGAAATTTCCCGTTTCTTTCATTAAAAATGACTTTAGCTTGCACTTTGACTTTTTTTCAATTTTAACTTTTTTATATGCCAGTTTAAAAACGGGAAACTCAAAAAATGGTTGAAGAACTTAAAAAATTTTAAAACGGGAACTAAAGAACTGCAATTGAAGAAGGAAAAGAAAGAAAATTATTAAAAAAAATTAAAATTCTTTTTGTTCCCACAAGAAGGGAAACTTTATGGTCTTGCAACGACCATATGTCAAGAGAAAGTGTCTCCTGAATGTGGAAAAAAAAATCTCTTTCTTTCTTTCCTCCTTCTTGTGTGTCTCGGTAGTGAGTGGCGAAAAAGAAAATGTCAAAAAGCAACAAAAATGAACTAGATTTTTACACTGAATACTTGTCGATGTTGTGTTGTTCGAGATACAACCGTCTTCGAAAAGACTACGACACAGAATGTCAGTGAATTTAACGCACTGCCCTTTTCTCGCTCTCGCTTTACGGTTGATATTGACGAACGAAAAACAGCAGCAGCGCAAATACAAGCGAGTAAAAAAATCTCTCGCTTTCGTTCTCTGCTCTTTTTGATATTTTTCGCCCTTATCTTGAAAAATTTTTATGGACTTAAAACAACCACTCGATATCTATTAATTTATGCAACCACAAGAGATGGACAAGAAAGAGAAAAGATAGAAGAAATAAGATGATGAAAAAAAATTTTAATTGCACTAACTCGAATTAGACTTTTCACTCGAAAAGCGTCTCGACGAAGACTAAAACTGAAACAGAAGGAAATGTTCCGTGAGACTTCAGATTGTGTTATTCATGTTCGGGTAGATGTGCGCCATTCGATACTAACACTAAAGCAAGAAGATTCTCTCACATATCAGTTTCATAATAATTTATCATAAAAGAGAGAAAGAGAGAAAATTTATCATAAATAATTAAATATACATGAGCCTGAATGACCTTTAAATGAGCAAAAAAAGAATCCAAGAAGAAGCTCGGCACCAGAACAACTTAATTAATAAATCAAATATTTGATATTTACACAGATACATGCATTACATATTGTATGCGTGGGCGAGCAACAATTTTTTTTTCGTATACATAAACACACACTATCATGTATGTTCGTGATAAGAAAACTCAAAATAGCAATAAAAATATGAAAAATATTCCGATCGATAAGCTTTTTTCTTTGACGCACGAAGGCAAGTTAACTAATGCGCATGCCAGAGCTTTTTCTCTCTCTTTTATTCTCTATGTTGACACTAGAGAAAAACTTTTATTATTGTTTTTATTATCAACATTGTGAGATATGCAACAATTACAGGAAAGCTAGTGAAGAATTTTTTTAAAAATCTCAACACGGAAAGAATGTTTAAGGATTTTCTTTCATAATGAGATTGGAATTGCTTAAATTATAATTCAGATTGTGTCTCTATTGATTTTAATTTTAATCAATAAAAATCTTACTTACATATAAATAATTTAATTTAATAATAAAACACAAATTAATTAAGATTGACTGCTGTGCAAATGTAAATTTCTGCTCTGTAATTATTTTTATGTTGTATAAAATTCTACGAAACAGAATATTAAACTTCGCAGTTGTTAAACACCTTAATAAACCAGTGACCAAGTACCCGTGTTGCAGATCGGTGTACTTAAGCGCATTTTTGGTGCCCATATCAGTGTTTATTACAAATTACAGAATTATCAGATTCATTTTAATGAAAATAGGTCCACAATTTAAAATATATGGATCGAGTTAATTTTTCATGTGTATGAGAAATTAGTCCGTTAAGTATATAGCATCATTGCGAGTCAAAATTTAATTTTTGTAAAACACTTTTAGTTCCAAATGATATAATAAATTTAAATTGTGGTAAATATCAATTAGGCTTTTTCCAATTCTCGAGAATCGAAAAAATCGAGAACGAGAACGGAAATGAGAATTCTCGAGAATTCTCGATATGTTTTATGAATAGATATGTTCATAATTTATGGATAGTTTTTATACTTTTTATAACCGGTTGAATATATGATATTAGGATAATAAGAATGCATTGATTAATCTATTAATTGATTGTTTTATTCAGTTCCAAAAAGTATTAGAGAGTATTAAGTAGATTTTAAATGATTTTTGAAAATCGACTTTTGCCAAATAATGAAATATTTGTTCTTGTCAAATTTGAGCGTTTCTAGTTTTGTTTCTAGACAACGTAGATACTTCCGGTTTGCTGCTTTAGACTTATTATGACTCTAATTATAAGATTCAGTAATAAAATCTACATGGTTAATGAAGTTTTGTAAAGAAAAATGTGAACAACTAAAAATTTGTGTACAAAAATAAGCCATTTTTAGACTTTCAAGCAAAATATCTTCAAAATCTCAAACCAAATGTAAAAATATCGATGTAATATTTAACACATTTCGATTATAGGTCTATGAATGAATGAGCAATCGGTATTGGTTCATTTGCTCAAAAGTTATAGTCATTTGTTTTGCTCTTGGACATTTTATTCCATAAACAAACAAAGAGATTAAGCTGGCTCTTGAAACTTTAAGAATCTATTGATATTGAATATAGCATGATTGTAACAAAGTTTGAGTTCTATAGGTTGTCTGGTAAAAAAATTATGAAAATTTATTTCAAAAATTTCGTTTTTAAAAAGCCTCGAAAAACTTTTTATAACTGCTAAAAACCTTTTTTAATTGGTGTAAAAAGTTTTATAAGTCTTACAAAATTTTCTTTTTTGGACTCATAACAATGTTTTATTGGCATAAATTTTTTTGCCAGTTAAAAAACTCTTTTCTCTGTGTAGCTTTTTTCTATGCTGAGAAATTGGCAAAACAAAAATATTATAATCGGTTGGCAACATACTTTATAATTTGTCAGCTTTTTCTTCATTGTTTACATTCTAAAACAATTTAGATATTATTGTATAACGCAATATCCATTTACAATATTGCTATAATTCACAGAATTTAAAATTAGTATCAAAATCAGGAAATAACAACAGTTCATTTTTTTAACAAGCAAAAATAAAGAAACTATTAGAATTTTTTTACGTTTTGCACCACTGGAAATTTTGTTTTAAAAAAACACTAATTTTAACTCAATTAATTAAAAAATTATATATAAGAAAAGTTCTTAAATAAATAAATTTTTGTGTAAAAGTTACATTGCATGTCACTTTTTTTTAAAAATCTAAAAATATGAAATGTCTTAAAATGGTCTTAAAAGAATTTTATTTTTTTTTGTGTGCTGAAAAAAAATTTTTTAGAAAATTTTCTTAGTTTTTCAAGATTTTCTTAAGAATTGATTCTCGATCGAGAATTCTCGATTTTTTTTCGAGAACGAGAACGAGAAATTCTCATTCTCGAATTCTCGAGAATATTCTCGGTGGGAAAAAGCCTAATATCAATCATTTAGCAGAAATTCTTTATTTTGTTTTAATTTTTTGTATGGAAATATAATTCATGTAAACTCGAGTTATGTAACTGTTACGAGCGATTCTTAATCGTTTGACTTTCCGATTTTTTTGTAAAATATTATGTTTGGTTGATTCGAAAATAACGGTAGAGTCGAATTCAAACTACATGTGTTGCGCGACAATCGTTTCAAATTGTGTTGCGTGACAAAATGTTGCGCAACAAAAAAATTTTGTTTACAAATTTTTAAAATGAAAAAGTAATTCGCAATTTCCCAAGTTATATGATTAATGACAGAAATATAAATAAGCGTCGCCGCACTAACTTTTTAGCACAAATCTAACACAAAAAACCGGAAGCCTAGCTATTATAGTTTTCGAGATCTCAGAGGGACACCCGGGAGCCGAACAGCCAGCCAGCCAGCCAAAGTGAATGTATAAGCTGAATTGTTGTTCCAAAAATGCGCTAAAAATAAATCTGTTTTACTAAAAAATACTCTATATTGTTTAGCAACGCAAATCACATAAAATAGACAAAGATAAAAATTTTAAATCCTTTTTAAAGTTAATCACTTAAAGTCTGTTGCTATATTATCATATAATCTTTAAGAATTGCGTCAATTTTTTCTTAACCCAATTTCCTAAAAAATTTCTTAAATGTCATTATTTAATTAGCAGAGGATAACGAAAGAATTTTATTACTAAATAATCACCAATTATTCGATGAGATAAGAATTAAATCATCACCTACACACGTCTAAACTTAGTTATATACTTCAGAATTTAGTTAGATCAATAAATAAAATCAATTAGTTACACTGACGTCAGTAAGTGAAAGTATCATCATGATCGACCCACAAATGTCAGTCTTAAAAACATTAAAGAGAAATTCATGCTTCCGAGTAGAAAATTCCAATTAAATTTTGCTCTCACCACATTCATACATAAATGCATGATGCATTCTGCATCTGAGCATAAGAGTATTGTATAGGTAGCATCCCACTGTTGCATTACATGTTGATTGATATTATGTATGCATGAAATATTATATGCAATGTTTTTCAATTTTCTTAGCACAAATCTCTTCATCCATTATCTTATTATAATAAAATATTGTTTGTATAAACTAATATGATCAAACATTTGTTGTCATGTATACTGATGATGACAATCAACTATCACTATTAGTCTCGAGAAGACACTCTTATGATGATGATGATGAGTGTGCTTATGTTATGGTTCAAGGATAATTGAGATAAAGAAAACTTTTTTCATTAGTTTTCATCATTATAGATAAGCTTTAAAAGGAAAGACAGTACATGAAAATATTTTCGTGAATATTTTACTCTAAAAATGAATTTTAATAAAATGTTCATGAATTTAAAAATTTAATGAAGGACAGTTTTTACTGACATTTTTATTTTAAATAACTTTATATCATATAAAATTATATAAATTTATTGCATACAACTAAAAATCTATAGACATTTTTCCTTTCAAGACCTTAAAGGAACAGTCAAACAAAATAAAAATTTAAAGCTGCACTTTCTTTCAAAAGCTTAAATTCTATTTTCCATCTTCAAAACAAGGTAATTAACATTCAAAGAATGAATGATATGCATTATAATTGAATACTGAATAAATTTTTTCTGAATGGAATTTTTAATTAAAGTTCAATTCAGAAAAAGCTTAAATCACCCACTCAAAATTTTCTTTTTATTCATCTTTTTTAAATTTCTATTCATCACTGTCACTATGAACTGAAGCATCAGAAGGTGTCATGTAAAAGCAATTACATAAAAGTCGGGAAAAATTGAGTGGGATTTGAGTATCAGGTATGCATTAATCACTTGCAAAAAAAAGAAAAAAATTTATAAGTATCAATTGCAAATGTGTCACAACCATTTCAATTCATATTGGTAACAAAATAGTATCAATGAATTTTAAAGTGATGTTAAAGTCATGACAACTGATTGCTTATCTAAACTTTTCTACAGGCTACAAGATGAATGAAAGTGAATTTCTCAAGGGGATTGACAGCTTCTGTTTGCTATCTTATCAATGATTGAACGATTTGAAGACATGAAGAAATCAATTGACGTCAATCAAAATGGTGTTGAAAGGATGCGTTGCTCATTATATAATGAATTGATAGTAAAAGGTTCATGAATTTTGAAGTTTAATTAAGTAAAAAGACTCAATTCGAGTGTCACTTTATATTGGACACATTATGGAGTAATTTTGGGCACATTTCGCATGAGTAAATTTGATTAGACCATAAGATAAGAATGATAAAGGTTTTTGCGTCGTAATTTTCAATCCTTAAACTTTAAAAAAGAGTTTTTCAATAAAAAAATTTCTCTTGTAAAACGACGTCATATATTTAGGAGAAATTTTACAAGAAAAATCTTTAAAATGTAGCAGCTTTTGGGAATTTTTGTTGAACATAACATTCACATTTTGTTAAATATTGATATACGAATATCACTTAAGGGCATCGAGTAGGTGTGAACATTATGAAATCTGCGGCATGATGTGATTTTACCCTAAAAAATTCCTTTCTCATGTTCAACTTTCAGACATTGATTTATTTTTATACAATTTGATTATAATTAAGAGACTGCACTGCACTTCCAATGGTTCATGACATTTTACAATATGATTAAATTTCCTACCCTCCTTCGTACCTTTGACTGTCTTTTGTCGAGAAAAATGACTCCATTATGTAATTCAATATTCATCATAATTTTCCAACCTTATCTCTTCAAAATAAATCCAATAAAAATAAAATGTTACTGAAAAGGATGAAAATGGATTAAATAAAAACTTCAAGACTGATATTATTTTTCGTTGTTTTAAGTAAATTTTTATTTTTAAATCAGTACATGATGATACAACGTAATTCTATTGTATATTTGCATTCTCTATTGGAAATTGTTGCCTGTCATCTGTCGCTCATGCTATTGGTTTATTTATATTTGGTCATGGTGCATTGTGAAATTTTTCATTAATTAACTGCTATAAAAATATCTATGACAGTGTGAGTTTATAATTTTATAATTTCATTAAAACTTGCTTCTGCTTAAATTATTTATTTTTTAATTTTTATAGTAGCACTTGTGTCAATGTGTAAATTTAAATTTTTTGAGTTACTTATGTGAGTTTTACGGAATGTTTGTTCATTGCATTTTATTTCTATTGTGTTGAGTGTAAACTTTTCTATTTTTTTCTGACTGTTTTTCTACGTACATTGTTGAAATTTATCAATTTTTTTGTGAATGAATAAAAAAGATGCCAAATTGAGAAAGTAAAATTATAAACAAAAATTTTCTTTTCCATTTCCTATGAACTAAATAAAAGATTCTAAATTATACCTTTGGATTCATAAACAGATGCCTTAGCTCTTACATTTTTTTTTCGAAACCTTTTCTTATTTAATTTTAGAATATGAAAAGAATGGAGAAAATTTGCTTGATTTTTTTTTTCTAAAGAAAATGTATTGCCATTTTTGTTTCAAATAATAACAGATTTTTCGAGAAATTTTTAGCGCATTTTTGGAACAACAATGCCGCTTATATCTTCACTTTGGTGGCTGGCTGGCTGGCTGGCTGCTGCTGGCTGGCTGCTGGCTGAGGCGCGAGATCTCGAAAACTACAATAGCTAGCGACTTCCGGTTTGCTGTGTTTGATTTGTGCTATCGGTTTATTCCGGCGACGCTTAGTTATATTTCTATCACTTATTCCATTAATTGGGAATTTACGAATTTAAATTTCCAAATTGAAATTTGTAAACAAAAATTTTTTGTCACGCAAAACGATTGCAGCGCCACCAACGGCAAATTTTAGAACTTCAAATATTTTGAATATTGATCAACCGTTACTTTCAAGTTAACAAAATTTATTGTAAGATTCTGTAAATTGCAGAATTCGAAACCGTTTGATATTTTATTTGCAAATAATTAGAAATCAACTAAAACTTATTCAATTAAAATTTTCAACGGAAAGCCAACTAAAATTTAATCGATTAGGCTTTTATTTTTAATCGAATAAGGTTTAGTTGATTTTTAGTTATTTGTAAAACCGTTTCGGACTCTGGTAAATTGAACTTCAATTAAAAACGCTCGCCGTACTTTCATGCATCAAAATTTTATAAACATGACTTTTCCTATATTCTTAATTTTTTCGATCAAATTATTTTAAACCGTAAATCTATTTCTCAAACGAATCTAATAAGTCTGTAATTTGTCAACATACACTGATCTAGGCACCAAAAATGCGCTAAAGTAATCCGACTTAAGGCGGACACTTTTCAGTCTCGTTTTTATTATAACAAGAAAATCGTTCAATTGTTAACAGTCAGCAACAGGCATGTCGTCAACCCTTCAACTTGTGCTTCTACGAAATTCCTTGAATATGATCTTTCCAAATATTTTTCAGTTTAGAGATTGAAATTGTTGTCTTATGTAATCAATACAATTTTCTCCTTCATTTTCAATCCAAGGCTTAAATTTCAGTCAAAAATAATTACAGAAAATAAATAATAATAATTTTTTTGTAAATTTGAAGATTTTATAAAATAAATCTTGCACTTAATTTACTAAACAAAATAAGAGAAGAAAAATTGTGATAAATTAAAAATTTTAATCTCATAATTGTAGCCATGTCATTTAATTTTTTTTCTATCAAAAATATTTTTAACTCTTTCTCTTACTTATGTCGTATAAAAACATTTTTCTTCGCGTTCAAACATTAGATAAATATCTTTCTCTAAAAAATCGATAATTCGACCTTATTCAAACCGGTCAACTTCCTCTCTTTTACTGTACAAAAAATTCATTCGACGCTTGTCGTCGCTATATACTAGGAATATTTTACTTTTAAATATTTGGTATTTTTGGGGGAAATAAATGTTATGTATACGATAAAAATAAATTAAAATTAATTAATCAATATAAAATATATTTATAGTTCATTCACTCTTCAATTTCTCGTTTGTTCGCTTTTTGGCGCCTTTTTGAAAACAAAATTCCTCTCATGATTCCACACAAGTTGATAGGAGAGATCTTCAAGATACTTGATTAGCTCACTACTGTAGAGTGCATAATCGATTTTGTGTGAAAAGTGTACAAGATGAATACTTATCACTTCAATTGACACTCGATCCCATGGAACTACAATTAAAATAAGAAATTCATTAGTAGCGCTCTATAAAATTTAATTACAAGAATAAGAAATAACAGAACTTTTCAATATTATTATTCTATTATTCTTTATTGAATTCTTTAGTAACAAAACTTACTTGTTTGAAGAATCTCGAGTTCCTGTCCTTGACATCCTAAACTCAACAGATCTACTTGTGTTCTGTTCAATGCCAACAGTATCGTGTACAGAGGAAAGCATTTAATCCTTTCCGGCTCATCACTCATTGTCTCTACCTTCACTTCGCTCTCGGTCTCTTCATAGTGAAGTGTCACCTGTACGAATGATAAATCGGTAATTTATTCAATTCAAATTTCCAATTTTTCATGTTGTCACTCACCTCTTTAGGGTATTTTTGCGGTGATAGAGATGCGTGAACAATTTTTGTGCTATCGCGTCGTGCATAAAGCTTTCGCAGTTGGAAATATTTTAAAGGATCTGGCTCGACAATGCATCCACCCCATTGAAGGCTTTCTGTTAACCATGGTGCTGGTATCATTTTGCCATTGCTACCGGTGAGTGATTGAAAATAGAAACCTGACTTCTTACTTCCGAATAACTCTGTGCCAATGAATTTTGCCATTGTCGCTTCCAATTCACTGCTACTATTGTAATTGAATTGATCCATTGGACTGTGGAAAGAAAGAAAGAAAAAATATGTGAGCTTCATGTAATGTTATCATATATGTGTAATCTTACAGTCTCGGTAGAGTAGGCATTGGGTATTTTTTCATAAGCACTTCACGCACGAACCATATAAGCTCTCCATTGTCCTGTGGCGTATTGACCATATCATAATCTTGCGTCAAATTTTGTCGAATAAATTGTTGATGACGATATTCAGCTGAAAAGAAAGCGAATTATTATATTAAAGGAACTTTTTTCTGAATATCTCCTCGAGGTCAATTTAATTTAAAATTTGAAGCTGCTTTTGATGGCAAACAAAATAATTTCTTTCAATTTATTCAGATGTTAGTGTTGGCGTTGAAAAATAGAAATGCAACGAAGAAAGGAGCAACAAAAAAGCAAATAGAACAGAATGAGGTCGCACATGTGTTCAATTCCTCCCTTTATTTCTCTACAATGTTTATCATGACAAATAACGCATCGAGAAAGAGGTAGAAATTTGTAATACAACAAATTTCATTTAATACGGGATGTTGACGATGAAGCGTAAGAAAATAGACAATGAGAGGCAAGGAATGAAATTTCCATAATTCTTACTAATAATAAACCATTCATCATTTGTTCAATTCAACATTTCCTCCTTTTTCTACTCTCTTGTTGTTTATTATACGCGATGATGACGATAATTTAAGTAGGAGCCAGCTGAAACAAATAGTAGGGAAGAAGTTGACTAAGAGCATTGATTTAACAACATGAATTTCTTTGGTGCTCTCTCGATTCCGTCAGGTTTATGTTATTAGAATGACATTGAAATTTCTTATAAAGGAAGTTTTTTTTATAAGCAAACAAACATACAATTTTATGAGTTAAGGTAAATTGAAGCTGGTTGACATTAAAAATAATGAGATCCAAAATTTGATTAGCTCCGCATAATCTTGTTTTTTTTGGTCTACTTCCCTCTAATAATAATAAAAAGTTATGAAAATTTCTTTAATTTTCATAAACATGACAGACCTTTTTTTTCCACTAAATTTCCTTTCTCATATCGCTGTTTATGATGTTCATGTCAAACTCTAATTGTTTGAGGTTTAAGCAACAGAAAATACCACAAATATTTTAATTAGCATCGATAAGCGCCGAAGGAGAAACAAAATGTTTTAAAGCTTATCTGTCTTGTTATTCACAAATTTGGCATATACAAAGTTGAAAATTGTTGTTTTTGTGGTTAACCACTCATGTATGTTTACTAAAATGTCTCTCGCAATCAGTTATTCACACCCATGACATGTGAATAAGTTGTTGAATATATTTTTAAACGGAAAAGAAGCCAGCATGATGCGTAAACCGCAAAAAAATATAGAGACAATTTTTATAATCTTAATTGAATTGACATTCAGATTTCTTTTTACAAAAAATCACTTAACCAGCGATTCGATTCATCCGGTCTCTTTTTCTCACTTCCGATTGCTTGTTATTAAAGCATAGAAATGAGAGCACGCAAATCAGAATTGAAATTACCACTACAATCAGCATCAGCGTCATAACGGAAGGAAATTAGTTAAAGAAGAACAAGAAGAGGAAGAAGATAGAGTGAGGTAGAATGAAGAGATGGTTAAAGTGTAACAGCAATTGTTCTTCATGACGTTGTGTGTATATTATACATTATTACAATGGGAAATGGAAATTACGTTCGGGATTTCTTCATCTACGCTTTTTTTTCTCTCGCTTAAAGCGTTAAATCGACACAATTAAATGAAAAGGTGAAAAATTTCCACTCAAAAATCTCTTTTTTATATCTTTAATCGCTTTTTTATAACAAATAGAGCCGACCGCAAAAAATATAGACTTTGCCGCTTGAATTTAATTAATTGATTGTAGGCATTAGCAGTTGTTCGACTATTTTCGATATTAATGAAATCTATTCACATCATAATTTTTATATATATGGAAATTAAAGAGATTTTTTCAATACCGCAAAGTTAGCGCATATAACGACTGAATTATTACTTATATTTTTTATAACTCTGAATGAAAGACGTGAATTAATTGTTCAATTCCTGTATGTGTGCGCTCGAAAAGAAAAACAGTTTGTGCTAAAAAATATTAAACAGAAAGTATGAGAGGAAATTTTTTATATATTTTAATTGAAAGAAAGGCACAAAAGACTTTGCAATTAATTCTCTTATCAGCAAAAAAGATATACACATTAAACTTCCGTTGGTAAGAATTAAAATTAATTTATGAGAAACAATTAACAATAAGACAGCAAATGTAGATTATGAATGATAATATTTTTAAGAAATATAAAAGTATTATGCAGAAACTATTTGTATGACTAAAGACTGAATTTGATTTGAATATTTTATGTGAAAACTAAATTTCCATATCTAACTGACTTTTTAAATTTAATTTATAATGCAGCCAATTTACTTTGTTTACTTTAAAATTATTTAGATTTTGAAGTTATGAGATCATTAAGAGCTTTTCAATAAATAATTTAGCTAAAAAGTTGATGTTGCCAAGTTAATAAATGAATCCAGAATTTTCTATACATTACGATTTTTGAGAAATAATCAAAAAAAAAAACAAAAAAAAAGTTCAGCAATTTTTCTGAAACACAATAAATTTCAACAAACACTTGATATAATCTGATAAAACACTCGTTAATTGCTCGAAAATAACATTCATATGTAATGATTACTAAAAAGAATGTCAATCTTCATTAAAGTTGATGATTGAGGTCATTAGCATCATCATTTCTTCTTCATGCAAGCGCTTTTTAATTTACTACACATATGTGAAGCCGCTCATTTCAAGACACTTTTTTAAGCCTCTAAGTAGGTGTCAAAAATTTCTGCCCAGTACGTGTGAAATTAATTTCCGATTTTGAATGGTGAGAATTTCTTTTATTTTTTAAATTTCCTCTTTTGTGCATAAAAACTTAAAATAAAATAATGAAATTTAAAAAATTGTTATGAGAATAACATGAGCGCGAAAAAAAGAGTAAAACCGAGGCCCATTAAGTAAACTTGAGAAAGAGAAGAATGAAGAAAGAATTAATCGTTCATTTCCGATGTGTCCAGAGCGCTACAAATTGACACAAACAAAATAACAACAGGCAAGTCTCTCTCGTTCGTTGTTCATTCATCAAATGTGAGGAATTTAAAAGGGAGGAAGAGTATGAAAAGAGTTTCTTTAGAACATCAATTCATTTTAATAATAAACTTCCCTTCTCGTGAATGACTACAATTGATTGTTAAAAATTTTCGCTAATTGAAAATGCTCATTTCCTTCTATGAAAGAAGAATCCTTCTTGAGAGAAAAAGGTTCATGACCGAAGAATTGTTGCATCATTTTAAAGATAGAAAGAAAAACTTTCACACAAGAAAAGTACATTTAAGCTGTAAATCATTGCGAGCGTCGACACAATAGCAATAAATATTAAAAGAAGTGAGTAAAACACTTCAAACTAAATAAGGGAATTACATGGAGTAATAATAAGACAATGAAAATCAAATCTAAAGTTGTGAAATCATTGAAGCTGCAAGACAAAAGCAAGCGAGAGGTAAAATCGGGCAAAAAGAGGGAAATTAAATACCGTAAAGTTCTTTTTCATTCTTTCTCTTACTTCCATGTGCCTCTATTTAAGAAAAAATTCTACATGCAATAAGAATAAAATTTCAAATGATTTCTCTTATAGCACTACAATTAGAAAAAATACACAAAAAGAGAATTGGAGCCCAATTGCACATTTACGTTGCATTCAAATTTCTCTCTCTTTCATTGTTTCTTTCTCTTTTATTATACATTCAACCAACAGCCGTTTACTTTATTCATTGAAGAAAAATTCAATTAAGTCATTTGAGTAATAATAAAAGAGATGAGAGTTGAATGAGCACTAAAACAAATAAGGTAAAAGGTGGAAATTTCATTTTAAATCGAAATGCGTGTTTTTGGTAAATTTTTTGAAAGAGAAAATTTAATGATTTTTCATAGTTATATTTTTAGAATATGAATAAAAAATATTTAAATCTCAACTTTATGATAATATAAGAAGGAGAATAGAAAAAAAGGAGAATAAGAAGAACGACATGTAAACAAACAAACAATGATTCACTGCAGCTGGTCAATTCAAAAGATAAACATTCAAGAAGGAGAAAAAAAGAAGAAAGAAATTATTATTAAAAGATTCATTTCAATATGAGCATAGAGAGACATGTTCCAAGAACAGTTCTTTACTTTATTCTTAAATCATACATGCGAAGGCGTTTTTTATGTTTCTTTCGTCTCGCTTATGCTGCCACATTCGAGAGTTATTATCGTGGGTGTTTTTTGTGTAGAATTAAGATTCTATCGCATCTACAGGCAACCTACGACCCGTGAACTTTTTCACTAAATTACAAGTCTCAGTATGAGCGAGTCTTTGCTTATTAGATAGACAGACCTCGATGAAAAAATTCAATAAAGAATCAGGAAATTAACATTAATGAGCAATTTTCTTAGGTGAAGCAGCATGTGGTATTGAATTTGATCTCTATTAGTCTCAATCATCACAACGTTGGCGTCTACATAAAGTAAAAATTATATCAGAAAATTACTTACTTGATGGATCCATGAACAGAATCAGAAGGCTTAAAACAGTTGCGAATGTGACCAAAAACAGTAAAACTGGCAGTAATCGACAGAGCATGGATCTTGTCGGTTTCTCAGTACTTTCTTCATTAGTTTCGCTGCATTTTTTCTTGAAATTCATTTTCAATACTTTTTCATCGACCACCTTCACTGTTTGTTGCTGTGGTTTGGTAGCATCTTTTGGCGTTTCAATTTTGATAACAATCGGTGATGTTGTCTTCGATGTCGTATGAATATTATTACTTGTGTCAATAACTGCTGCTGCAGTCGCAGTTTCATTCAATTTTATGTCTTTCTCCATTTCTTTAAAAAGTTTCTTCTTCCTTCTTTTATGAATGATTTCTTTTTTACTTTTATTCTTAGATCTGCAATGAAGAAAAAATAGAGAAATTGAATTAAATATTAAAAGAATAATATTAAGCGGTATTTTATAATAAAGAAGCAAGAATATGAGGCAATTTGTATTGATAATCTCTTACAGTCTATAAATATAACTGAAAGAATGCATTTTCAATAAATACTCGCAAAAAGAAAAAGAATCGATAACAATGCACACATTAATGCATCTCCTAGCGCAGTACAATGGAATTGAAGAAATACACCTTGAACCGGGATTGGATTTCAATGCAAATATGAAATGTGCTGAACTACAAGCATAAAACCACCTGCCGCATATTGGTGCAGTCTGTATAAGCATTCATTCATTTCTCTCTTCCTCCTTCGTAAAAGTTTGAAGAGGATGAAAGATGGTCGTCTGATTCATCACTATTACATATATTTTTTGTGCATCGTCATATTACACGACAACACCGAGTGGCATATCTTACCAGCATACAAATAAAATATAAAGTTGAAATTAAGAGCAAACACCGTGCTGCTGCTGCTGCTGTATACACAACAGCTGTATTATATCAAAAAATGAAATTTCATTGTTGCTTTTACACACTCGAGTAAAAGTTTTTTTTTTTGAATTTTCATTCTTCCACTAAAAATTTATAAAAAAATATTTTTTCCATTCTATTCTCTAAAACATGTACAAATAATTAGTAAAACTTTTCAACGCCTTCAACAATTTGTTTATTTTTCTTAAGCGCAAAACGATTCCTCCTTCTCATTTAAACTCGTTTTAATTGTTTTTCAACTTTATTTCATCACCTATTTCAGTGACTCTCTACAATTTTTATTTTATTACTATTGCCGCATCTCTTTCTTAATGCGTAGCGAGTTCACTTTATTTTTATTTTATTTTCCAATACATAAAAAAATGTTTAACGCGTGCTAGATTTCGTATGTAAGTATAATAATCGTAAAAGTGAAGTAAAGTCGATCTATAAATTAGTTCCAATATCTATCCTCAATTAATTTAGAATTTTTATTTTAATGATCTTAGTTCCTCATGTGTCTCATTAAATTGAAAATAATAAAAAGAATAGAAATAAGAGTAATGGTCATTTATTTTTCACTCTTTCTTTTCTTATTCGTCATAACGAATGAAACATGAGAATTGTCAATCATTATTATAAAATCGTTATTATTGATCGAGAAATGAAAAATTGAGAGAAAGCAGAGTTTTAAAAAATTATTGCAGTCGTAAATTGAAGTCAAATTTTATTGGAAATTTAATTTGATGATGTTGATTGTAACGGGAATGAAATATTTTTGCCTCATTTTATTAATTTTCGAATAATATCTAAGAATTTTGAAATTTCACAGCTACTGTTTGCTACAAATAAGTAAACACAGAAAGTAACAAAATTTTAAGCTACCCACTCATTCTTCTGTATAGAATCCCACACAATTTATTCAATCGCATTTAGACGATAATTGAACACCCAAATAGACATAAACTTTTTCTTTCAATTATGTAGACAAGAAAATCTTTTCTTATCTTCTATTATCCATTTCTTTCGATATAGATATGGAGAAGGTAAATAAAGCATAAATTATTTCTTATTTTATTTTCCCACAGCAACTGAAGAATAGAAAAAATATCCATAAAACATAATGCATATGGAGTTCAAAGAGAGAATCTTATGATGTTCGGAGCATAAAAGAAGAAGGAGAAAAGGATTAGATTTTCAAATTAGGATTTAAGTTAATTAGCTTTATCTATGTGTTCGTATGTTTATACAGAAAATGAAAGAAAAAGAAATAGAAAAATAAAACTGTACTAAGTAGTTTTTTGATCTTCTTCCTTCCAGGCACTTAAAGACAGTAAGATATATGATTTTTTCCCTTCCATTAACCATCATTAGATGAGTGTAGACACACACAATAAAAAATGACTAAAGGAAATGATGCACTTTCGCTTTTCTATTGCTTCTTACTCATCAGACATTCAAGAAACGATCCATAAATTAACCATTCTTTAAAGGCTCACCAAAATAACAAAATCTCTGTGAATGGTGTGCAGACAGAATATTAAAGTGAATTACTATCCGACATGCCTCGTCTCATCCTCGAGCCATTAAAAAACTTCTCTCTAACGGCAATTGCCGATATTTCCTTCTGTTCGTCATTAGTTCAACATGTTCGTGCCACAATAATTGAAAAGGAGTCGAAATTGTCATTGAAGAAGAAAAGAATTTTCCCATGTCGAGAACGGATGAAGTTTTTGGCTTTTTTGGAAGCCCTACTTGTCATCATCTCAATGTTAACGCGGTAAAAGTCATTATGGAAAGGAAAGAACTGTAATCGATCGTGTAATTGAAGCCTTATCATAACTTCTTAGTTAATTTTCACATGCGATTAAATGGCGAGACAATTTAATGAATAATTAGACACTAAAGCTACTTCCTTTTATAGATGGTTCAATTTCAACAAAAAAGTAATGAGAAAATTGCAAACAAACTGTCTCAGTTTTCATACACAAGGGCAATTTGTCTCGAAATTTAATTTAAAAAATTCTTTCATTTTAAATTTTTTTGTAAAGAAAGAATTCTATAAATTCACTTCCGTTACAGATCTTTTTGTCATTTCTACGGACAAAAATTAATTCTTATTTTTTCTACCTCTCTCTCTCGCTTTTGATTTGTAGCAAACACAATTTAATACAATCTTGAATGGTTCCATTTGATGAAACATTCGAAAAATGCTCGTTTCGTTTCATTTTGATGTCATATGGCGAAGAAGCATGTGCAAGTGTGCATCATATAGCAGGTTACGAAAGGTGAAAATTTTTTGTGTATTTATTTTTGTGGCTTTTTTATTGTTGAAGAATATTTCGTGATACTGCTGTGTTATTGATAGTTTCTTCTGTCAATATTTCAATTCTTGGAAGTAAAAAGTCTGTTGAACATTGTGTCATTTTTGAGATATTCAATATATTAGTAAATTTTGATTTTCAAAGAATGACACGAAATGTAAATAAAAATATATTTTTGAATTTTCAATAAACATGATAACTTTTGATTCTGAATATTGATTTTCTGCAGCATTTCTTTATGAGATTTTAAAAAGAATAAAATTTTCTCATGAGAAAGAAAACAATTTAAAAAGAATTAAGCAAAACATCAACTCCACCCTTGCACAAAGAAACAATTTTCACAACAATGTTCAAATACAAGAGAGATGGTGCAAATCGATTATCTCAATTAGGTAGAGGAGGTTTCTGTTGTTTCATAAATACGTATATAATTATCACCGCGGGCTCTTTTTAAAAACTCATTTTCTCAGTGAAAGAAGGAATTTTTTTGAAAAAATTCTCGGTAGTCTACGACCTACATCATCATCAATTTCATGATCATCGTGTGCTCTCCTCTTTCTATCTCCTTTTTTATTTCACTTTTGTGCACTTCTCAGATAATATTCGGCAAGCAACAAAAAATACGACAAAGCAATAGCGGCAATAAGAAGAAATAAGCAATTGCATTTTGCTCGAAAAAGGAGCGAAGAATAGAAGAAAACAGAAAAAAGAGTGCATCAAAGCATGAGTCACTCACCATGAAGTCGCATCCAAAAAAAGAGAGAAAAAAGTATAAAGTGTGATGGTGCACGACTCCAATGAACAAAAGAGGAATCACAGTCAAAAAGACAATGTGCAATGACTTATTTTCGTTCACGTTGATTCGCGACTCGTCTCGTTTCATTTTTGGATAAATTCCTTTGCTTTTTAATTTTTCAATCCCAGCACCATGTCGACTTTAATGAAGAAAACATTCTCACATGAAAAATCTCTTTCTCAAAACGAAAATAAACAAACGAATTTTTCATGTGATTTTAAAGACTAAAAAATTTGCATTTTTGTTGCAATTCCAATCGTTGAAAGAACGTTCTTTCATGTGATCTGACGAGCGGTAGAGCGAAAGAGAAAAAAATTAAAAAGATATGTCAAAAGTAAGTAAGTGAAGAATGAACAAAGAAACAGATGAAAAAAAATTCCCACCGAACTCTTCACGTTGCTTGAAAGAGCAAATGAATAAATATTTGGCGTTTAAATGCCTGATGGCAATTACCAAACAAATACATCAACCAACATTTTCGTCTCTAGGAAAAAGTCATTTCGATTGTTATTTGCTGCTGTTACTGCTGTTTGGATAACATATTAATTACCATACTTAATTAGCTTGTACTGCAATTGTTGTAAACTTTTTCATGACAAATATCCACACGGCACTTGATTGTCCTTAATATATTCATATATAATAAAGTAGTTCTGTGTCAAGTTATATTAAATCATATGTGCCTACAGCAAATTTACATTTATTTCTCATACATTTAATTTGCAATTTAATCACAGTCGAGTTGCAACATGTAAGCAACATATTGTGCAAATTCAAGGGCACTTGATCAGGTTTTATATAAATTTTATTTTATTGAATGAAAATTTATATAAATAACAAAAGATCTATGAATGAATCTACTTGATCACGTTTAATTAAGATAGAAAAGATCTCATGATGATGAGAGTAACTTGAGAAGACCTCAACCCGCATATATATCTATTGTAGTAAAGTAATATTGAAGTAATTTTTTCATTCGATGTATGTAACAATAATTGAATTCTTTATAGATCGTATCGCTTTTATGATATACATGAGTATCTGTCTTGAATGACACAACGACGTGATGAAATTCAATATTGTAGTTAAAAATTATTGAATTTAACGGTTTTTAAAAAATTGAAAACAATTAAAATTCTTCTTTGTAATTTAAAAAGAAATTTTTAAAAAGCATTTTATATCTTAAATACTGAGTCATTTCTAGAAAATTCATTATCATCAATTACAGAAATATGCGTAGTATTATTATTTAAAATACTTCACATGAAAAGAAGACGAATTAGATCAATTTGTGAAAATGATGATGATCATCATCATACGATGTAATATTATCTGTGAATATGCTCTTAATGAATGTAAGAAGTATGTTGATTGGATACAGTAGCAAAAGCGTATATAACTTTAATTGCGCTGCTTATATAATAATTAAGCGACATTTTTCTCTCTCTACAGGTTCAGTCTTTATATCATCCTCTATTGAGTAAATTGATACAGTAGCTCTCAATATGCTCATTATAAATAAATTACAGCATTATTATGAATATATTATATATATTTGCGATACACACATGATCACTTTTCTCCAATTCCTTTGGCACAAGCGTTCTTTTTTCCTTCAGTTTCATTCACTTGCTGTTCATAAATAAAATATGGATGATGGTGAATATAAGAAAAAAAATGATATCCGTTACTTGAGGCGATGGAAATGATTATTGAGATGGACAATAATAATAACATGAACATGTGTCTAACGGGAGTAATGTCGATCTTTTGCTGCCGCCTTGAGCAGACGAACAAAGAAAGAACTTCATAAATTTTACATAAAGTTACGAAAGAATTATTGTTAGTTAGTCGCGATTGACCCGAAAGAAGAAGAATGACAAAAAATAAAGAAAGAGCTCAGCACCTGCCTGCTAAAAGAATGAAAGACACACAAAAAAATCATTCGATTGGAATCGAAGTCAATAATCTAATTAAAGTTTATTCACCATGGTGACGATTAACAATCTACCAAAAATTTTTATTCATACACACTCCACCTACACAAGAAATAGCCCAAATATGGATAAAGCGAGCAATTTATTTATTTGTCTGCTTGCTTGTGCCAACATCTCATTTATTGTCATGACATCCAACAATGATAAATCTTTCACTCGCCTCAGCAGTAGAAATCTCCACTATAAATGGCAAAGCATCTATTATAGTGATAAAAATTCAACATCCAATTATCTAATTTCTCTCTTTCTATGATGATTTATTATATGTCTTAGACAAATGGGTAAGAAACAACAATGAGTGAGATTGACGACAATCTGTCAAGAGTGTTCACTCAGTGATTGATCATCATCAGCTCACCAATGTATTTATGATTGATATACAAAATTTTAAAATACGACAGAGGAGAAAAAAAATTGTTAATGTTTGAAATTCTGTCCTCACCCATTTCTTATCAATATTTTTTTTCTGTTTTGAGTTCATAGACCTGAAAATATTTAAATACATAAAGTGAAAAAGTAGAAAGACTAATGGACAAGAACTCGTCTTATATTGTGTTTTAATTATAAAGGAGGCGTGCGTTCAAACGAGTATCAAATAGACACTTTGATGATGATGCTGATGGTAATCGCTTTGAATCATGAATTCGAGAACTCAGATTACTAAAAGGCCGGTGTATGCCTCATAAATATGGAATTTTTTCATGGGTCCACGTCGAGATAACCAGTTCTCAGAGATCGAGAATTTTCAATGCGTGTATCCATCAAAAAACACAACAACACAGCAAGAAGAAAAGAAGGAAAAAAATAACGACAGCAGCAGCAAAGAGAGTCGATTTGAAATTCCAAGCTTGAGCCCTTTTTATCGCTTACTAAATGTGCTTCATGCTATGTTTCTTTCATGAGTCTCGTCTTGTTCTTAGAAACTGAATTCTTTAACTTCGCATTTTCAAATTCCATCGCATTGCGATAGCGAAGATGATGATGATTGTATTTCTTATAAAAATCATTATCTCCGCCAAGATGGAATGTTGAGCGCGCGAAAAAAACAAACCACGAGAAGAATAAAATATTCTTGGTGAATTTCAACAGTCATTAACAATGAGCGCGCAAAAAGGAAATTCATTAGACTAAATGGATATTGTGTTTATGTATAAAGAAATGTTCGTTGAACATTAATCATTAAAATAAATTCTAAGATTTTTTACTCACTTCTTCTATTCTTTTTTCCTCTCTATCTTTCTTTTGTTGCTTCCTTCAATTATTATTATACAATATTTGTTATTACAATCTTTCTTTTTTTATTTTTATTTTTTGCAAACGTGAATCGAATGCTCAATTGATTTATTTTCTTTTCAATCAAACTACACTCACTCTCTCGGTTGGGCAAGTCCGATTGAATTATGATCAAAATCGTTAATTAATCAATTATATCTCTCGCTTGTTGATTGTATGTTTTTTTACGCTTCAAGTCAGTTGGTAACGGGCATGAATATTAATATTTTTTTATCAACTCCAAAAATATATTTTTCACAATAATCGACTCTTCACTCATTAATAATCTTTTTCATGATTTTTACTTTTTTTTACGGCCGGTTGATTTGAAAAAAAAAAATTTACGAATAAACAGAAAAATATCACGAACGTACAAAACGGTGTTGACGCTTTGATGCACGAAAGAACTCTGAATTTCAGTTTTTTTTCTCTTTGCTTTAAAGCATGAATGTAGAGTGTAGTGAATAGAGAAAAGAAGAAAGAGAAAAAAACACAGATGATATGTGCTTGTGTGTGACGACTATGACGAATTTGTAGAATATTGTAGAATGAAAGAAAATAGAATTGATCTTATTAGATGACTCTTTCTTCTTCTCTTACGAGCTACTATTCGTAGTAGAGAGTGATCGGAAGAGCCGATGGGCATTATTTAATACTTGGCGTTTTCAGCAAATGTTTTCGCTCATCATTAAGTGTGCTTTTTCTAGCCTTCACACACGAGGCACTTAATTTAATTGAAAATAAAATTGTTTTCTTCGAAATAGATGATGAGTCTATGAGAGAAAGAACTCAACTCTCACTCGTCGTAAGTAACTTGATATATAACTAGCGTGTATGTAATGTAATGTAAACGAGAGCATGGTTTTTTTTTGGATGAATCACAATAATATTGAGTATCATGCATGCATGTACGCAGCTTTTACTGAGTGATAGAAAGAGATGAAGAGAGAAAATAATTAATTGAATCAGCACAACAGGAAGAAGCTGTCTATAAATGAAATTAATCGCTTTAAAAAACTTTTTTTCTGTTGAAATAAACATTTGAATAAATCAATATGCAATCACCAGCTAGTTTTTGAAATCCATTTAGGATTTTTCTCTCTCATGTTGATTTTGTTAATGAGATAATTTCTTTTCTAAATTATAAGGGGAGATTTACTTGCCGAAAAAATCAATGACCACTTTGGCTAATGACCGTATTCGTAAGGAAAGAAGAAGAATTAAACGATACAATAGAGCACACTGCAGTATACAAGAAAAAAAATGAGGTCTGCAAAACGACAATTTTAATGACATAGTTTTTGGTTCTCGAGAGAAACAGAAAAAAATGAAGGATGGTGAATGAGTAACAGACGTAGAGAAAAGGTCCATTTGAAACAAAAAAAAACTATCAAATGTATGATAATTAATGCTTCGCATCTTTATGTTTTCCTTTAAGGTCTCTTTCAGAGAGATGTGTTTATGTGTTTCAACATCTGTTATTTTCCAACATTCTTTTTTTTCTATCTCTCGTTTCTCTTTTTTTATGTTACAACAGACTGTGTATACTGTATAGTAGTTATGTTTTGGAACACGCACAATTTTTTTCTCCAAGTCAACCTTCTTTCATTTACAACAACATTTTGAAAAATCGATGAAATTTATCAAGAAGACAAACCCTTACCTTCTTCATTATGAGTCCATTTCGGCTTGAAATTTTGTTTCATTCAATATTTTTTGGTATTTTAAAGCTGAGTTGGGCTTGATTTATTTGGTTAATCATAGAGAGTTGATAGAGAGCATAAAAAGTAATTTATATGAAATTGGAATTTAAGTTTCTTCATCTTTCAACATATTCCTGAGACTCTATTTTTATAATCAATACACATAACACTTGAACACAATTCTACAAATTAAATTTAATTCAGTTTATTATTTGATTTTGTAACTTAATTGAATAATTTTGATAAAATTTTGATGTTAGTTTCACAACAAACTGATTATATGGTTTGAACATATTCACACCGTTTAAAGGAATGAACTTATATGATGTCTTTTTCTCTTTTGTCACAAAAAGATTTAAATATAAAAGTAATCAAATTTTATGCAATTTAAATAAATTTACAAGTTTTTAATAAATTTTTATATTTTCAAAAAGAACTCGTGAAATGTGAGTGTGAATGCACAAATGCACCCTCATGTCAATTTCTTTATTCGATGAATTGCGATGATGAATTCAAACTATAAAGAAGCCGTTATAAAGAGATTGTTGAAATTGCACAATTTTAATTCAATAGAAGAATGACGATGTATTTCTCTTGTTCCGGTGCAAAATATTTCTCGATCATGACTTTTTTACAAAAAAAATATTTTTATGACTTTCAGGTAAATAGTAAAAAGCGGTCACAGTGAAAAAGACCTAATGGAATTTCTAGAGACGTGATTTTTCCTAATCTAAAAAAATTATAATGAGTCACGTATATTTTACAATTAGAAGAGAAAATATAAACGTCGATGAATGATGGAATGATGATAGTGTGTTTGAAAAACTCGTTTACTATTTCCTTCCTTCCTTCCGGTCCTGTTAGATCCGGTTTTTTACCTTTATTCTATGTTATTTATTTAACTTTTATTACTTTATGTTCATATCCTCTCTTGTTCTTTTTGGGCATTAGAGATTTTTTTCTATAACTAATGATCTACAAGTTGCAATGTGCAGACAATGTAGCATTGGGAGACCATAGTAAAGAAGGAAAACAGGTACGTAAACAAATAATAACATTTTTGGGCATGGATCTCTATATCGTACTGTGCTTTATAATAGGTGTAATAAATTACAATTTAATTGCATGGGAAACTGAAAACTTCTGCAGGAAGAAGGTGTGTGAAAATAAAAAAAAATAGTTGTGTTCTTGCAAGAAATTAAAAAGTCAAGTTTGAATTTTAAATTACAACAATTCAATGAAAATTTTATTTATTCTTAAAATTATAAAAATAATTCACTCAAAAGACAGGATATCTGTTTTTAACTTTTTTGTTGGTACAATATAAAAATCATCACATTCTGATTCATTACGAATTCGCTTTTGTGAAGTTGGTGATATTTCTTCTTCAACATTTTCTATTGGTTGATATTCTACATAAATCGGGTGGATTTTTTTTCCGGATTTCTTCAAAATGTAAGGATCAAAAGGAAATACACTTTCAATAAACTCTTCAGGCTGGAGGATCTCTTCAGTTTTAGTAATTGCCACAGGTATTTTTTTGCTTTTGTTTTTTGCTAATATCGTATGACAATATAGAATTTGATATTTTTTCATTACGTTATCAAAAACTTCTGATATACTGGGAAGACAATAGTTGAGTGGATTGAGTGAGTGTTTAACAATTGGTGAAAGATCCAATGAAAGCAAAAATTTTAGATTCTTTTTTGAATTAATTAAATCTAAATCTTTGCTTCGGAAAGCAATTACATAAAAGATAGCTTGACAAGTTGCATGAAAAACTAGATGGGCTCTAGGATTTAGGTTGATTTTTATAGAATTACACGTTTGAATGTAATCGTGAGCAAATTTTGTGAGGTGAAGTAGGTATTTCTTTACCAGTTCAATTGGCATAAATTTTGCACGAGCTAATAAACTTGATAAATATCCGATAGCTGTTTGACGAATGATTGTGGGTTTGTTACGATCAAGCATCTTTGACAATAAATTTTGCAAAAAATAATTAAGAAAAGATCGCTATAAAGAGAATATAATTGGAATTAGGATGCATATAAGAAAATAAAATTACAACACTCACCCTAAAACTTGCAATATAAAAAAACAAAAAATGAACGTGCTTGCTGTTTTTTGTTGTGAGGATATGTTCATCAAAGTATAAAAATAGAGCATGCTGAAGTAATTTTTGATCATTGTTGGATGTTTCGGTTTCCGAATTAAGTTTTGAATAAAAATAATCAAAAAGCAGATTCATACATAGATCAAGTGTCTCTGCTACTGGCAACTTCATTTTATCCTCATCGTCGATTTCTGCCATTGTTTCATTGTTCTCATCAATAACTTCTTCTTCTTCTGCATCTTCAATTTGCTCTCTTGAAGTATGCACATCGATTGAGAGAAGTCTGCAATAGATATAAAAGAAATTTCACAATTTTTGAAATAAAACATGTATGATATAACAATAACTCACATTTCTAATATTATATCTAAAATATCGCTCATCATATTAGGACAATAATCTAAAATTTTGAGAATGTTGTACACATAGCCTGCACATTTTATGCTTTCATTTTTCTTAGAAGGAAACATTTCACGAATATTTTTTTTCATCGTGACAGGCAGCATTGGTATCACTTCCAAAATCTTTTTGATTAAATCATGTACCATCTGTAAACTTTCATCCAATTTTTTATTTGGCAGTCCATTTTTCCATAACGGAAGGTCATCATCGTCTGGTATGAAAATTGATAAAATTTTCAAAGTACAGATAGCAAGGAATTCTGGTTTAGCTGTTAGTAAACATAAAATAAATTTGTGATAAAGTTCGATGCATTCTCGACTACGTCTTATCCATTTAACTTTAAGTAGTGTCTCAACAAACAATTTAAAATCGATCTTAAAAACTTGAATACAATTGATTGATTCAGTAAGTGCTTTCATTAAGTTTTCATCCTAAAATGAAATTTAGAGAATCCGGAAATAAAGAAGATAAATTTTAAAACTTGATATTTAAATATATTTTATATTATACATACTGTAATATTAGGAATAGATATTCTGTAAATAAGGTCCATATACTCCTTGTTATTCCCTTCTGCCGCATTATTTAAAATTTCTTTGACACTCGACAACTTTTCATCTGCAAATCTAATTTGTTTTGATTTTCTCATTGCTTCTTCTCGTAAAGAGGAATTTGATTTAAGAATAGAAGTCCCTATGGACTTTCGATCGCTTATCACTGACATATTTAGCTAATTATCACTTATTTTCATTAAAATAATTATTTTTGTTAATTTAATACACAACTGCGTAAAATTTTTTTTACCTCATGGTTTTTTCGAAATTTGTTCGAAGTTCAGTTCATTTCATTTCAGTTCAAAATTTCGAAACATATTTTTGTGTTTACTTTTTCAAATTTTTATTTTTATTTAGGAAATAAATTAAAGTAAACAATATGACAAGCTGTAATGTTTGCGAGAAACAAAATCATAAATATACATGCCCAAAATGTTTTATTAAATAGTAAGTAAATGAATTTCACAAAAGAATTTTCCATAATAAAAATTCATTTTTTTCCAACGTTTTTTAGCTGTTCATTACCGTGTTTTAAAGAACACAAAATCAGTCAATGTGAAGAAATACAGAAGAAAAATCAATTTGAACAGCCAAAATATATAGAAGATAAAATTCCTGAGAAAATAAATTTGTTTGAGACGATTGACACTGTGTCACAACAAAAACTTGAAGAACTTGCAAATTCCGAGAAAATAAAACAGCTTCTACTAAACCCTCACTTAAGAAAGTTCTTAAAAGATGTTAATAATGATAGAAACTCATGGAAAGCAATGAAAGTTGCAATGACTGAACCACTCTTTCTTGAATTCGCAGATGAGTGCTTAAAAATAGTCGAAAGTTGAATTTAAAATGTATCATTTTATTATCTTGCTAATATCGGATCGATATTATTAAATATGACATAAATACAAAACGCTAGCAATTAAAAAATTGGTAGAGCTCACTACATTATGTGTATGTTGATAATATGAATAACGAGTTAAAAATAATATATAAATTAAGAATCAGCCGAAAAAATGTAACCGATAGATTCAGCCGCTTTTAATTTTATTGCAGTTTGTTCGTCTTTTAGACATGCAATAATTTTTTCACTGCTTGTTAGCTCTAATTCAGTACGATATTTTTCATCATGATCAACAGACGATAAGCCAAAATGATGTAATAAACCTATGTGTTGAATAGCTTGTATTTGAATTTCTCGCCATTGACTTTTAAGATAAGGCAAGCATGACTCAATAAAATTTGGAATTTTATCTGGCAATTCGATACACTGTAATAAATAAAGCATTACTCATTACAATCAGGTCATAATAAACAAAAATTATTATACTTACAGCAATGCGAATAAATTCATGAATAAATGAGTCATAAGAAAGTTGCTGATATTCTTGCAAATCATTCTGTATTTTCGTGTTGAGTTGATTTGCACCCAAGATATTGCCAATATTTCTTAATGTCATTTTACATGCCTGTGAAAAAATGAAAAGTTTGAGCAAAATTTTAATTTGCATTATGTATGGCAATGACCTACCCTAACAATAATAGACTCATTCTCGCTCATATGAAGTAAAAATGGAAATAAATTCGTAATTAGTTGTTCTTTGAGAGCTTCACTTATTTCACTACCATTATTTTTCAATTTTGTCTGATAACACAAGTCACCAAATAACAAAATTGCTGCTTCTCTTATCTCAACAGATTGATTATCAAAAAACGGTCGAATTCTTATAGTCAATGAAACTTCAAAGAGATCAAGTTTTTCCTTTGGTATGCTTTCAATAACTTTACTCAGTCCCCGAAGTGATTCTAAAGGAATGTTAATGAAACAATTTGAATTAAAGTCATCGATGCCTTTTAATAACGCTGCAAGTGATAACTCTGAATATTTTTCAATATCTTGTTGATTTAATGCCGATACAAAAGCTAGTCCACGTATGCAAAAAGCTCGCACAGAAGGATTTGGATCGCTCAATGCTGCAGTTAGATGAAGCATTATCGTGTTTGACACATCTCCACATGGATTTAAAGGAACTAGTTGCGAATAAAATCCTATGATTGCAATTCTGTGTGCATCAATAGTTGATGAGGTATATTTGCTCATTTCTTGAACAATTTGTTTCATTTCCGATGAATTTATATTAAAAGTATTTCCTACTGCAACAGCAATTGGCGTTAGGAACTCCATAAAATTATTTAAATTGCCACTTGATGCCATTTGAGGAAAAGATTGTAAAACAGTTTTAATATTTTCATAATCAAGTATGTCCATGAGTTTAATAAAAATATCCATAACAATCTGCGCAGGAATAACTTTGGCAACTTCACGATTTGGAGTAAAAGTGAAACGTGTCCCTTTTGAATTTTTAGATGCAGACGATGGAACTTTAATTTTTTCAACATCTACCTGAACCGGCGGTGTCATTGATGGAATAGTATTAATGTATGATGCAAAAGTCGTCAATAGCATTGAAAATATAAGTGAAAATCTAGACTTAAATTCAGCTTTTGACGAGTCATCTTTGCTAAAAACAATTTCTCTCAATGCACAAATGACAGCAAACGGATAATGTGCTAGCACTTTTTGAACTTTATCATTATCTTTTTCATTACTTCCTTGACAATTGTCATAAAGAGGCACTTCAAAAATTGATTCCAAAAAGTTATCGATTATTATTCCAGTCAAATTATGGTCAGAAGTTAAGGTGTGCCAGTATTCACAAACATTTTTGTCAAATGGTAAAGATTGCATTAACATTTCAGCACACACTAGTTTTGGATGAAATTTTGTCAATGATACAAGTGCATCATATATATTTGTTTTTGTTCCAGGATATTCACACACTGTCAAAGCATGAAATGAATCTTTCACTAAATCAGGGATAGCATGAAAAATTTCTGACCCTTTGACTTGAATGAAGAAATTCAAAACCAAAGCAGCACCAGCTGAAGAACTCCAATCAGTATCATGCAAATTATAGAGCAATGATTTTGAAAATGTTACATATTGTTGACTCGATAATCGAAGAGCAATAATATTTGCGATTTGTTTTGCCATTGTAATAATCTCATCATTGTCATTGATTGTTATTTTTTCTCGTATGGCTTTAAGGTCTTTCATCCAATCCATTGTTTCATCAGGAATTGTTAATGTCTCATACATGCATGCAAGTTCCAAAATTTTCTTCAAATTATTCACACAAATCTCACGTACTTTTGCATTTGAATCAATACAACGTGGTACAATTTTTCCTAACATATTACCAGTCTGATGGAATTTCGATGGCGCCTCGCAACCAATTTTAACTGATTTAATGTATGAATCAAGAGTCTTTTCCATAATCAAAGCTGCACAAATACGAACTTGTGAATTTTTATCTTTCATCCATTTCTCAAAAATACTCGCAATATCATCGAGAGTAGCTGGCGAAGGATCTCTATCAAGAAGAATTTTTATAAATGTGTTGAGCTCGGGAATAGAGCTGTTGATATATGGCGCCAAATAGCTTTGTTTGTTTTCATCATCAATGTTTAAATTTTGTGCTGCATTGAAAAAATGTTGTGATGACATGTCTAACAAATTTATTGCATCCAAATTGCCATTTTCATTTGTCGAGAATTTTATCAAATTTGTAGCAAGTTTAAGAATTGATGGAAAGAGTGGTAAATAATCATAAAATCCATAATTTCCATAATTCACACTAGAACTATTACTTGTCATCTCATTCTCAATTGGAATTTTCAAAATTGATGCCAACAAATCTTTTGTATACTTGAATTCTTTCACATCTTGTTCTATATAGATGTCTGTTATTTTCAATAATGTTGATAAGATAACTTTCTTTATTTGACATTCTCGAATTTCAATCAACATGCGGTTGAGATAATCGATAATCTTGTCATTCAAATCTTCATAATTTTTCAATACATTTGATGGTGCAGTTGTTTTTGTGATAAAGTAAAGACTGAAGATAATCAAAATTTTTAATCGATATTTCTCATTCTCTTTTTGTGTGTCTTTTGCGAAAGCAAGATTTGAGAAAAATGATGTTGATTTTTTAACAGAATCTTCCAATATCATTGTTTCAAATTTTTTCATTACAAGATCATAATGTGCTTTAGAAATAAATCCAAAAGCTTTAGCAGCATCGTAAAATTTTTCCTCGAGTTCTTGATAAGTTGGTGTCTTTTCCAATTTTTCCATTTTTACTTGTGTTATAATCAAATCAATTTTTGTATCAATAGACGGCAAGTCTGTAACATAACATAAACATAATCCCATTAGCTTCATCAACATGCCTCGCTCCAATCGAAGATTAGGTACAATCAGTTCAGTGTTTAATTGATGTTGATTTGATGGATGAATACTATATACGTGTTGTGAAGTTTGGTATAGCACAAATTGATCTGACATTTTGTTTACGAGTGATTCAGAGAATTTTGGATCATCAACATCTTTAATGGTGTCCATGATGAAAATGTTTAAGTCTTTGTAAAATTTATCATCATCATTAACTTTTAATTCTTCAAGCAAATTATTAATTCGCTCTGTCCATAAAACTCTCAAGTGCTTTCCCGATAAATTTGGACAAAATTGAAGCATGAAATTTAAAACTGATTTTATACGTTCCTTATCATCAAAATTTGCCAACAGTACGAGGGAACGAACAAAAATTGACTCGGCAGACGGAAGAGTAACATTGTTATCACTACTAATTGATGATGCTGTATCTTGATTTGAATTTTCATTGTCATCTTCAGTCACACTTGATGTCATTTTATGATCTTTTTGAAAAAGTGCTGCGAGACATTTGGCAAAAGTCGTTGTCGCATCAGTATATATAAATTGCATGAAAACTTGAAGCAATTCAACTTTTAACAATTTCTCAAACCCATTTACAAGTGTTTTTGATAAAATAATTAGTGCATTATTACATTGTCTTGTCAATTCAGATGCTTCTTCTTGTGTACCTTGATCATGTTGAATTTTAACTAAATGACAACAATGATGAACAATAAATTTAATGAAAATTTTATGTTGAATAAATCCTTTTTGCGCCAATGCTACTATTGACCGTAAAATGATAAGCTTGACTTTGAAAGTTTTTTCAGTCATTAACATTTGACGAATAATTAAGAGATAATCATTTACTTTCAACTTTACTACATCGTCACTTGTGTTTGTCAAGTGTGTTAATAAAATCAAAGCTTTCACCTTATCACGCTCATCATTGGCTTTAAATTTTAATAAAATTATGTCGTTTACTTTTTCACCAAAATTTCTTGCTATCAAATCATAGCATCTTAAAACTTCATTATGGGAACGAACTGCAATTGGTTTCTCAAAATCTGGATTTACACAAATAAGATCAAAAATGGCTGATACTACATGATCAACTTGTGACTCTAATAGTCTTCCATCTAATCTCGATGTCGTTTGAATGACAGAGTTTAAAAAAATTGTAATTGATGATCTATCGATTGATCTTTTGTACATCATGAGAAGTGTATGAATTATTCTTGCTGTATTATCGAGTACTTTTTGTACTAGTAATAATGGATACATGTATGAGAGCACAATTAAAAATTCAGCACATAATTTTGAGTCTCTTGTACTAATCCATTGCTGCATGAAAACATCATAAATTATACCAACTTCTGTTGTAATATCAACTGACTTGAACAATGTTGATGATGTTCTTGTCTCATCATCTAATCCTTCTACACCTACTGCATTCTCTTCTTCATTTTCGCTCCCTACTAAATCAGGCTCATTTGATAAACGTGATACTGTTGATGCTCTATCGATATTTGATTGATGTTCAGTTATTGCGTCGCAAAAATTTTGAATGGCCAAGGCATATGATTGTTTTTGAAAATCTTGTTTCAACAATGGTAGCATAGGTATAATTGTACCCAAAATATTTTTTATATACATCACTGCATCTTCTAAATTTGCTCTTGTCAACATGCCAAGTGTCTCGAGTACCATAAAATGGCCGACTTCATGAGGTTGTAAAATTGCAGTTAATTCATCCATAACTAGTTTGCAATGTTCGTGACCGATGCCACATAAAATCTCTTTGCATGGCTTGTGAATGTTGATAGTAGGTTCATTATATCGTGTGAGTTCGGAAATTACAAATTTCACTACATTTATTATGACTTCATTCTCTAACTCGCGAATGTGAAGTGTGATAATATGTTCAATTATTCTGATAAGGGCAAATTCTTGATTAAAATTTCAATTAAATTTGAAATAAATAAAAACATTAAAAAATAAGTTATTTGTACCTTAATACAACAGCGATAGTAGAATCATTTTGCTTGGGATTTTTCTTCTTATACGCTATTATGAAATCAATCACTTCGTTTGGATTACGATTAGAAATTCTCACTAATGAAGCCTCACAAGTTGCTCTTACTGTGTCATCCTTGTCGTTTGTTAAATCAAGCAGACTCGATACTGCGTCTAAATAGAATACATTTGTTTTATTAGAATTAAGAAAATCAACTTTATTGAATGGATTTTCGAGTCTAGAAAACATTTTGAATAATAACTTGTCGCAACCGCAATAATTGAAATAGAACTGATTACGAGCAAGAGCGAAGCGAATAAAAAACTTTATGAAATTGTGAGTCATTCGATGAAAATGAAAAATAAAAAAATTATCTCTGGTTTTAGATTATAATATGAAGCTTACTCTCTAAATTTTTGTGTGGTGACTTTTTTATGAATATACTTGAACCATCGTCATCCATAATTTCCTTTATTATGGTATTTAAATTTATTTACGATTACTTTTTATTCTTTATCACTTTTGAATGATTTTCTGTATTTTTGTTTTTTGTCAACAAAGAGGGTGTATGAATCTATTATAGAATGTTTTCATAAAATAGGGTTTCTCTTTACAAAATCAAACTTTTTATTCGATTTGTTTTTGTTTACGTATTTTCAAAAGAAATTGTGAAAAAGAATTTTTGAAAAATGGCATTGAATTTCGAACAATTTAATAGTAATTTAGTAACACAACGTGAAATAAGTTCACAGACATTAAGAAAAACGCAAAGAGGAAAATCAAACCATGTTCAAATTAGAGAAAATTTTGAAGAAAACGTTTTGAAGTTAATGGAAAATAATGAAAATCTTTCATTAATTTACTATTTGAAAAATCGACTAAATCAACTTAATCCATTAGTTGAGAAAACACAAATTACATTGTTGATAGTTTGGCTTGTTGATCTCTATTTGACTGAAATAAATCGCTCATCTAAAACATCTTTAAAAAGACAAAAAGAATTTGATGAATTTGTAAGAAATCCGATATTTTTAAAGTGCTTGAAAGAAAATCGTAAACTAATTTACAACATAGTTGCATCGCATGGTGATGATTATAATCTTACTACCTTAACAACAATGAATGAAGATTATGAAGATGTATTGAATCACTACTTAAAAAATAATGAATATAGAGAAGCACTTGATGTACTTAAAATTCAGAACAATACTGATTTGATTTATTCTTATGCAGCAATCATAATAGAAGAATTACCTAAAGAAACTGTACAAATGTTCATAGAACGAGGAAGAAGATTGAATCCTGTCAAATTATTACCAGCTTTACTCTGTATAAAAAGAGAAAAGCATCACATTGAAGTTGTAAAATATTTAGAATTTGTCATCTATTCACTAAGTGTTGATGATCAATCAATACACAATTACTTAATTCAACTATACGCCAAAAATGGTGATTCTGAGAAATTAATGAGTTACTTTGAAACACAAGGAAAGGATATATCAATGATACATTATGACATACATTATGCACTGCGTTTATGCAAACAACTTCAAATTAAAGAAGCATGTGTGTTTCTATTAACTATTCTTCAATTTTGGCAACAAGCCGTTGAATTTGCATTAACTTTCAATCTAAAACTTGCACAAAAAGTTGCTTCACAACCACATGATAAAAATTTAAAAAGAAAGCTTTGGTTGATAATTGCGGAACGAGAAATAAAGACGAACGAAAATATTGAAGAAGCACTTGAATTGCTAAAAATCTGTGATGTCTTAAAAATTGAAGATTTGCTGCCATTCTTCTCAGATTTTCAAAAAATTGATCAGTTTAGGGATGTAGTTTGTAAATCATTAAAAGAATATAATGAAACAATTCAAGAGCAGAAAAAAGAAATGGAAGAATGTGCAGAAGCGTCTAAGAATGTGATGAAATCACTTAAAGGATTTAAAAATCGATCAATAGCTGTTTCTGGTGAAGACAATTGTTCATCATGTGGAACTTTTCTGTTACGCAAACCTTTCTATCTCTTTCCGTGTAGTCACAAATTTCATGCTGATTGTCTTGAGATGAATCTAATTGAATTGTTAAGTGAGTTTAAAAATTAAAAATTTTGAGATTTCATACATCATAATGAATTTTTTTATAGCACCCGATGAAACCTTGAAATTGAGGAATATGAAAGAGAAACTCAACAGCTTATTGAATCAAAGTACTAAAAATCAAGAAAACATATCAGAATGTGATCGACTTAAAAAATATATTGAAAATATTGTAGGAGCAGAGTGCACAATGTGTGGAAGTTTAATGATTGAGCAGATTGATAAGAACTTTCAAAATTATAATGAAGAATGGTGAATTATTTGCTACTTATCTAAAAAAATGGAATTATTGTTAATAAATTAATTTATTCCGAATTATTTTCATCTGTGATTCTTTTATGAACAATATAATGATCACGTAGTAATGATTTTAATCTAAATGCTTCATTGCAATTTTCGTATGTGCATTTGTAGATATTTTCTCCAATATGTATCTTTTTGTGTTTCAATAAATCATTAGATTGTGAATAAGCTTTATCACATTGATCACATTTATAAGGTTTTTCTCCCGAGTGCACGCGATAATGTCGTTTTAAATGCTCACTGCTTGTAAATTTCATTGAGCATGTAGAACATTGATGATCTTTTATTCCTTCATGAATAGATCTAATATGCTTCTTTAATGAACTTCCTTTTGTGAATGATGAGCCACATGTTTGGCAAGTATGATTTTTTATTCCATTATGAGATCTTATGTGTGATTGAAGGCTTGCTAAAATGTTGAAAATTATTTTTAAGTTATAGTTTAATGGAATTTAATTAAAGTTCGGAAAAATCTGATGCGCATCAGGCCGAACCCTAAATTTAATGAATTTCATATACCTTTACAGGAAAATTTTGACGGACATAATTCGCATGCAAAATCTTTAATATTTTGATGTCTTTTTACATGTTGCCTCAAATTACTCGGATTATTGAATGCCTTTCCACAAGTACTACAAAGAAATGGTTTATCTGAAGAATGAACACGAATATGATCTTTCAAAGTTGAACTTTGTTGAAAAGATTTATGACAAATGTTGCATATGTGTGGCTTAATTCCTTTGTGACGGTTAAGATGATCAATTAAATGTGATCCTTGTGAAAATAATTTATTACATATTTGACATTTATAATTTTTATTTTCTTGATGTGTTCGTAAGTGTCTTGTCAATTCATTTAATTTTTTGAACACTTTAGTGCATAAATTGCAAGGAAATTCAAGTTTTTCCATTTCTTCTTTATGACACCTCATATGTGATGCCATTGACTCTTGAGAATCAAATTCTTTTGCACACACCACACATGACCAATTTCTATTATCCGGTGCAATTTTTATTGTCATTCCAGAATGTACAATTTGATGTCTCTGAAGTGAAGCAGAAGTTTGAAATCTTTGAAAACAGTCTGGTTCCTCACAAGCAAAAGGCTTTTTATTAACATCGTGTGTTTTTTCGTGTCTTATTAATTTGGATGGTTTTTCAAAACGTTTGTCACATACATTGCATTTATGTTTTTTTAAAACTTTTTTTGACTTTTTCAATGATGATTCATTAAAATTAGGATCATCGATTTCTATTTGCTCATTTTCTTGTTGTTGCTCTTGTTCATCATCATCATCATCATCGTCATCAAATTCAATTTTTTTGTCTATTTCAACTTCAACTGCATTTGCTATTGAAATATCATTACAAACTATATTACAAATGTTTAATTTTGATGCGAAATCTTCATCATCTTCAAATGGTATCTCTTCTTTAATTAGAGACACTGATGAAATCATGAGCATAAGTTGTCTTTCACTCTGAATACTTTTTTCACTAAGAATATGAGCATTCTCTAATAAAGTAAAGCACTCATTGCAAATATATTCAGGAAATTTATCTCCAATTTGCATATTAATTTTATAACAAATTTTTGTTGCTATTTCTAAAGTTGGTACATTTTCAATATATGACTCGAAAAGTGATTTTCCTCCATCTTCAATTTGGGTTAGACATAATCTACATAAATTACTAATTGACACCATAATTTTAATTTATTAATTTTGTTTTGATTCTATAAAATTTATTTTCACTAAATACATAAAGTCTCTACTCAAATAGCTTGATTATGAAGAAATAGAGGAAGAATGAATGAAAAAGTTTTATTTTTAAAAAATAACGGAAATTCTTCTCTTATGAAGATTTGAGTGAGGGTGAAATTTCAAATAAAATTTTTTATTCAATTATAAAATTATTACCTAATAAAAATAATTAAATTTTCAATCATTATTTTTCTCTAATTTTTATTTCATGTTTTGATAAAATTTAAAATTGAACACTGTTTGAACACAAGAAGTTTTTATGTGAGCTTGAATGGAATACCAGCAAATTTTTGCCTCTCGGTGTCTTTTTCCGATGCAATTCTCTCACCTACTCTAGTTATGTCACTATTGTATCGAGGATGAAATAAAAGTTCTGTATCACGTGCATCATAATTTAAAAAAGGAGTCTTCCATCCATAAACATGGCTTTCAACAATTGGCTCTGTATATTTGTCCTTGGGTATTTCGGTTATAGATTTTTCAATTTTCTGCAAATAATCTTGATGCTTTTTTTCATCCAAAACTTCCACTTTAGAATCGTATTTACTCCAAAATTTGCTAGCAATTGGCACACGCTTGATATTAGCACGAAATGTTTCAAAGTGCAAAAAATTACTTCTCCTTTCTTGCTTTTCAATATCCTCTTTTAGGAATGCATATGACAATTTTTCATTTTGCATTATAAATCACTCTTTTTACCACCGTGTTCTGTACAATATGAAAACTTAGAACCGACTGAATACATTCTTTTTTTGTGCAGTGCTTTTGCTCCAATTTTGATTCGCTTGGAAAGCTTTTCGTTTGGCTAATTTTAACATCATGCAAACTCATCGCGATTTTGTCGGCGTGGGAATGTTTAGCTGACTCGTCACAGTTGTGCATAATAAACTAATCAAAAGAAATCAAGTGCTTCTGCTCACATCACTTTTTTATTGAATTTCTCAAAAAAAAAGTATGTTTATTGTTAGACAATCCAAATCCCAAAAACACAGGAGGTATGTAAAATAAAAATAGAATGCATAAAAGAAAGCACAATAAAATCCAATTTCATTTCTACATTTTTATTTGCCGGTTTAATAAAATTTGTCTATTTTTCTTTTCGCATTTGTCAAGGAAAAAGATATGTGTGACTTGTGGGTTGAGCTATTGAAAAGAAGCTTAAATAGAAATACTTTTCCAGTGATGATTTATAAACTTCCTTTCTTCCTTCCGCCCAAATTATGTCATTTTTAATGAAAGCTTATCACGCTAATGAGCATAATATGAAATTAAGCATAACATAATTTATACGATCAGTCTAGAATAAAATAGTATGAATACATTGTTGCCTGACTTCCTATCTTCTTTTCATGTGCCTCAGGTAAGGAAGAAAAAAAGTTTGTAAGGTCTTTAAATCATCCTTTGACAATTGCTTTGTTGCACGAATTGAACTTGAACAAGAAAAAAAAACATCCGTTTTTAATAGATATCGATAAAACTTTTTATTAGCTTTGAATGCAACAAGTTGCCTTTTATAAAAAATGAAGAGTTCCGTTACGTGCTGATTTCAAATTGATTAGAATAATTGAAAACTTAATTCTATTGATTTAATAGCTTAATTGGGTGCTGATGAGTAACAATGTGCGTGTGTATTGTTTACATTTAGTTAGACATGCAGAGAGAAACTTTTTAATGATGTCAATACCTGTTTCTTCTCTCTTCAAGGTCATATTCTAATTTACAGTTGATTTTAAAAACTTTTTTCGCTAAAAATTAAGCGATTTAGTTTAAATTCAAGTTCAAGTAAAAGCATTAACATAAAGAAAATAAACACTTGTCGCTTGAAAGTTTTTATTTCTATTCTTATCACTTGTGTCACATCAACAACGCCGCTCTCTCATACATAGAAAATTTTCTCTCTCTTAGTGAGAATATATTATATTCTACATCGCACACGGTTAACTCAGTCTTTGACTGCTCGTCGAAGAAGTCACTTGTTTTACTCTGTCACGATCACTTATTAGAATTTTGAGGTTAAAACGTGTTTGCTCATTATCATCACAAAAACACATTGAAAAAAAGGTAAGATGCGAAAATTCATAATAAAAATTTCTCTTAATTGGTGTTAAAAAATTAATAAATCAACCTAAAATGTTAATTTAAATTCTTTAATGTTAAAATTTATTAAAAATTGCAAATTTGCACTTTTTGCCTACGTCGTCATTTTTTGTTGTCGACTAATAACTGTTGATGTAATTCAATATGTTTCTTGTTAGTTTAACAAAAATGTCATAATTATCACTTTTGTGAACATATCATTTCTTCTGTCTACAGAAATATTTTCAATTACATTATTAAGAATTTAATTACATGCCGGCAATGTGCATCAAGTAATGTCGGTTCTTCTTTTTCCATATTTTACATCTTTGTTGTTGCAGTAATTTTATTTTTTCCTTAATCTCACAAAACATTTTTTACTCTCTTGCTCTCTCTCATGCCTCTTCTTATTTCTTCATTTTTTTCAAAGTTTTGTTTGCAAACAGAGACTGAAAATATTTAAACAGCTGATACAACAATAATAACAAAAGACAGCTGAGAAAAAAAAGAGAGAAAGTAAAAAATGACAAACGACGTCTGTCTAGTTCTTGAAGATGGAACAATTCTATCGGGTCAAAAATTTGGTGCTGATAGAGATGTCGATGGTGAGGTTGTTTTTCAGACTGGAATGGTTGGTTATATTGAATCGATGACTGATCCATCTTATCATGGACAAATTTTGGTTCTTACATATCCATTAATCGGAAATTATGGCGTTCCTACTGAAACTGAATTTGATGAAAATCAACTGATTAAACATTTCGAATCTGACAATAAAATTTGGATTTCTGGTTTAATTGTTGGTGAACTTTGTGATGATCCGTCTCATTGGCGTTTAAAATACAAATTAGCTGAATGGATGAAAAAGCACAATGTAGCTGGAATTAGTGGAATTGATACGAGAGCTTTGACAAAGCAAATTCGTGAAAATGGAACTGTTTTAGGAAAAATTGTTCAGCAGCCATCGGGTCCTTTTCTCGGAATTGAATTTAAAGATCAAAATGAACGAAATTTGGTAGCAGAAGTTTCAACAAAAGTAGCAAAGACTTACAATGCAAATGGCTCACCTCGCATTTGTGCAGTTGATTGTGGATTGAAATTGAATCAAATTCGATGCTTCATCAAACGTGGAGCACGTGTCGATGTTGTGCCATGGGATCATCCACTCAATCCAAAAGATTTCGACGGTCTTTTCCTTAGCAATGGTCCAGGTTTGTGTAAAAAATATTTCCGATAAAATACTTGACTAATGCATGTGAAAAAATTTACAATTTTTCAACAGGTGACCCTGTCATGTGTCATAAAACTGTAAAAAATATTCAACAGGTACTTGCATCATCCAATGCAAAGCCAATTTTTGGTATTTGTTTGGGTCATCAATTACTCTCAACTGCAATCGGCTGTAAAACTTACAAAATGAAGTACGGAAACCGTGGACATAATTTACCTGCACTCCATCATGGCACAAATCGTTGCTTTATGACTTCACAAAATCATGGTTTTGCTGTTGATGCAACAACTATTGATAATGCCAATTGGGAGCCACTTTTTACGAATTTAAACGACAACTCAAATGAAGGAATTGTACATAAAGAAAAGCCATATTTCAGTGTACAATTTCATCCAGAACATACTGCAGGTCCTGAAGATTTGGAATGTTTATTTGATGTATTTTTAGATAGTGTTAAAGACAATATGAAAAATGTTACTGGTTTGTCAATCAAAAATAGACTATTGAAGAAACTTATTTATGTGCCAAAAGTACAACTTGAACGGCGTCCTAAAAAAGTCTTAATTCTTGGTTCCGGTGGTTTGTCAATTGGTCAAGCTGGAGAATTTGATTATTCTGGCTCACAAGCTATTAAAGCTATGCAAGAGGAGAAAATTCAGACTGTTTTAATTAATCCTAATATTGCTACAGTTCAAACTTCAAAAGGTCTTGCTGATAAAGTTTATTTTTTACCATTAACACCTGAATATGTTGAGCAAGTCATTAAAGCTGAAAGACCATCAGGAATTTTATTAAGTTTTGGAGGACAAACAGCATTAAATTGCGGTGTTGAACTTGAAAAGAAGGGAATTTTGAAGAAATACAATATAAATGTGCTTGGCACACAAATCAGCTCAATTGTCGAAACAGAAGATAGAAAACTTTTTGCTGATCGTGTAAATGAGATTGGTGAGAAATAATTTTATAAAATTATTGCTGACAAATTAACTTATATTTAAAATTTTTTAGGTGAAAAAGTTGCACCGTCAGCAGCTGTCTATTCTGTCGCGGAAGCATTACAAGCTGCTGAAAAAATTGGTTATCCAGTTATGGCTAGAGCTGCTTTTTCATTAGGCGGTCTTGGTTCAGGTTTTGCTAGTAATCAAGATGAATTAAAGACTTTAGCTCAACAAGCTCTATCATATTCAAATCAATTGATTATCGACAAATCACTTAAAGGATGGAAAGAAGTTGAATACGAGGTTGTACGTGATGCTTATGATAATTGCATTACTGTTTGTAACATGGAAAATGTCGATCCACTTGGGATTCATACGGGAGAGTCGATTGTTGTTGCTCCGTCTCAAACACTTTCTAATCGCGAGTACAATATGCTTCGAACTACTGCCCTTAAAGTAATTCGTCATTTTAATATCGTTGGAGAGTGTAATATTCAATATGCACTCAATCCAAACTCTGAAGAATATTACATTATTGAAGTAAATGCTCGATTGAGTAGAAGCTCAGCTCTTGCTAGTAAGGCGACCGGCTATCCGCTCGCATATGTTGCTGCAAAATTATCTCTCGGAATTCCTTTGCCAGAGATTAGAAATTCAGTTACTGGAGTAACAACTGCATGCTTTGAACCGTCACTTGATTATTGTGTAGTCAAAATTCCGCGCTGGGACTTATCGAAATTCATTCGTGTTAGTAAAAATATTGGCAGCTCAATGAAAAGTGTTGGTGAAGTTATGGCAATTGGAAGAAAGTTTGAAGAAGCTTTTCAAAAAGCATTACGTATGGTTGATGAAAGTGTCAATGGTTTCGATCCTAATTTGAAACCTGTAAATGATGAAGAATTAAAGACACCAACTGATAAGAGAATGTTTGTATTAGCAGCAGCTTTAAAAGCGGGTTATTCGATTGACAAACTTTATGATTTGACAAAAATTGATCGGTGGTTCTTATCAAAAATGAAAAATATAATTGACATTACTCTCGAGTTAGAGAAACTAAATTGTGCAATCCCTGAAGATCTTCTAAAAGAAGCAAAGAATCATGGATTTTCAGATAAACAAATTGCGAAATTCATCAAAGGATCTGAATTAGCAGTGAGAAAGCAAAGGCGTGAATGTAATATTATTCCATTTGTCAAACAGATCGATACTGTCGCAGGAGAGGTAAATTACTTTTTTCTTCCTTTTTAGTTACAACTATACATTTTTATTATTTACAGTGGCCTGCGTCAACAAATTATTTGTATTTAACTTACAACGCCTCAACACATGACGTTGAGTTCAACGAACAAATGATTATGGTGATTGGTTCTGGTGTTTATCGAATTGGATCAAGTGTAGAATTTGACTGGTGTGCTGTTGGATGCCTAAGAGAATTAAGAAATCTTGGAAAGAAGACAATAATGGTCAATTACAATCCTGAGACTGTTTCAACTGACTATGACATGAGTGATCGTTTATATTTTGAAGAAATTTCATTTGAGACAGTTATGGACATTTATTCGAATGAAGATGCAGAAGGAATAATTTTGAGTATGGGAGGACAATTGCCTAATAATATTGCAATGGACTTACATCGTCAACATGCAAGAATTCTTGGCACAAGCCCTGAATCAGTTGATTCGGCTGAAAATCGTTTCAAATTTTCAAGATTGTTAGATCGCAAAGGAATCTCACAGCCACGATGGAAAGAGCTTACAAATCTACAATCAGCAACAGAATTTTGTGAAGAAGTCGGCTATCCATGCCTTGTTCGTCCGTCGTATGTTCTTTCCGGCGCAGCTATGAATGTCGCATACTCTCATCAAGATCTTGAGACATATTTACATGCAGCATCAATTGTCAGCAAAGATCATCCCGTTGTTATTTCAAAATTCTTAACTGAAGCAAAAGAAATCGATGTCGATGCAGTTGCTGATGATGGTGAAATTTTGTGTCTTGCTGTTTCAGAACATGTTGAGAATGCAGGAGTTCATTCCGGAGGTATTCAATTTTTATAAAATGACTAAAATGATAATTGAATTTTAAATTTTTATTATTTCTCTAGATGCGACCTTAGTAACACCACCACAAGACATCAACAAAGAAACACTTGAGAAAATTAAAGGAATTGCTAAAGATATTGCTGCATTGCTCGATATTTCCGGACCTTTCAACATGCAATTGATTGCCAAAAATAACGAGCTCAAAGTCATTGAATGCAATGTCAGAGTTTCACGTTCTTTTCCTTTCGTCTCGAAAACCCTCAATCATGATTTTGTGGCAATGGCAACTCGTGTCATTATTGGTGAAAAAGTTGATCCCGTCGATGTGTTGCATAGTGAAAATTCAAAAGTTGGTGTGAAAGTTCCACAATTCAGTTTTTCACGTCTCGCTGGTGCTGAAGTAACACTGGGTGTTGAAATGAGTTCAACTGGCGAGGTTGCGTGTTTTGGTGATAATCGATATGAAGCATATTTGAAAGCAATGATGTCAACTGGATTCCAAATGCCCAAAAAATCAATTCTTATCAGTGTTGGAAGTATTCGAGTAAGTAAAATAGAAATGGAAAGTAAAATTAACTTTTTAAACAATTTGTATTTTATTTTCACAGCATAAAAATGAACTTTTGACATCAATTCGTGACTTGGCACGCATGGGTTACAAATTGTTTGCTTCTCTCGGAACAGCTGATTATTATACAGAACATGGGATTCAAGTGAGTCATTTTTCATGCTTAATATTTACTTTATTTACATTTTGTGTAATTACAAAAATTTTAATATCAACATTTGTATTCTGGAATCTTTACTCATTCAATAACTTATCACAGAATTTAATATTCATGATCTATAAAGCAGTAACATTAACTTCAAGTTTCTCTATTGATTCTGTAATATCCAAAACATCTTCTTCATCTTCATCGTCATCATTATGCCTAAATCGTTCTAAATTTTGAGCAGGTGTCGCGTGAATTTGAGCAATTACTGATCTATGATAGCTATAAATTTCATCGTTATCGTCGTCTGAAGCTATTTCCTCCTCAATGCCGTTGTCTGTCTTATCTTCTTCACCAATGTTTATGTCATTTTCTTTTGTTTTTATTATGTTATACGAGCGATATCGAATTGCGGCATGATCAATTTCGTTCATTCGACGATGTGGTAGCTCAGGTCCCTGTAAATTTTCTAATTTTTGTCGTTCTATTGTTTCTCGCATTGTTTCAATTGCTTGTAAATGAAGTTGTGCTTCAGTGAAGTACTTGTCATCGATTAATAAAGTACATAGTCTTTCAGCTTGTTTAAGAATTTTCATACCCTGATCATATGCTTGATATTTCAATGTGACTTTTGTCATTTCAAGAAATTGGTTAATGAAAAGAGTGTAAATTAATTTTCTTCGTAAAATTTCCATGTGTTTTAGAAAAACTGCCTAAAATTAGCAAATTAAATTTGAAAAAAATGTTCAAAATAATTTTTGACTTAATCTTTACCTTTACCTTTGTATCAATTGATTCAATCGACATTTTTCTTATATCTTTCTCGACTTCTCTTTTTCTCACATATGCAGTCACATAACTTTCATCCAGTGCAAACCTTACACTTCTCGCTCTTTTTCTTCTCGACCTTCTCTCTTTACGATCAAAATAGGCAATTGTTCCAAGTGGAGGCTCTTTATCATCTTCTTCATCAGATGGTGCATGTACCAATTCATCAATGTTGATCTCAACTCTCGGATTGGTTATTTTTGTAGGATCATCAATAAGCAATCGAGTGTAAAGTCGCTTGTATTTCAATTTAGGATAAAAATTCTTTTGATATCGCAAGTTTCTTATGGCAATAATTACATAAGGAACCGGACTTTCAACTATTCGATAAATTTTCTTATGAATGTCTACTAAAACTTTTTCAGGAATATTTTCAAGTAAATTTCTTTTCGGTATAAAATAGTCTGGCATTCGATGCGTTTTTATACATTGTAAAAGTGTGCTCAAAAATTTGAGAAGAGCTTCGCCTAGTTGATGTTCATTCCAAGCTGTATAATTGTATTCGCATTGCCAAAACAGATGGTTTCTGATGTGATCAATTGTAAACATATTGCAGCCTCGTTCGACGTTCGGTTCAATGAACGACTTGAGAAGTGCTTTTGTCATCATAAAAACTTTAACTTGAACCAGTGATAAACGACTCTCTAGATATCGACATGCTTCAGGAAACACAATTTTCCACTCTAGTTCTCGTTGTGGATTTGAACCTGTCTTTGGTGCATATCCTTGAGGAATCAGATTGCAACCAAAAGTTACAATTTTTTCAATCATTTCAAGCGATGGCCATTGAAATTGTTGCTTAGTTGTTGGATCATTTCTAAATTCTCGATTTCTATAAATCCACTCATTTGCTTCGCGTGGCCATGGACATGAAACTGCAGGAATAATTTCCCAATTTGAACAATAAACTGATGAACCTTTCCATGTCGCATTTTTGAGATTTTCTTCTGTGATTTCCAAATCATTTGCAAAATTTTGTTGAAATAAATTGATGAAGTAAGTAAGAAATCCTTTAGAATTTAAATACTGTTTGTCCTCATAATAATAAGAATTTCTTTCATTCTCATTCTCTGATTTTTCATCAACTTTTCCTCTTTCATCTGAACTATCTTCATCATCTTCTGTTGATAGTCGATAAAATTGATCTTGTTCTTTGTTATGAATCATAAAACGACTAACAGTTGTGATGCATGAATCTGGCAGCATCACAGTTGATAAAAATTTCTTTTGTTGAAAAATGTTCAATGGCTGATGAGTGTGAAGTGCCCTAATATATGAATAGTCATATTCACTGCTACTCGGTGTCATTGAATTCATTGATGCTGCATAATAACCAACTTTCTTTTCAAAAATATTATTGGTTTTTACATTACCATCAATTGGTTCAACATAGTCTTCTTCCTCATTATCTCCATAAGTTCCATCATCTTCAGTTTCATTTTTTATTGAGCCACTCACATACTGACTATCAGATGAAGAATTATAATTGAGCACTTCATTTTTCGTGATTTTATCAAAACTTTTGAGCTTTACATAACCAGCATGGTGCAAAACTTTTTTTCTTCTTACTCCTTCGTATGGATTGTCAATTTGAAATTTATAAAGCGGAGCATCATCAACTACTGAATAAACTGTCGTATCGCCAGGATTTGTAATTTCAATATTATCATGGATGATGTACAATGTCTGTGTGTGAAGAGGTTGCAGTTGATTCTTAAATTTGCCATGTCTTAAAAAAACAATGATAAGAATTATTGGAAATTCCAATGTGAATTGCAATAGAAGCACATTGAGAAAATATCAATTGAAACTAATTTGTCAAATTTATTGAACATTTTCTACTGCCAATATTTTCTTTGATAAAATTTTATCAAAAGCGGCAGTGTTCAATAGAGGAGGAAGAAAAGTTATTTTGCACTACTCACTTTGCAACAAATTTTACGCGTCTATCAACAGCTTCGGCCAATCGATCGGGTAACAAAATTGTCTTATAATGTTTCGATAAACATTTTGTCTTATGATCTTCTTTTCTACGATTTAATTCAATAGCTTCATAGAGATCTCTGTAAATATTAAAATTAATATAAATTATTAATTCTTTGGAATTCAATTAAATACAAATCAATGTAATTAGGAATGTGCGACATTTTTGTTATTTGATAAGAAGAAGAAGAACGGGACCGAAATCAGTAAAGGAAACGTAACATGTGTAATGAAGAATGAGAGAGTGATAATGGCTTTATTATAAAATATTTTCAATGTAGAAAATTACTGGTAATAATTCAATTTCTCATGATCATGAGATAATCTTTAATTTGTATTTCTTTTGTAACAATAAATTGCTACTCTTGATCAAAGTGCTACATGAATGATTAATTTTATAGGTGAAATTGTTACATATTCACCTATATTCACTTTTTAGCGCATTTTTGGAACAACAATGCCGGAACCGGGTCTTTTATTCGAGGGAAGACGGTAGCTCACGGGTGAGGGATGAGATCTCGAAAACTACAATAGCTAGAGACTTCCGGTTTGTTTTAAATGATTTGTGCTATCGAGGTTTTGGCGGCAATCTTTATTAGAATGTTGCCACTGATTGCATTAATTGGGAAATTATGAATTAATTTCCATATTGAAAAATGTAAACAAAGCGAAGTCGGCTGCGAAGTCAAATATTTTGAATATTACTCAACCGTTATTTTCAACTTAACAAAATTTATTATAATATTCTGTAAATTGCAGAGTCCGAAATCGTTGGTATTTTAGTTGCAAATAACTAAAAATCAACTTAAACTTATTCAATTAAAATTTTCAACGGAAATCAACTAAAATTTAATCGATTAGGCTTTTGTTTTTAATCGAATAAATTTTAGTTCATTTTTAATTACACGTAAAACTGTTTCAGACACTGGTAAATTGAACATCAATTAAAAGCGCTCGCCATACTTTCATGCATCAAAATTTTATAAATATGATTTTTCCCATGTTTGAAATCATTTGGATCAAATTATTTTAAACTGTAATCTATTTCTCAAACGAATCTAATAAGTCTGTAATTTGTCAACATACACTGATCTAGGCACCAAAAATGCGCTAAAGTAATCCGACTTAAGGCGGATACTTTTCAGTCTCGTTTTTATCATTTCCTGGCTGATTATTCATTTCTAAATTATAAAAATTTGCGGTTTCTATTGTTACACATGAAATAATTTATAGTAACAACAACCTCTCTCTTGTTACCTAGCTCATAGTTTTATTCTCATATCAATTTTCTCATTTAATAAGAGAAAATATTTTCGTTGGTGGGTTTACCTTTCGAAATTCCCAAAAAACTGAACGCTCATCATCATTTGATTGAGAACAAAAGTGTCACTGTTAAATGCCAATTGATCTTGCATAATTTTAATCGCTTCAATGTCATCGTGATTTTTATTTATTCCATTCGTTTCACTTAAGTTTTGCGCAAGTTCTACTGGTTTTGAATCTTTAACTTTATTCCTTTTTTTCTTTTTAAAACGCAATTTAACCAATTTTTTACTGGAAATTTTTGATTTAAATTCTTTTTTATCATTTTTCGATGGTAATTGACCCATTTTAAAAACTAATGGCAGCTTTTAAATTATTCAAAATTAACACATTTTTATTTATTTGGACAGTTCTTTATTGCACTGAATTATCATATTTTTAATAGTTATTTCAGAATTTCTCATGCAATAAATTTCAAAGCTTTAAGATTTTCCGTCTTATTGCATGAAAAGCACCGAGAGAACTGACAAAAACTTAATTGAAATTATTTGTAGAGTAAATAAGAGTCCAGTGATATAGTAAAACAATTCCTGTTATTGTAAGAACCATTCGTAAATGATTTAAAATTGTCAATATTTTTCTTTTGCCTCATCAATATCAATAGCATGTCACTCGAATTATTAACAACTCACAAGAATCAAATCTTATCATAAAACAATTGTTTTATTCATTATCGGCATGTTCTTTTTTGGTCTATTTATACTATGAATGAAATTCCTTCAACTGGGTAGATCAAAAGAGTTTTTAGAACAATTTCTCATGAAAATTATTGACTAACTTTCTTTCAATGCAATGAAAAAAAATTATTCATTTTAAGTTTAATACTAAAAATGATTTTCTTACTTTCCAGGTTGAAGCTGTTCAATGGACATTTGATGAAATCAATAGTGAGAGTGGCGAACTTCATCATTTGGCAGCATTTTTAGCTGATAAAAAAATTGAGCTTGTTATTTGCTTGCCAATGAGAGGAGGCGGTGCTAGAAGGTAAAAAATTTTGTGAATCCCTAAAACGTCATTAATTTAGATCATTCGTATTTTCTTTTTACAGAGTTTCCTCATTCATGACTCATGGATATAGAACTCGACGACTTGCCGTTGATTACTCAATTCCACTCGTGACTGATGTCAAATGTACGAAATTACTTGTCGAAGCTATGAGACTTTCGGGACGTGCTCCACCGATGAAAACACATACTGATTGCATGACCAGTCGCCAAATGATCAAACTTCCTGGTTTTATTGACGTTCATGTTCATTTACGTGAACCAGGTGCAACACATAAAGAAGATTTTGCTTCAGGAACAGCTGCAGCTCTTGCTGGTGGCATAACACTTGTCTGTGCAATGCCAAACACAAATCCAGCTATTGTCAACCAACAAAACTTTTCACTTTTCAAAGAATGTGCGAAGAATGGTGCACGTTGTGATTATGCATTGTTTGTTGGCGCATCATCAGACAATTATCATCAAATTTGTGAACTTGCTCCAGAAGCGGCAGCCTTGAAAATGTACTTAAATGAAACATTCACTACATTGAAACTCAATGACATGACAGTGTGGGAAAAGCATCTGAGTAATTGGCCAAAACACGCTCCGTTGTGTGTGCATGCTGAAAAACAAGCAACTGCTGCAATTATTTTACTCGCAAATCTTATCGATCGTCCAATTCACGTGTGTCATGTTGCAAGAAAAGAAGAAATTCAAATTATTAAAACAGCAAAGGAACGCGGCATGAAAATTACTTGTGAAGTTTGCCCTCATCATTTATTTTTGTCAACAAAAGATCTAAGTCGTATTGGTTATGGTCGTGGTGAAGTTCGTCCAATTTTATGCTCTCCTGAAGATCAACAAGCATTGTGGGATAATATGGATATTATTGATTGCTTTGCTACTGATCATGCACCACATACAATTGAAGAAAAAGATTCAGAAAAACCACCACCTGGTTTTCCAGGTCTCGAGACAATTTTGCCTCTGCTTTTGACTGCTGTCAATGATGGTCGCTTAACAATGGATGATTTAATTAACAAATTTTACAAAAATCCAAGAAAAATTTTCAGTTTACCAGAACAACACAATACTTATGTTGAAGTGGATATGGATGAAGAATGGATTATTCCTAATGTATTGACTCATTCCAAAGCAAAATGGACACCATTTGCTGGAATGAAAGTCAAAGGTTGTGTCTCACGAGTCGTTTTGCGAGGTGAAGTTGCATTTGTCGATGGAGAAGTTCTTGTTGAGCCTGGGTTTGGTCAAAATGTTCGTCAGTGGAGAACTCGAATGACAGATGAAGAAAGATTATCATTAGGATCTTGTGAAAAAATCAATGCTTCATTTGAACATTTAGATGAAGAACTACAAGTTAAAATTCCTGATGCAGCAACATCAAAACTACCAAGTTATTATTCTGCATTGTCACCATTACCACGCACTCGTTTGGATTCAGCTGGAAGTCAACTTTATAAAGATTATATTCCAGAATCATTTGGTCGCTCTTTCTCAAAAAATATGAATGGAAAACATATTTTAAGCGTTGACATGTTCACTTCAAAAGATCAATTGAGAGATATTTTCGACCTTGCAAAAACATTTAAAGCAAGTGTACAAAAGAAAGGTTGGTTTGATGAAGTTTTGCGTGGAAAAGTTATGGCTTCATGTTTCTATGAAGTTTCGACTAGAACTTGTTGTAGTTTTGCTGCTGCAATGCAAAGACTTGGTGGACGAGTTATTTACATGGATGAAACAAGCTCATCTGTTAAGAAAGGAGAAACACTTGAAGATTCAATTGCTGTAATGTCAGGTTATGCTGACGTTGTAGTTTTACGTCATCCAGAGGTTGGTGCTATGGCACGAGCAGCTGATGTGTCACAAAAACCTGTTATCAATGCTGGTGATGGAATTGGCGAACATCCTACTCAAGCACTTCTTGATGTTTTTACTATTCGTGAAGAATTTGGTACAGTTAAAGGCTTAACAATTACAATGGTTGGTGATTTAAAACATGGAAGAACAGTTCATTCATTAGCTCGTTTGCTAACTCTTTACGATGTGTCAATCAATTACGTTTCTCCAGCATCATTAGCAATGCCCGAAAAAGTCATCAAATTCGTGGCCTCAAAGGGAATTTCACAGCATTTTTACACTTCACTTGACGAGATTTTACCTGAGACAGATGTACTTTATATGACTCGTATTCAAAAGGAACGCTTTTCAAATGAAGAAGAATATAAAAGTACTTGCGGTTTGTATGTTGTTACTCCTAAATTAATGACACGTGCAAAACCTAAGATGATTGTCATGCATCCATTACCGAGAAATGATGAAATTGACAAGGCATTTGACAATGACAAACGTGCAGCTTACTTTAGACAGGCTGAATATGGAATGTATGTTCGCATGAGTATTCTTGCTATGGTTCTAGGCTTTGAAGGTTTTAAGGCTACAAGAAAATGAAATGATTCTTTTCCTATTGAAAACCTAAATTAAATTTTTCTTTTAAATAACTTACTACAGACCACCCTTTTAAAACCCAACAATATGAAAACTTTTCATTCCTCTTTATAATTGGAGATAAAAGAAACTTAAAAAGACTTAAAAATTATTACCCATTCCAAATTGTCATTTTCTTATTAAACCTTTTTAATAGACTTAAGATTGAACTTTTTTTATTCAATATTTGAAAATTTTTAATAAAATTTATACATGAATATACTTAATAATTCATATTGCTTATTTATTCAACGACTTTCTTTTTCAGCTAAATAATATTATTCGTGCTATTCTATGTTCACATGAACTTGATCTAGTTTTTATTTAGAATTTTAATAAGGAAAATAAATTGATTGTGTTCTAAATAAGTAGAATTATTTGCAGGGTTTTTAAGTCATTTATTTGCCTTGATTTATTTAAGAGAATTTTATTCATTCAATCACTTATTAACAGCTGTCACGCACATGTGTTGACAACAAAAAAATATAAATACCGCAATTCTAAGGTGTATCTAAATCAATTAACATGAATGAATTAAAATTGTTCAACAATTAGAACACTTTTATATGATTGCAATTCTTATTTACAACAATTTTCAATTCAATTATAAGGTCATTTGAGAATTTGAATTGATAATGCGGACTATTTATTAAGAAATAAATAAATAAGATACGTAAAATATCTCAGATGAAATTTTTTTCTTAATAAGTCAATACATCTGTTGTTTGTCATATTCCATAATTTCAAAACAGACATGTTCTCAAAAACTTCTGTACACTTCGTGTACCTATGTAAATAAAATATGATTAATCATCATTTTTGAATTTCTTTCACTTTTAAACTAATCTACTTGTAATTTTATTTCCTTATCAGTTGTTCCGCATAATTTACACTCATTTAGAATTAAACGTAATTTTAATTCAATTTTTCTTTTTTGTGATAAAAGATTGCGTGCAAGTATAATAGATAATAAAGTTGTCTATTAGGGTAAACGTTCCTAATTTTCGGTCTATCCTAATTTTCGGTCTAATTGATTTTTTCCAAATTTTCTATTAAAACCTGTAAAAATCACAAAATAAATGATTATATTAAATCAATAATGACATTTAAACACTAATGGACGTAAGTGGCACTCATTATGATTTATAGAATAGTACTTGATGAGAAATATCCATTTTCATTTATTTTTCACAAGATTGAAAATTTTTAAAAATTTTCAGTTCAATATTTAGCACTAATTAATTGCGATTTCCATCAAGTTATAACTTAAATATTTGAAAACATTCTCTAACACACTTTAAAAATACTTTTTATCACTATTTCGCAAGTTTTAAACAGCTAGTTTTAGCTGAAAATCTCGAACCTAATTTTCGGTCTATATTTGTTCCTAATTTTCGGTCTATTTGTTTACAAAATTTTGTCAGAAAAACGTAAATCGCGTTCAGTCAAAAATGTGTGAATCGCGCTCAAAACACTTCAAAAAATTAAAAATGCAATTTTTTGCTTTCTAAAGCATTTTAGGAGTCGGAAATCGCGAGTAAATTGATTAAGTAACAACAAAAGGAAGTAATATTGTGATTTTGAAGTGTTTTAGGAGATTTTGTGTTTAAATTCAAAATTGATTCAAATGTAAACAAAAAAATTAGGAACGTAAATAGACCGAAAATTAGGTTTGATAAACCGAAAATTAGGACGGATAAAATTTGTTAAATTGTGAGAAAACGATTTAGTGCTGACTTTTAAAACATGAATTAAATGAAAGCTGCCGAAAGCCTACATTAAAAACTTTAGTTAGAATAGAAATTGAGTGAATAGATAGTGAAATATTTGTGATTAAATTCGAAAAGATGAAAATAGACCGAAAATTAGGAACGTTTACCCTATTTTGAACATTACTTGTCATCGTGATTGATAGAAAAAAATCAAAACTATTTTTTGATAAGCTTTTTACTTGTTCATTAAATCAATTTTGATTAGTAAGAAACAAAATGCATTCACATAGCAAGTAGAAAGAAAGAAATGTAAGCAAATTTTTCGTGTCAGCCGGCATGTGCAAAGAAATTATAAACAAAACGAACAGTAAACGATCAGTGGCGACGATTTGTGCTTGTGTTTTGATAATTTTTCTCTCTCTCCCATTCTTTCTCTCGTTTGACTATTTTTTCATTCAAATGATTTTTTTATTCTCGTTCACATTCAATACCGATTAGTCGTTGATGTTAAAACGTTGGGACAAAAAAAAATTTTCTATAGGAAAAATTGTGGAATATAAAGAAAATTAAGTGTGGACATTAAAAATTTTATTAAAGTTATAATTTTTAAAAGTGACGTAAAAACAGCTGTGAGAGGGAGAAGAAAATTTTTTTTTCAAAAGATTTCTAAATTGCGTAGCATTCGTTTTCAATAGCTTGATCTGTTCAGCTCGTGCTCTTGTTTACTCATTAAATGAAAATTTCGTGTTGAAAATTTGCCAAGAAAAAATAAAGAAGACGCTGGTGTTTTCTGTTTGGCATTTTACATTAAATATAAAGGCTTTATTACAATACACAACATAACAATATAACAATTCCAAGTTTACGATCAATTTGAGCTTTTAAAAATTTTTAATCACCTTTCCACTGTGGGTACTTATTTTTATCGCAAAGCATGGAGAATCAACAGAAAATTATAAACGAAAATTATGCATATCACACTGGTAAGTTGAAAAAAGAAAACGTTGATGTAAAGGCGGTAGACTAAAAGCAGACGAGAAAAAAGCTGTGCAATGAATAATCAGTCTATCGGAAGTCAAAAAAGGAGAATAAAAGCAATCAGGAAATTTCATATAAAATACAAAGTGAAGGTCATTCAATATTACCAAGTTATGCAAATTAATTGTGACATGAATTGCATGACTGGAGATTTATGAAAAGAAACAAAAGAAAAAAAGGCCAACAACCTTTAAGTTTAAAAAACTTTCTGTTATGAAAAATTATTTTTACACCTTATTTACAAACCATCGTGACATTGACCGATATTTTCGCTCTGTAATAGATTGAAAATGAAAAGATTTTATTTTATTTCGGAAACTATAGAGAAGAAAAATTATTTTGATAAGAAAATATATTGTAAATGATGAATAATTGAGGGAAATTCACGATACAAAAAATTGTACTTTTCTTCTTGTCTAATTGTCGTTACTTCACAACTTTCAGTTTTGACAGCAGCAATTTTTTATGTATTTTAAATGATTTTTTTGTATGAATCACAAACTTTCGATTGTATTGTATCAGTTCAAAAAATTTGTTAAATATTGACATTAAAATTTAGCTCCATCCTACAAGCTTAAAATCCACAAAAGCCAATATAATAAATTAAATTTTCTATTTCCTTATTTTTTTAAAAAAATTCTGAACATTTTAAAAAGTTGAAATTCCCAAACTCATCATTAATAAAGTGAACGTGCTTAATATTCCATATTTCAATAACTCACGATTTAACTAATTGCATAACTTTAATTATTGCGATAACTGAACGTAATTAGAGAGATGTTTTACAATTTTTATTTTCGTCGTCATTCCAATAGAAGAAAAGAACAGTCTCGACACTCTGTTACTCAGTTAGCGACACAATTTCCACAATTCACTTCTTCTAACAGCTTTACATGCGATATCAAGCATGACGATCACGATAAATGAAAGAAATCACATTAACAATAGGGATAAAAGTAATTGCGACAATTTTTTGACATTAAAACTCGGGAATGGGAAAAAATAATTTTTTGAGACGAACGTCACAATGAGATTTTTTAAAACTTACAAACAATTGCGAAATGATTTCATATTGCACGACAAATGAATTCAAATTTTTTATGTGCAAATCAACAAGTTTTGAAATTTTTGGAATCCGGCTCGAAGGACCAGAAATGTTGACACTTTTATTGACTTGCGTCCAAGTCAATAGTGATAAGTGTTAACTGAAATCGAAAGAATAAGAAGTCTTCTTTGTTCGCTTGTTGAGTGTACACTAATTATGCATTCATACATTATCGTTTTTATTCTTTCTTCGTTATATCCCATACATATCACCCAACTTACATATTATATTGTTTTCGCACCGGTTGTTGTCGTTTGAACGTCAACACATGAAAATTAATTGATGAATTATCGCATGCACATCTTTGATTCTCAAATGCGTATAAGGAAGAGAAAAATGTTAATCACTTTTCTCATTTATTGTTCTCTTTCATTACAGTACCGAAAGTGTCGATTGATGGAAGATCGCATGGTGATTTGCTTTTAATAGCTATTGGAACTGGTGCAGCTTTTGCAGTTGTAATTCTTATAGTTTTGATTTCACTCATTAGACACAAGAAAAAGGAAACAATTGAAGAAATAAAAGCAGAAATAATTGAAACACCAAGTGGAAATTTCACACTTACAAAGAACTCTAATGATTCCAATCTATCACCATCACCAGAGAATCAAAAGTCAAATTTAATGTTTAAATATTTTGGCAGATCACTATCATCATTTGATACTGAAAAATCTTATACAAATACTGATTGCATTGCTATCAACATTGAGATTGATAATCAAAAGCAGATTTATAGAAAGCACGTGTTGGCGCCAAATGAGATTTTAAACAATACATTTAGGGATAAATATATTCAGACAATTGCAGTTTAGGCCAAAAAAAAGTTGGATAAAAAATAATTTTTATGAAATTAAAAGACTGACATTGAAATTTGTAATGATTGATGAATTTCTTAAGTACTTTATTAAATATGATTTATTATATAAAAAATATTAAAATATTTATCCAATAAATAATATATGCAATTTAAAACAGTTTTCTTTATGGAAAAAAATATTTAAGGTAAAGATAAGATAAGTTTTTTATAATAATAAATGATCTAAATTAAAAAAATATTATTTTAACGAATATCTGTACTGACCTAAAGACCTTAAATCAGTTGCAATCTTGATAATGATGTCTATTTGACTGTAAGTTTTCTATTAAATGCAAGTGCCGTAAAATTTGAATATATTGGTAAAAGTATATTAATTTCTTAACTGATTTGATGCAGTGAAATTTTATACCATTTCTGTTATTTACTGAAATTAGAAAATCAAAAAAGTAAAAGAAAATATTACACATCAACGGAATAAAATTTAAAATTTTCAGTGTTGTGAATACACATCGTTTTATTCAAGACACAATTTCTGTGATTTATCATAGGCGCAACTTCACAAATGCTATTATGAATGATTCAAACCATTTGCACATTATTCTTCTATCTTTTTCTACCTCTTCGATTTTTTGGTTTACTGTCTTATTTATATTTGATACTGTTATGGAATTGCAGAGAAAAACACAAAATTAATTTTTATAACTTGTCATACAAAACAACACAACATATGTCGTTTTGTCACACATTTTTAAATAAAAATTTCAGTTACTTTTAATTGTTTTTCTGTTATCTAGTGATTTCTTGCATGTAAAAACTAAACCATGTGTTTTTCTCTCCTTTCTTACTTCATATCTTAATCGCATGCACAGTTAATGAACGGAAACCGCGAATGCAATCAGAAATCTGGTAAACATGAGAAGAGAAAACTACCAAAAAAACGGAACACAAAAAACCACAGCACACAAGAGAATTCTTAATTTTGCTTTTTTTACATGTCGATTCGAGCTCAGAATGCAGGAAATTAATAATCACATTGTGTTGAAAGAGAGATTCTCGTCATTTGTTATGCCAGACGAAGCCACAAACTAAAGCCACAAGCTTTGAAACACAACTAAATTTCATACTTTCATATTGTGCAAAATAACTGAAGAAAACCACAAAATTCAAATGAAATTCTTCTCTCGTAAGAAGAGAAAGAAATTACAACAAATTTTCATCATATGGTGTACGCAATGTATCGATTTAAAATAATTCGATTTGATTGCTCTTGAAAAAAAAGTTGTAATCTGTAAAATTGATATTTAATATCGTCAGCAGTAGCATCCAGAAGGAAAAATGTAAGATGAGAACATTACAAGTTGTTGCTGCTGTTGTTGATGATTTTATGTTTTCTAAATATTTAGAAGACTAGAAAAGAAAAAGAGAGACGAAAAGGGAGAACGAGAATGAGACATAACTCTTGTTATTGTTTGTTCAACATAAAAGAAGTTTAATTTTTCAAAATATTTTTATGTGTTCTTTTATTTTGATACATTGCCGTCATTGACATGAAGTCTTATGAAATAAATGAAGTTGAAAAAGAGAATTTCTTTTAAATGAAATGTCATTAAGTTTTTAGCTCTTTTGTTTGTGCCTTAAGGCATTTTTCTATGACTTTTGTTAGAATTTAAAGCTGTTTCACACCAACATAAATATAAGCGTGAAAATGAGAGCAATAAATATTTCAGTGGATCGAATTTTGCAGAAATTGATGTGATTTTAACTGATTGAATTTTGTCTTAATGTGCTGTGCGTGTTACGGATTATCTTTGGAAATTTATTGCTTGTAAAAAATCAGTTTTTTATGTAACCCTTTCTCTGCAGCAAACAATTTTCTTCGCTTCCTCTCAATCAGTTCTGGTGAATTTTATGCAAATATTGCAATAGGTGTGAATTTAAATAATTTTTATTAATCATGTCATTTATAATTGAGACATCAACCCTTTCTCTTTTATTCTGTGTTTGCTTTTCGACTTATGCAAGACATGATGATAATGCAGAGAAATTTCATGCATAGAATTGTGCGTGAATATTTAAATTTACTAATTCGATGTGCAAACAAGAACAAATCGGATGTAAAATTGAGAATAATTCTTTAGATAATGATGATTCATTATGCAAGCATCTTTAACTGTTCATTTTTAGTTTAAAATCAGATGCTGTCAAATGACTGTCAATTTCTGATTTTAGAAATATCTGTCAGTAAGATCAATGACAAATCCGATAAAAATGAGCTGCAAAAGGCAAAAGGACATTCTCACATTCATTAATCCTTCTTAATTGAAATTTATACTTGATTCACATATCAGCAGAAGCAAATTTACTGAGCTGAAATGCAAACAATAGTGAATTTAAAAAGGGTTGAGGAATTTCATTTTTCTCAGATTTAAAATTGAGTCTAATTGACAGATTTGAAAGCTAAATTAATGAAAATGTTACTGCCAATAGACCGGAAATGAAAATTTTCAATTCATGATGTAGTAATTGGCAGAAAATTCATTATTGATATTGAACCTGCCTCAAGCTGCCTTCTAATCATTGCGCAAATGAATAGAAAACAAGAGTAAACATATGAATGAAATGAAATGCTCTTTGATAGACACAAAACAAACATTTCAGTGCCTCTGCATAAAATGAAATTGAAGGGAGAATAAGCACTGAATGTCAATTATAAGCATACGAGTGTTAAATGCTACCTTATTGAACCCCTGTACTATAAAAATACAAAAAGCAAAAAAGAAGAAAAAAAATTGCACAATCGACAATGAAGTTTGTTTCCTATTTGTGAATCATTAAATTGTAAATTTCCATTGTTCGTCACTTCTCTCTTTAACGATTCATTTTGAGAGTGAAAATGAGGTAAGAATATTCATTATTTAAGCAACTTGAATGAAGTGCAATGCAAATGATGATGATCGAGTGGATATTTTAAATAAATAATCTTTTTGTGAATTTTTAATCACATTTACATAAGTTTTAAATTTCAGAATCGAATAAAATATTTTTTAATAGAGTAAAATTTACTTGGCTTGCATTTAAATATCTTGCACTTGGGTGGCATTCAGTTTCATTTTCCATGTCAGTGGCTCGAAATTAATTTAATTAAGCATATAAAGCCTGGTAGATGCATAATTAGTATAAAATTGATGCGACTTGATGACATTGATATGTGGATGTACAAACAAGCCATCGAGTATCAGTTACAAATATTTGCAAATAACTGAAATTCGTCAGATCGTGAGAGAGAACCAAAAAATTTAATTCATCTCTTCATATGAGATAATCCATCCTTTCAGTTGCAATCGTTCTTGCGTAACAAAATTTCAATTGATGAAATTCTTCTCCTACCTGCTTGTTTATTAGATGAGAATTAAATGAAAAATGGTTCATCCTTTCGCTTTTTTATTTATTAAATTTGGATTATCCATGCATAATGCAGTAAATGCCTCAATGAGTTATGTGAAACTAATTTGCAGCTGATTTAATGCAGGTTGACAACACAGTGAATGAGTGAATGAATGAGGGTGTCGCGGTAAAAATTTCTAAATATTAAATGACTAATAATAATAAGAAACTGCAAGGGCTGTGAACAATAAAATTCAAATTTTTTATGGCAAAATTAATTTTTATTCAAATCTTTCATTACAACATCTGTTTTAATCATTTATCAAATTCTTCTATTGATGCTGTTATTTCCATTTTTTCACAAGATTCCTCATCAGCTCCATTCTTACAATCTTCATGGCCATCACAAATTAAATCTTTGCTGATATATTTATTGTCATTGCAGTCGAAGAAAATTTCAATTTAAGGAAATTCAAGAGTTAATGGCAAGAAAACTGACTTATTTGATGTTCCAAGACTTTTCGAATCAATTCCAGTGATCAAAAAAAGAAGAAAAATCGTGTAAAGAAAAAAAATTCATGATGCTCAACAATCAAAGGTCGAGAAAGAACTGAGAAAAGATAAATTTTGATCTCATTTCAGGTAGACTAAAATGAACATTAACAACTGCTGCAACTTTTTTTTTATTAATTTTCTATGCTTTTCATGGTTTTTAAAGAAACTACAGATAGGGTTGTAATTGATGTTGATGTCATCATTCTTGTTATCACTTTACTACAAAATTAATGACATTCGACTACTTGCAACAATTTTCATATTTTTAGAGTCAATGATGGATTGAGATTATCGAATTTTAATCGACATTAAGCTCAAAACACCCTCGAGTTGCTTTTTTAGTCATTTCCAAAAATATGTGAAATTTTTTCCATCCTCAATTTTTTATAGGACTGAGAAAGGCAAACAATTAACAAGTTAATGCGATTTAATCGAGAATCGATCGACAAAAATTATGTCATCAGAATTACTTTTCTGGTGTAAAATATTTTTTGATGGGAAAAATGCAGTAGCATGCAGCATGATCAGAAATATGAAAAGAAAGGGTGCAAAATGGGTTGACTGGTGCCGAATG